>JAJMEM010000001.1:0-363089 GCA_030574135.1 Petasospora petersonii
CCCCACCCGCTGTGCGGCTCTGTCCGGCTGAACCCGGCTGAACGTCTCAAAGCGGAAGAAATTCGGGGAGGAGATGAGTAAGAAAAAAAAAGACAAAGGAAAAGAACAAAGAGAAATTCGAAGAAAACCTCTAAGATAAATACGGCTTCCACCTTGGAGTAGCCAATCTTAGTAGACCACACAGAAAGGACTCTTGTGAGTTGATATCTTTCACTTTCCCCTCCCCTCCATATCGAACTCATATAGACCACACTTTTACCGCATCACGCTGCTGATCCATAATAAAGTGCGATACATCAACAACAATGACCAACGAAGCCAAAATAGAGAACGTACCAGCTACCAAGCCTCGTGAAAAATGGCCATTCTGGTACGGTGGATTTGGAGGAGGAGTTGCCTGCCTCTTCACACATCCCCTGGATCTCGCAAAAGTCCGCTTACAAACCGCCCCTGCTCCCAAGCCAACACTGTTCCAGATGGCCAAGAGCATCTGGGCTCACGACGGCATTCGTGGTGCTTACTCCGGTCTCTCTGCTGGCCTACTGAGACAGGCCACTTACTCTCTCACCAGATTTGGTGTTTACGAGTACCTCAAGGAGAATGTCGTTCCTGCTAATAAGCAATCCTCGATGACTTACTTATTGCCAATCTCTATGATCTCAGGTGCCGTTGGAGGCATCGCAGGAAACCCAGCTGACATTGTCAACGTCAGAATGCAGAATGACGCTGGCTTACCAAAAGATCAGAGAAGAAACTACAAGCACGCCTTGGATGGTGTCGTCAGAATCACCAAGGAGGAAGGAGTCCCTGCATTGTTCAGAGGTTTGGGTGCAAACTTGGTTAGAGGAGTCCTGATGACCTCCTCCCAAGTTGTCACTTATGATGTTGCTAAGGAAGCCCTCATAACACTAGGAATGAATAAGGATTCCATCGCTACTTTCTTCTCTGCATCACTCCTTTCCGGTCTCGTGGCAACCACAATCTGTTCTCCAGCAGATGTGCTAAAAACAAGAGTCATGAACTCTTCGGGATCTGGGGAGAGCTCTCTCCATATCTTGACCAACGCTTTTAAGAATGAAGGTCCTTCTTTCATGTTTAGAGGTTGGGTGCCAAGTTTTGTGAGATTAGGACCTAACACCATTATCATTTTCTTGGTGGTGGAAAAGTTGAAACAGATGAGAGTTGGTGTGTGATTGTAGTGCGTAGAAAATGCATAGAGCGTACAACGGTCACATGTATCACATATATATATAGTAATTAATGTTTTTCATCATTTTTAATGACTTTTCCATTAAAGTTAATGAATACGTATAAAGAAATCTAGGACAACAGTCCAGTACTCAATTTTCATCCTCACGTTTCCGTTTAGTACCTTTAAAGTCCTCTTCATCACTGAGATCCAGAGGTTCAGATGCATCCGAGTCCATCTCTTCCTCCAATCCATCTCTCTGTGCCTCGGTGTAGTACTTGACAGCACTTGGGAACAAATCATCCGCAAACAGTCGGGCCAAGTCATCACCATTCGGGAACTCCTTTCCTGGCTTAAGTCCAGTCCATCTGAAAAAGCCAAAAAAGCTCTTCATACCAGCCCTGTAGTTCTTCTTACCCTGAGGAGTCTTCTTATCAGTGATCTTGGAAGGGTTGATCTCGTCATAAGACTTGGGCCACACAATCTCAGCATTCTCAGAGACAAGACGTTCCGTCTCGTAGATGCTTTCATCCTCCTCTTCACTGATGTCAGCACTTTTTCTCCTTTTCTGCTTGGAGGACAGCCCTTCGGGGTCAATCTGCTTGACCCAAAATCTCTTTGTGACTTTTTGAGCAGGAAAGTCATCATCGCCAGTTCCTTCAAACTCAAACGAGATGCTGAAGTTACCAGGGTCAGCATCTGTATCAGTGGATGTGGTAGCTTCCCAAGAGACGTAAATGTCTCTAATTGTCTCCAAATACTTGAAATCCTGTGCACGGATGTATTCTGCAAACTCTGGATGCTGCGATAACACAATGTGCCAAAACTTATCCAACGCCTTGATGTGTGTACTTCTAGTTTCGTAAATCTTGGATACACTCTTTAAGCGAGCAATCTCTAATAAGAGTCCCATTGTTAATATTTCATAACTTTTCTTGATCAAACGGAATAACTGAACTTACCTGCTGATCGTTCTGCCTTTTCCATCTCTTCCTCCACAAGGCCGAGACCAATGAGTGCATTCTCCACGCTCTTGCTTATTTTAAGACCGTGTTAATACTCTGATTATTCATATAATATGTCTCATACACATACTCTTTGCTCATTTTCTTTTCTGGTACTTTATGATATTTAAGTTGTTGTAGTCCATTAAGGTGGTCTGTAGTCACAGGCAATGCTCATCTCCTTAAAAAACACAAGACAGCGTATTTATTGTTCAAAAGACCAGTGCTCCAAACTCATTCTGCTAAAAGCCGCGTCTGTTGTTCACAATAAACAAGCCCTTTCTTTTCTGTGAAGGTAAAAGGGAAACGCAGACACACACAATTGACTTGACCAGGATAAGAGCTGTAATGTACGTATCAGACATCATTATCATATCTCTACTAGTGCCCATACTGACCCCCAATGACATAGGTCCGCTATCTACAAGGTAAGCCTGCGCATCGCTTCTTCTCCACTCCCTAACATTACTGACTGACCAACGCAGCTCTCCATCTCAGGAGTCAGATCCTTCGATGCTCGACAGCCTGAGACTATCGAGTTTGGCAAACCACTGACTCTCATTGTCGGTCCTAATGGTACTGGAAAGACGGTATGTAAACTTCCCTTCCCTGTGCTAACGTTAAGCGTACTAACTCATGCAATTCAGACCATCATCGAGTGTCTGAGATACGCCACCACCGGTAACACCCCACCAAACTCCAAGGGAGGTGCCTTCGTGCACGATCCAGGCATGTATGGCGAGAAGGAGGTGAAAGCAGAGGTTAAGCTGGCATTCCAGAGCGTGTCGGGTAATTCAATGGTTTGCACCAGGAACATGCAGGTTGTTGCTAGGAAGAACTCCCCATCAGCCTTGACCTTCAAGACTTTGGAAGGGCAATTGCTCCAGATGCATAATGGTGAACGCACAACTATCAGTACCAAGTGTGCGGAGCTTGATGACCTCGTGCCAAAGAACCTGGGCACGCCCACTCCTATCTTAGACTATGTCATTTTTTGCCACCAAGAGGATTCATTGTGGCCTTTGAGCGAAGCTTCACATTTGAAGAAACGTTTCGATGAGATCTTTGAGGCACTCAAGTTCACCAAGGCACTGGATAGCTTGAAGACGATCAGAAAGGAGATGGCCAGTGACATAAAGCTGCTGGAACAGTCTGTCAAGCATCTGAAGCTCGATAAGGACCGTGCCCAGCGAACCAAGGAGAAGCTTGAGAAGAATAAGGAACTTGTTGCAAGGTATACAGAGGAGACTGCTCTTCTGGAAGAAGAGATACAACAGCTAACGAAAGAGAGCGACGAGCTGTTCAAGTCTAATCAGGACTTTCAGGAGATACTCTCCAAAGTGGAGAGTATGAAACACGAACGCCGCTCTGTCTCAGATCAGATCAACAGATTGCATGACACCTGTACTTTGCTTCCGGAAGATGATGATGAGTTGAAGTACCGACTCTCCAACTTTGAGGCCACCATGAGGGAGGGTACTGATCGTGTTGAGGAGCTGAAAGTCACAGTGAAAACCTTCCAGTCTCAATTGAAAGAGCTGAGAACGCAACACAGTTCACTCATTGGTGAAGAGGGGCAGCTAAAGTCCAAAGAGCAGGAGAATGAATTGAACCTGATGGCAAGAGACGACATTTGCGAGAAATTGGAGTCTGAATTTGGTATTCATCAAAGCAATGATTTCGAGGACATTCGGCGATCACTCGATAACCTCTTGGCCACCCAACAAGCTGAAGTCGACAGTATCGAGAAGGAGATCCAGAAGAGTGAGCAGACTCTGCAAACGCATATTCAGGATCTATCTGATTCCAAGATCAAGGAACTCCAACACCAGCAGTATGCCATGACTGATATCACAAACTTGAAATCCGAAAATAAGTCGATCCAGTCCAAGATCAACAATCTCAACTTAAACGAGGGCAACTTGGAGTATGAGAAGTCATCACTTGAATGTCTTGAAGAGAAGTTAAAGACATTAAAGACAAACGGCGGCGTTGATGCTCTTACTCAACAGTTTAGAGCCAAGAACAATGAGGTATCCACCTTGGAAAACGAACTGGAGGCCGTGAGCCATGACATTGCGCAGACACACAAACATTCTGATGCTCATGCTAAGATCTCATTGTTGAATGATGAGCTGAAATTCAAAGAACGTGCTTTGAACAAGCTTCTGGCCACAAACAAGGAAGTTTTGGAGTCTGCAAATATCAATCTTGAGGATTTGACTAGCTCGCATAACGAAGAAGTCCAGAAAGTCAAATCGGAGCTTGAGGACTTAGAACGTGAGGTGTCCACCAAGCAAAATGTCTCTTTGAAGCTTCTCAGTACGATTGAATACAACAAAACCACCTATAACAGGTTAAAGTCTTCAGTAGATGAAGCCATGAAGAATTACAAGGACCAATTACCAGATGAGGAGATTGATGATTATGCTGAAGTTGTTGAGCAGGCTGAGGAGGACTATAAGGTCTCATTGGAAAACTTGAAGATGAAGACAACAACTCTTCAATTCAACCAGAAGGCTTTGGATGTTGCACAGAGCACTGACTGCTGTTATCTCTGCTTAAGAAAATTTGAAGACGCACCTGGGTTGAAGAGTTTTATTGAGGAGTTGAAGAAGCGTACTGATGCCGGGTATGATGCGGAACTGAAGAGACAGTTGGCTGATTCCAAGGAGTACTTGGAGTCTGTGAGAGCATTGGCCGTTGCTGTTGATACTGTGTCTTCTGCCAAACCAAAGCTTGAACAGCTTCAAAGCAGCATTGCTTCCGATACTGAGGAGTTGGAACGTTTGAATAAAGAAACTTCTGTCGCTGTGGAGAGTATGGAATCTTTGAAAGGCAAGCTTGGAGATTTGGATACCTTGAGAAACCCCGTTGCTGAGATTTCGAGATTGAAGGAAGATATGAAGACGCTGAAGACCCAACTGGATATTAAACAGAAAGATCTTAATGATTATGGTTACTCTTCCAAGAGTTTGGATGAATTGCAGAGAGAGTCCACTGAGAAGTCCGAGCAGCTGAAGTCTTTAAGAAGAGCTTTGGCTCGACTGCAAGACGATAAGGACAGCTTACAAAAGGAACTTACGATGCTGGAGAGTAACGTTAAAAATAAGAGGTTAATGATCAGTAATATCGAAAGATCTTTGATTGAGAGGGAAAACCTACTCAGGGTTATTGATGACAATAAAAAGAAGATGTCTGGTCTACAAGAAGTTGTTTCGAAGTCTGAATTCATTGTTGCGGAGCTTGATGAGAAGTTGTCATTGGCAAATGAGGAGCTTCAGATACTAAAGCAGAAGAACCAACAACAGATCACGAAGGTCAGAAGCACTTTTTCCTCCATCAGTGAGTTTCACAGTGAATTCATCACATTAAACAAGAAGATCAAAGACTATTCTACAGTTACATCCAAGAGACTGAAAGAATGCCAAACACGAATCCTTGACGCCTCTGAAAAGATTGAACAGTTGGAGCAGAACATTGCCACCACGACAGAGACTATAAACGAAGAGGAGCTCCGTCTTGCCGACTCAGCTAGTGAAGAGCGCAATCTCCGCTCTAATTTGGACTTGAGACAACTCCAGATCCGTCTTTCAGATATTGAATCAAGCATTGCTGCAGCAGATGTTTCCCAAGCTGAGGCTGAGAGGGAGAGGTATCAAGCACGTTCAAATGAGTTGAGGCAGCAGTACACCAATACTCGCTCAGAATTGGCTGGAAAACGTGGTGAGATCAGACAGATTGATGACCAGATCACTCAACTGAGGCGTGAGCTAGAAACAGAGTTTAAAGATATCGAGCAGAATTACAGAGAGGAATGGACCAAATTACAGACCAGAACAGTCGTTAGCGATGATATTCAGACCTATTCAAAGGCACTGGATAATGCTATCATGAGCTATCACGCTTTGAAGATGAAGGAGATTAACAGAATAATTGATGAATTGTGGAAGTCGACTTATAGTGGGACTGATGTTGATACCATCAAGATCAAGTCTGAGCCAAGTGGTGCAGGAAACAAATCTTATAACTACAGAGTTGTAATGGTGAAACAGGATTCTGAATTAGATATGAGGGGACGTTGTTCTGCTGGTCAAAAGGTCCTTGCTGCGATTATTATCAGGCTGGCCCTGGCTGAATGTTTTGGTACGAATTGTGGTTGTATTGCGTTGGATGAACCTACGACCAATTTAGACGCTGATAACATTGAATCGCTGGCACAGTCGTTGGGTAAGATTATCGAGATCAGAAAGTCTCAGAAAAACTTCCAGCTGATTGTTATCACTCATGACGAAAAGTTTTTGAACAGTATGGGTGCTGCTAAGTACACTGACCACTTTTTCAGATTGAGGAGAGATGACAGCCAAAACTCTCAGATTGAGTGGGTTGATATTACGAGGGTTACTGAGTGATGATATACTTATTTTTCTTTCCTTTTTTCAAACCTGTAGCTGTTTCTATTACAGTATATCGTCTATCTGTCTTTTGTAGTCCACTTGCCGTTGAGCAATGTCCAACATGATCTCATACTTTCCCTCAAGGAGTTGAGACAACTTTTCGTGCCCAGACTCTGGCTGGTGAACAACACCATCCTTGTTGAACATTTGAACAACATCGAGCAGTTTTGTACCTTCCGAATACGTCCATGCGGTATATGCAAGGTATGCGGCACCCTTGACTCCAGACAGTTCTGGGTTGGCCTCGGAGACTTCAACAGGTAATCCAGTGACCCTTGCCAGTAGCTTCACAAACCTCTTGTTCTTGGCCTGGCTTCCACATATGTTTATCTTCTTAATGTGATACTCCTTCAAAAGGGAGAGGATAAGTTTGGCTTGGAAAGCAAGACATTCGAGGATACAAACGTACTTGAGAACAAGATCCTTGATGGTGGTATCAGTGGATTCGCCGAAGAAGGCACCACGCATTGAAGCATCAGCAAAGGGCGTTCTGTTCCCAGCGAGTTCACCAAGCAGAAACATGTGTTTGCACAGATAGTGGATATTCTCTCCGCTTGTCCCTTCCAAGTCTGCAATGACTGTTTCGATCGAGGCAAATACATCGGTGCCCATGTTCTCCAATTCCTTGTAAGCAGGATGGGTCTCAAACAAATGTTCAATGAGCTTACCTGTTGTAGCCTGTCCCGCTTCACTCACTAGCACATCATCAAAGAACCCATGGAATGGTCCCCAGATGCCCTTAGCCGGTTGTGGGTTCTTGTGAGCAAATATGAAGCAAGTGGATGTACCAGCGACCATTGTCAATGCTCCCTCTATGCTCTTACCACAACATCCCAGCCAGCCACCGTACGAGTCGATTACGCCCTGTGCAATAACAGTGTTCCCCCGGTACCCAATTGGGGACCCAGCAAATGGAATTGTGGAGATGTTGGTGAGAGGGGACTTCTCAAGGCTCCCAATAGCTGAGAAGTTGTTCCTTGTCAAATGTGACATTCCCAATCGTTCAAGGGTTTCGGCAGACCATCCCTTCACTTCTCCGTCTATGGCCAGAGGAGCTTTTTCATTAGATGCGTGTATGTGAGTGTTAGGCATTTCACCAAGCCTGTAACTCAGATAGTCATTTAGGTCAAAGAACACAAAATCACTTGCGTCTTCTACGTTATCCAGGATGTACTTCACCTTTGGCAAACCCATCTCCTCCAAGAAAGACCCGCCCATGTATTCCAGAACAGAATCTCCTTTGAGGATTTTGTTCATTTGCTTGGTCTCCTGTTCAGCCCGCGTGTCCATCCAGAAGATGACGTTCTGGTCATTGTTCTTGAACCCATAATCAGCTGCATGTGGTATCAGCTGTCCATTCTCCGTACTCTCCATCACCACGACAGAGCAAGTGGCAGCTACTCCTATACCAAGGATATTTGGGTACTCGTACTTCGAGCGAAGATCATTTAGACACGCTTCAAGAGCACGCCATATCTCCTCGGAGCTTTGTGTAACAAAGCGATGGTCCTGTGTGCTTATCGTGTGCTTAATGGGCCTCGCCATTGAGCTCAGCAGCTCGCATTGTTTGGTGAAGAAGCCGACACGAACAGCAGTGGATCCAACATCAATTCCAACGAGCACTTTATCCATCGGTGATGATTTCTTGATCTTTTTAAGTGTATGATCTTTTTAAATGAGTTAATAAAAAGGGTGGGGACATTATTTTCACATGTCCGAAGCCGAGAATGTTATACAACTCCGTGAGATCCGTCCGTCTTCGGCCCGATCAGAAAGAGAGAGCAGATAGAGACTTCCGATTCCTTCACCACACCCTGTCCAGGCCTGCAAAAAGAACAGATCTGAGAGTGTTTTCGGAACCACTACAATGACTGACGTAAGCCCACCAAACTACCATCCGGAAGGAGATGATGACATCTCTGACTTGTCCTCACAGACGGCCGTGTCCTTCATTGGCGGCACAAGCGTGGTCTCACATCAGGACGAACAGGGACGTGAAGAAGAAGATGGCGTCACCTCCAAGGATCTCGAGGAACACCACTACAAAAATCAGCACAAGATCTTTACTTTCTCACTGCCCTTGGGAGGAAACCCACTTGCACACTTCCCTTCGATCAAATCTCTCAAACAGTCATTGCCCATCATCAAAAGTCTGGACTCTGATGATGATCTGAATAGCACTTTCTCCCGTCACGAGATCAAATCCAAGCTCAAGCGCCAGGAGAGTATCACCACGATCGAGGAAGCATACCTCTTCAACGACCTTAAGGGCACGGGAAACCCCCGGTTCAGAGCCATGAAGCGTGCACTGACGCCCTCCATCAGCATCCCCTCGCTCGGAGACGAGAAGCGCAAAGTTGAGACCGTGTGGGACCAAATGGATGGCGAGGTGGTGATATTGGGAGGCTATAGAGGCAGTGTTCTTAAGGAGAAGGGCACCGATTATAGAGTGTGGATCCCTACATTCAGCACGGGGCTCAACTTAAAGAAGACAAGCTTGCTCATTGGGCCGAAGGACGAGGATGAGGTACTGGCCCAGAAGAAGATCTACTCGAGCAAGATGCTAACCCACGTTGGTCCCGTGGACATTTCGAAGAAGCTGAAGGCCAAACTCTCGAGCAACGGAAAAACTAAAGTTCACACATTTGGCTACGACTGGAGGCTCTCCTCGGACATTAGCTCCCAAAATCTGTTTGACTTCCTTGCCTCGCTCGACTGCAACAAAGGGAAGAATAGAAAGGGTGCCATTGTCATAGCCCACTCAATGGGAGGCCTAGTAGCCCATCATGCCATGCAGAAGGATCCATCCCTGTTCCGTGGGCTTATATATGTTGGCTGTCCAGCCATGTGTCCCAACATTCTCGGCCCCATCAGATTTGGTGATTCGGTGATGTTCAGCACCAAGATTCTCACTGCTGAGATCAACTTCTTCATGAGATCAAGCTTTGTGTTTTTGCCTGAGGACGGTCGGTGCTTTGTTGACAAAAACACGGGCGAGCATTACGATCTTGACTACTTTGATCCTGATACTTGGGTTGAGTACGATCTATCCCCTTCGGTAGCCAAGTCAAGAAAGAAGGAGAGACGAAGAAGCATATCCAACGGCACTCCAAATGGAATTGAACCAGTGAAATCTCCAATATTGAAAAGTTTTGATGCTTTTGACATGAAACGGTCATTGTCAATGAAGACTTCACAGCCCAGGGCTGCTGGCGATGAAATACACGCCTCCTTTGATGAGTCCTATGAGTACTTGTCTCGCACACTGAAACGTACAAAGAAGTTCCTACAGGAGCTAACGTATGACCCAAGCAAGTCATATCCACCATTGGTGATGGTGTACGGTAACGAGGTCCCTACTGTTCGCCACTGCCGCGTGGAAGGTGTCGAAGGCCTCAAGGCCGGTCGCTACAATGACTTCCACTACGGTCCAGGTGATGGTGTTGTCCACCACAAGTGGTTGATGCCGGAGAAAAGAGGATTCCCAGTTGTAGCCAAGATCGCCAGTGAAGAAGGGCACGTTTCCCTAATGTCTGACTTGAACTCCATGGGAGATGCTTTGTTTTCTGTGTTGCAAGAGGAGAAGGAGAGAAACAAAGGACTTATTGGTGAGGTTAAGGAAAAGGTTCTTGGCTAGGTGCGTGGCTGTTTTCTTGTGATCATGACTCATTAATGCTGTAAACGACACATGTACATACAATAGAAATCAGTATTACTCCTCATCCATGTCGTAGTACTTCACTTTCAGCCAAAGGCTGCATGCACTGCACTGAACGATAATCTCGTAACCACCGGCTCCATCTGCAGTGCCATTCGTCTCCAAGTCGCCTTCTCCAAGTACGAAGCCTTCATCGGTTGTGCATCTTGGGCAGTCCTTCTTGAATAATGCGGTTTCATACTCTGTTCCTTCATTCTCCATGACGCAGACAAAGTCATCTAGCGAGAATATGTCGAGTCCCTCACCACTACTTATCAGTCCATTCTTTTTAAAGGAATTCTGCAAGTCTTCATCATACTCTTTTCGTAGTTCATCGTCCGAAAGAACAGCATAAGCTTCTTTAATTTTTGAGATGATATCTGACTGTACACTCTGCTTGGTCTTGTCAGGATGTGTACAGAGCAGCTTTTCTCGGTAAGCAGCTTTCAACTCTATAGGTGAGACAGTTGAGGGCACACCCAATATCTCATAGTGTGTTTTTGAGGTGATGCTATTCATGACAATCTGTACACTTTTGTCAATAAACCAATATCAAAGATAGAGAAGACAGAAATACATAGACATTAATAAAATAGAACACCCGAACCTTTTTGAATTTCCTGAACTCTCGAAAATTTCCCAATTTGGCGCGCGACCTCTGCTTAAAATTTTTGAGAGCCTGCGATGAGACTTAAATCTTTTGGCACATTTCCCATTCTTTTTAGTCTTTTTTTATAGAGGATATATTGAGAGCACTGAGATGACTGAAAAGAGAAAAAGAGAAGAACACACAGAGCTCCGTGTTGCTAACTGTGTTGAAGACCCACATTTCGCCGTCAGTTCGTTCTTCAAAGGTTTCACTGTTCCAAGCGATGTTAAGTTCGATCTCTACAAGAACAAGAACGGTAGTGTAATATTTCATGGGGAGAATGAGAGACTAGAATACGACTCCGTGACAAATGAGGATGACCCAAGTGACTACGCCATTGCCGTTTATGATCCGGTGAGCAAGTCTATTGAGCTTTACAAGACCCCCGTGCTTCTCGGTAGCGTCACCTCCAAGGCACATAAGAGACTCAGCGGACCAGCTGTGAGACAGAGCAATGTCCGGTCGAACATCCAGAGACAGGCCCTTGGTGAAGCATTCGGTACTAAGAAGGCCAAGAAGGCTATTACGGAGTCTGAGAGAAACAGAATCGACTCTGATAAGCTTGCAGATTCTCAGATGGACATCATCGAGACTGTGAAGGGTCACACAACTACCCTTCCAACAAGACAACAGCTCGAGCAGAAGGTGCTCGATGACAGACCAACTCCAGCCTGCAACCCAGATGCTACATCGGTCGACGACATCTATCCAATCCACAGCATTGTCAGCAAGAAGGAACTGCAGTTCATCCGTGTGGGATCACTCATTAAGGAGAAGGATCTGGCCCAGAAGGTGGCACTTCTGCCTTATCAAGACTCAGAACTGCTCAAGAAGTACCTCGAGTCCGTTACAGATGACTCTCAAACCGAAAGAGCGCAGCTTATTTACTATGCTTCTCTGCTTATGGGTGTGTATGCCAACAGACGTATCTCTAACAAGTTTGCATTGACGACACAGTTGAACAACCCAGCTGAGGTGTTGATCGATGGTATTATTGAGAAATTTGCTATCCCAAGACCTGGCCAGTTTGGTCGTTCCAAAGATAGAGGATTCAAGATTGACCCACAACATGAGGATAAGCTATTGTGTTACCTCCTCGCTACCCTCTTCCACATCTCGGGCTTTCACTTGGAGCTCGTGCCTCTTGCATCCGAGCTGTCCATAAAGCCGTCAAGACTCCAAGAGTTGTTCAAGGCCATGGGTGCTATCGTTAAAGGTGCCACAGTTGCTGAAGCTGAAGCTTTCGGAATCCAGAAATCACAGGCTTCTAACTACAAAATTGCTTCTTTGAAGGTGCCTTTCAAGATGCCTCAGATGACGAGAAGAGGAAGAAGAACTTAGAGGAGGGAATAATTATACGCATATATTCTTGACTACAAATTGTAACATTAGAGGTGTTTTTTCTTTTGTAGCCCTTTGGTTTGCACTACTCAACTATATTTCCTGGCTCTTCTGGTTTTGAGCCCTGGTGAAATTTGAGCTCATACTGTTTTTGGATGGTGAAAAACAGCAGATGGAGAGAGAAACCGGGCGATGGCTCATCCACTTGAAGAAGACTGCACACTACATTGTTTATGTCCATTCGCTCCATCTTCAAGAGAACAATGGCCACAGTGAACAAATCTAAGGTCGTCCAGCCTGAATGGCGCCCAACAGTCCAGCAGGAGACCGAACAGCCGGTTCTGAAACTGTACAACTCCCTCACGAGAACCAAGACGGAGTTTGTCCCAATTAGACCTCGTGAGATTTCATGGTACTCCTGTGGCCCAACTGTCTACGACTCCTCTCACATGGGACATGCGAGAAACTACGTTTCCATTGACATCAACAGACGTATTCTTGAGAACTACTTTGGCTACGATGTCAAGTTTGTCCAGAACGTGACCGACATTGACGACAAGATCATCATCAGGGCCAGACACAACTACATCTACCAGCAGTTCGAGAAATCCTTGGTGAATGAAGAACAGATCCCTACTGACGTTGTCACTAAAGCTAAGGCCGGCTTCAAGGCCTTTGTGGAGAAGAACTTGCCAGAGGCCCCAGTTGACACATTCGCTGCTTGGGCTTCCACCGTCAATGTGGCTGAGAAGCAGACCGCCAACCCAAAGTTCCCAATGTACTTCAAGTCCGCCTCTGCTGCCCTACATGCCATCACTAACTGTAAGACGATCTCCAAGCAGGAGTTCCTCGATGGTGTTAAGGATGTTATTGTCCCACTTCTTGATGCAGAGAAGGGCAGCAGTGTTAATGACCCGGAAATCTTCCGTGCCTTGCCTGCATACTGGGAGGGTAAGTTCAACGAGGATATGGCTGCTTTGAATGTGTTACCACCATCTGTTGTGACTAGGGTATCTGAGTACATCCCACAGATTGTCGAGTTTGTCCAAAAGATCATTGAAAACGGGTACGCCTATGCGACAGATGACGGTTCTGTCTACTTCAACACAGCTGCCTTTGACAAAAGTGACAAGCACAACTACGCTAAGCTCCAACCATGGAACAAGGGCCAGATGGACTTGATTGCTGAAGGCGAGGGCTCTCTCTCCACATCCACATCTGGTAAGAAGTCGCCTAACGACTTTGCCCTTTGGAAGGGATCCAAGCCAGGTGAACCAGAATGGGACTCTCCGTGGGGACGTGGCCGTCCTGGTTGGCACATTGAGTGTTCTGTGATGGCTTCCGACATCCTCGGATCAAACATGGATATCCATTCTGGTGGTATCGATCTTGCCTTCCCACACCACGACAATGAGCTGGCACAGTCTGAGGCCTGCTACGACTGTGAACAGTGGGTCAACTACTTCCTGCACACTGGTCACTTGCACATTGAAGGCCAGAAGATGAGTAAATCCTTGAAGAACTTCATTACAATCCAGGAGGCTCTCCAGCGTAATACTGCAAGACAGCTCAGATTGGCCTTTGCCTCTATTCAATGGAACAACCAGCTGGACTTCAAAGAGGCCCTTTTGCAAGAGGTCAAATCATTCGAATCATCCATGAGCAAATACTTCCAGACAGTCAGAGCATTGAACAACGACTACAAAGACAAATTATCCCGTGGTGAATACATTCCAAAACGTCCAACCGACTTGGAGAAGCAGTTCATGGACGACATCAGTGAGGCCAAACGTGCCGTTCACGCATCTTTCTGTGACAACTTATCCACTCCACAGGCTCTCAAGAACCTCTCTGACTTAGTCACAAAGTCTAACTCATACATTGTTTCCGCTGGAGCTGCTATCAAGATTGACCATGTGCTGGAAGCAACATACTTTGTCACAAAGATCTTGGACGTGCTTGGTTTCCCTGCACGTTCTGACCGTCTTGGTTGGGAGGATGTATCCTCATCCTCCTCCTCTTCTTCTTCCTCTGGAGGCTCATCCTCCGTTGAGGAAGTTGCCATGCCATTTGTCAAGATCCTCTCTGGTTTCAGAGATACCGTGCGCTCTGCTGCCATTGCTAAAGAGGATCACAAAGTTTTCCTTCAAGCCACTGATAAGATCCGTAACCAAGATCTCTTGGAACTCAATGTGTCTCTTGATGACCGTGGTAATGGCCAGGCTGCTTTGATTAAGTTCGTCACAGATGCTGAGAAGAAGGAACTGCTCGACTTCCAGGCTGAGAAGGAGAAGCGTGAAGCGGAAAAGGTGGCTAAGAAGCTTGCACAGTTGAAGTTGAAGGAGGAACAGGAACGTCAAAGATTGGAGAAGTCCAAGGTCTCACCATCAGAAATGTTCAAGACTGCGGAGTACACAGCTTGGAATGAAGAAGGTATTCCTACCCACGACAAAGAGGGTAATGAACTCTCAAAGGGACAAAGCAAGAAGTTGGCCAAACTTCATGCTGCTCAAAAGAAGTTGCACGAGGAGTATTTGTCCAAACAGGCTTGATATATATCTAAACGGCGTCTAATTAATGTATATCTCTTTCTTTAGAAGAACTTAATCACTAATTCTCATTACAAGTTTCCACTTTTTTGTATTTAAAGCTTTTATTATTTACAGGACCGGATATTGATTTTAGTTTCCAACGTCATCTTCAATCATACAAGAGAGAACAAGAATTCAGTGGCCTCAAAGTACTCCTTGCTAACCTTCTCCTTGATCTCTTCACGTGTAAGCCAGGCGTACTCGATGCCCTTAGGAGTGAAAGCACCGGAAAGGATGTTCGACTTGATAATGAACTCTCTAGTGGACGTCTCGTCAGCAGTTTTGGCAATACTGGAGCCATTAAATCTCAGGAGAGCAGCTGGGGAGCGGGCAACTGTCCATGTGTTAATCTTCTCGCCTCCTAACTGTCTAAGTCCCTGCTCGGCTGATCTGTGAAGAGGGGTGCCTTCCGAAGTGTTGAAGCTTGGTAGCTTCCAACCGAGCTTGCCGTCCTTCACAAGGAGATACAGAGTTCTCGGTAGCTGTCTTTCCAAGCTCTTAAGATCACCTTTCTTGTCGGCTTCAGTGGTACGCGAGTTAGGCGTCACAGGTCTAGAGATCTCGGACATTGAGGACTCTTCATAGTCATCTTTTGGAATGATAACGTCTTGCTTGGAACGACGCTCACGATTATGGACAATGTCTGGAACACCCTTTGCATAGAAGACACCTGGTTGCTTGGAGACAGGTCCACGCTGCGCCTTGAAGAAACGACGCTCAGCAAGAGAACCCTTTTTGAAGTAGTAGTAATGTGGGAAAGTCCACATGAGTCGACGCTCAAGTTCTTCTTGGTAGTTGTAGTATGCGTTCTCAAATGGTGTGAGATCTGGTGTGACAATTGGGTTACGAGCCAAAAGAAGACCAGCCTTGATGGACTCGAGGGATACAGCTGACGCTGCTGGTGATGAAGCAGCTGTAGCTAAATATCTTCTGAAAGCTGTTGATGGTGTTGTTAGTCGACCGCTTCTCGAACAATGTGGGACTAGTTTGTTGTGGTAAGATAGAAAAAAACGTACGCTGAAGACCTTGTTGAATCATGATAAAGGTTTTTTATATGCAACCTCGTACAGAATATGACGGTTTCTTTATTGAAAAAAAAAAGCCTTTGTTGATCTACCCAATACGACGATGATGTTGGCCGTCGCTCACAAGCTCCAGAACTGAAAAATTTCGAGACTGTGAGGTCTGGGTGTATTTATCCCAATAAGGTATGGTTTTGAGCTCATCTGTAAAGTACCGCTAATCGAGACTTTTTATGAGGGAATATATCTACTACGCTTCTTTATAATGGCAGATAAGAATAAAGGCTATTTAAGGGTATCAGAGTACAAATATTTAATAGATCTTGTATGTGTGCTAAGTGGCTGGTTGATATTATGCGGGTGTTGCTAAGATATGAGTTATCAACATGCACCCATGAAATCACATATTCAGGGCTAAGGGCAGAATCCCAAATGGTTGGAAGCAAAAGGACAAATCTTCTACACAGGTTGTCTGATTAAGATTGTGGAGACAATATAGTACAATTAATACAAACAGCTACCCACATAAACACGTCGAAACATCTCATGGCTGTTGCTGCTTCTGAAGCATGGCCATGAGATTAGCCAGAGCATCAGGGGCAGCTGCTGGTGCTGCAGTAGAAGCAGGTGGCTGGGGTGGAGGTGATACAGCGGATGATGTGTTCAGCGGCAAAGTGTTGGCGCCACTAAACAAGTTGGCAAGTGGGTTTGCATTGTTGTTATTTCTCATGAAAGCTGGAAGCTCAGCCTTCTCGACTGGGGTGGTGTCGACCTCACCTGGCTTTGTAGAGCGTGGCCCATTTCTAGAAGCATCTGTAGGCATCTTCTTAGAGATGGCCTTAGAGGAAACACCTTCACCGATCTCAATATCTGGCTCTTCCATCACCAGGTTTGGAACCAACTCACGATCGCCGATTCCACCCCATTCAGCAGTGTGGACCCACTTCTTATCAGCATCTGTAAGTCTATCGATTGGGATGATGGAAACACCGTGTTGGTAATCACAGCAGTCACGAGGGCCGTAACCAACACCCCAACGGATACGAAGGTTGACTGAAGTAATTTTGTGGAAGTTCTGCAAGACATTCTCGGCTTCTTGACGAGAGTAAGCCTTAACAAATGCGTGCTTACGCTCTGGGTTCAGGATCACAGATTGAACCTCAGCATATGGTCTTAAGACGGCCTTGACGTCATCCTGACTCATGTAGGATGGGATTCCACCAACAAACATGGTGCGACTAAGCACCTTGATGGAGTTGTATGGCAAGTTTGGATCCAAGTCAACTTTAACTTCTCTGTAGTGAGCAGTACCTGGGGTGTTCTTCTCACCAATAACGTGGCCTGGTGGGGGAAGGTCACGATGAGGACGTTGTGGAGAACGCGAGCGTTGGCGACGAGAGTAGCCACCACCACGCTCACGGGCACCTTGGCCGCCAGCACGGCGGAAGGCTTCCTCTTGTGACAGACTTGCGTTCCCGTCACGGAATCTACCACGAGAATCGTAGCCCTGTTGTGGTTGAGCAGCTGGTGGTTGCGGCATCCAAGCTGGGAGTTGGCCAGTGCTAGCCATTTGAGACACAAGCTGGGCAATAGCAGCCTGTGGGTCAGCAAGGCCAGGGATCGCAGGCATAGGTGGCAACCCCGAGATGTTTGGCCCTGGTGGAGCGGCAACAGGTGGAAAACCAGGTGCTGGGGCCGGTGCTGGAGCAGAAGTTGCTGCTTGAGCACCAAGGGTATTCTGCAAGGAGGCCAAGTTCTGTAAAAGCTGTTCAGCAGTCATGGCATTGCCAGCTTGTGCTGGTGCTGGTGGCGGAACAGAGGCTGGAGCAGCTAATGGAGGAGGAGCGGTCTTAGGTGTAGTAGAAGCGAAGAACTCCTCCTGGAACTTAGAGAGGATGTAGTCTGGGAAAGTACCATGATTTCTCCAGATTGTGACTAACTTTCCAAGCTTCTCCTTCTGGTCTGGCGATACCGCCCTGACGGCAATACGAAGAGCATCATCGATGATGGTGCCAAACTTATAAACACCTCCAGCATAAGAGTCTTCAGGGGCATTAGGACCAATGGCAATGCCACTAGATGCGGCCAACTCTTGGTAACGACGGGCAATAGAATCAATAACGTAGAGAGCGCCGAGTTTATGCGTGTCAGTAACGCCCTTCACATTCTGGTAGCACTTTTCGACAAATTCTGGTGCATTCTGTTCAAAATTACGGTTAATACAAGTTCTTATGTGTTGTTTTCTAGGTGGTAAACCAGTCCCCGCCAATGGATAACAATAGTTGCGACCTTCTCGAGAAATGTGATCATGGCACAAAGTTTAACAATCAACAACAAGTTAAAAGGGGAGGGGAGGGAATTACATGGCTTTTCTAATATTCGTGTTATGGGGGATCTACCTCCAAGAATGGGAAAGTTGGTCTCAAGAAACGGATAACAACATCAAACAAACCAGAAAAAACGGAGGAGATGGTCATCTATGCCACCCATTGGCGGAGTCTGGGAATAAAGGATTAATTTAGTAACTTACTTTGTAGTTGTCAACAGCAATAGTTGTGAGCTTTTTGATACGAGATCCAGAGATACCAGATTTCACACTCTTGATCTCCTCCAAAGTGTCTACGAACGTCTGAATGGCAGACATCGTGTGTTTTGTTTTTTTATACGTGGCGTTTGTGTGTGGGTTGGATGTGGGTTTTTTAAAACAACAAACAAGATTGAGAGATAAATTAGACCAAATCTATAAGAATTAGTCAGATTACTAGCGTGTAAACTCGTAGTACCGTGATGATTTGTGACAGTGTACGACTATTAATAATAAATTGCACTAATGAGGTTTTTTTTATTGTTGATGTTGACCAAGTGGCGGGCAGCGGGAAATGAAAGGTTTTTTTCTCTTCCTTTTTCTTTTTAGGGATTCGCACGAGGGCTGATTTTCGGCCGGGTAAGCTTTTAACAAAAAATTACTCTGTTCGCAGCGATGAGGAAAAGGGGAAAGGGAAGAGAGAAAGGGGGTTCTTGTGTGTGCTTTATATTTTGGATTTAGTTCACACAACCGACTTTCTTCTTTGGTAACAGGATTCTCGGTACAATACTTGTCACATTGTTTTCACATATTCTTTACACTCACAAAACAGTGCTCCCACGGGTATCGATAGGACGATACACCAGACATATCTCTACCACCAACATGAGCCTGTCAACTGCAACCAGATCCAACCCCGACATCGTTCTCATTGATCGCATCCAGGTTCAGGCCATCACAGGTCGTGATTTCTGGAAAAGACCAACAGTACAGCCCTTGGATGTGTCTGTGGAGCTACGCACTGATTTCAAGGCGTCGAGTGATACCGATGATCTGAGATACTCTCTCAACTACGCTGTCATCTCCCGGAGTATCATGGATTTCTTTGACAAAAACCGTGGTAAGAACTTCAAGACATTCGGGAATGTGGCACAGGCTGTATCAGAAGTTGTCCTTGATGAGAAGAGAGGTGGTGGAAACAATGCTAAAGTAGTTGTTAGTGGTCGTAAAACGGAGATTAGAGCAGACCAAATCCAAGTCGTGACTAATAGACAAAAGACACAGGGCTCAGTAGTATCCAGGATTGATGGAATGAGTGATACTTTCCATGTAAAAGGTCTCAGGTGCTCTACTTTGATTGGTGTTTTCACATTCGAGCGTCTGATGAAGCAGTATGTGTCGTTGGACCTTGATATCACCGCTCTTCCAGATAAAGAAGTGAATGTCTATGGAATTATTGACGATGTTGCCAACTACGTGGAAAATGCAAACTTCAAGACCGTGGAGGCCCTAATTGAGTCCGTTGCTCAGATTGCCACACAACATGCAATTGCTGAAATCACGGCCAGAGTCGAGAAACCTAATGCGATAACTTTTGCTGAAGGTGTTGGTGTACAGGTTACAAGAACACCAAAGGACTTTGAAGGGAAGGAGGCCATCGACTGTTCTCCAGAGTCCATTGGTGCCAAACTCTTAAAAGAGAAGTCTGCATTTGACTTGCCATCCTTCACAAACTCTGCTGTCTCAACTGAGCAGACGCAGCATATCGCCTACATTGCCTTTGGATCAAATGTTGGTAATCCAATTAGCAACATCAACAGAGCTATTGACGAGCTCAACAAACTCGACAGCACAAAGGTTCTGGCCACATCTTCCCTGTATGAGTCTGAGCCAATGTACGTTCTTGACCAACAAAAGTTCATCAACGGTGTTCTTGAGCTGAGCACGCCATTATCACCACAAGACCTTCTCAAAGAACTGAAGAAAATCGAATATGAAGTCCTTGAGCGGAAGAAAATTATTGAGAACGGTCCAAGAAGTATTGATTTGGATATCCTACTATATGATGACCTTGTCTTGAACGACCAGGAGATCAACTTGGTCATTCCCCACATTCGTATGATTGAACGTACGTTTGTTCTCCAGCCATTGTGTGAGCTCATCCCGCCAACTGCCATGCACCCAGTTACTGCAGAGCCATTCCACAGTCATTTGAAACAGTTGTATGCTTCCGAGGGTGACTTATCAAAGCAGAAATCCAACAGACTTGAAGTCCACGTCCCATTGGTGAACAAGTTGTCCTCCCACCGTCTGAACGAATCGATCGCTTTTGATCTGGTCCACCATACACATCGTACACAACTGATGGGAATCCTGAATACTACTCCTGACTCGTTTTCTGACGGTGGTTTAAGTGCCTCCTTGCCATTAGCGTTGGAGAACGCTCTCAAGATGGTACATTCTGGAGTGGATATCATCGACATTGGTGGTGTCTCGACACGTCCTGGATCTGTTGCACCAGACGTTGATGAGGAGTGGCGTCGCGTTGTTCCAATTGTGGAGGCTATCAGATCCCACAAGGATGAGAAGCTGAGAGACGTGATCATAAGTGTGGATACATATAGAGCAAAGATTGCACGTGATGCTGTTGCTGCCGGCGCCGATATCATCAATGACATCAGTGGTGGGCTCTATGACGATGAAATGTTTAGTGTGGTAGCTGAGACTGGTGTTCCTTATGTGTTGAACCATACAAGAGGTACTCCGGACACAATGTCCAAGCTCAACCACTACGAGAGTTCTAAGAGCTCTGGCTTGCTGGAGTTCTTCAAGTCTGAGGAGTCGATTGACGAGAGTGCTGAGGCTGTTTTGATTAAGGCAGTTTCCAGAGAACTCGCCATCCAGTACCGTAAGGCTGTTGATGCTGGTGTCAAGAGATGGCAAATAATCACCGACCCGGGCATTGGGTTCGCTAAGGATCTGAAACAGAACTTGGCTATTATCAGAGGCACACCATTGATCAAGACATACTCCAACTACGATGAGAACAAGGGCCAGTTCAACTCTCTGGAAGGGTTGCCAATACTCCTGGGTCCATCCAGAAAGAAATTCATTGGAACCTTGACAAATGAGAAAATTCCAGCCGAGAGAGTGTTAACCACTGGTGCTGTGATCATGTCCTGTGTGGGATACCACACTGATATTGTGAGAGTGCACGACGTTGAAGAAGTCAAGAAAGTGCTTCTCATTGGTGATGCTCTCTACAGGGGTGTTCTCTAAGATTTGTCTACAAAAAGTGTGTTCATGATAAACAAAATTGATCGTATAATACTGATAAGGTTCGTTGACTCGTAATTAAAGCTTCTTCAACACTGACAACCTCCGCTCACAAAAGGCATCTCCCATAAGAGATCCATAAAATTCAAAAATTCAAACATGATAAAAAAAATAGTTGGATAAAGAAAAGTTTTAGGTGGGAACAAATAAAAATGGTGGTAAACCAATAGAGAAGTAAGGACATAAGCGGGAACAAAAGAAGAAACAAAGAAAAAATAAAGGAAAAGAAAAACTTAGGGGTCATAAATATCAATATAACACTCCGCTCCTTTCTCACAATCCACCTTAAACCTTCGTCCACTCTTTACTCCTCCTTGGATGGACAGTCACGGGAGATGTGACCAACACCACCGCAGGAGTAACAGGTCTTAGCAGCAGCACCGCTCTCGCCACCAGCAGCAGAAGTGCACTCCTTGGAGATGTGGCCAGTCTTACCACAGGCGTAACACTTGACGACACCAGCCTGACAGTCACGGGCAAAGTGGTTTGGACCACCGCACTTGTAGCAGGTAGTCTTGCTTCCACCAGCTCTGTTGAAGGTCTTTGGTGGACGGGAACCAGTCTGCTGTGGCTCAGTACAGTTTCTGGAAATGTGACCAAACTGACCACAGTTGTAACAACGGGTACCGTTGCCCTGCTCGGTGCAGTCGGATTGGACGTGACCGGTACCACCACAGTTGTAGCACTGCTTCTGGGTGTTCTGTCTTGGCTCTGGACAGTCGTTGGACTCGTGGCCAGGTTGACGACAGTTGTAGCAGAGACGCTCCTCCTGGGTGCAGACCTCGGCGAAGTGACCGACCTCACCACACT
Organism: Petasospora petersonii; assembly: GCA_030574135.1. NCBI lineage: Eukaryota > Fungi > Ascomycota > Saccharomycetes > Phaffomycetales > Wickerhamomycetaceae > Petasospora > Petasospora petersonii. The sequence goes on from JAJMEM010000001.1 coordinate 22,402, forward strand.
TGTAACAGGTTCTTGGGAAAACAGCAGCCATCTTTTTTGAATTAAATTATTATCGATTGATTTGTGGGGAAGAAAGAGTCTAAAAACATGCGTTAATTTGGAGAAAACTTTTCAACTCTTTTTTTTTTTATTATTTTTTTCAATTGAGCGAAGGGGTTGCCTATGTTTTTTTTTCTTTCTTTTTCCGGTTTCTGTTTTACAACGGAGTGTAGTCCGATATACCTGAGGGAGATAAATCCCAGGATTACCTTGTAGTATGAAAGCAATAAATAACTGAGATCTCGGAATGAGTAGATGATCGAAATTAGTATCAAGCATATTAAAAAAGAAAAACACTCCAAGGATTATGGAGTTAGCTCTCAATGTATACGAAGAAATCAGATCATTGTCACGTGATCTGTGAGAACCGTATATTACCGTATTAGGTAAAGGATATACCATACTCCGCAGTGTTCTCTAATACAGGCTAATCAATTGGGACCAGGTCTGTGATATATCTACCATAGTCGACTGTTTCATGTAACAGTTTCACTGCTTCTCTCTGTTCCATGTCCAATTCATCACCAACAATTCTTATTATGACTTCCGGTACCAGAACATAAAGCACAAATGGATCCAGAGACCAGAACTGGACAGTTTTGTTCACCTTCGAAGCCTCTCGAATCTTGGGGAGATATTTCTTCTTGATCATAGATGCAATTGCAGATTGTCTCTTGATGCCGTAAAATCCAATGATAAACTCTCTGAACTCCTCCCTGTTGTAATCTGAGCTGGAGATTGTGGTCGATCTTGAACCATTCATAAAATCCTTAGCCTTCTTGTAATAGATTGAGGTCAATTCTCCTGAGAGGACGCCCGGTACACAGTCCATATGCAGATTGACCTTACTCTCCAACTCACGACGACTGAGTGAGCCATTATACTCCTTACCCTCATACTTCTTCCTAACTAAACGAGTCTGCTTGATCTCATTGGCCTTCTCGTCAACCTCCTCATAATCGTTTTTGAAATTAGTTGATAAATTACCATCCAGGTCAGAGTCCAGTAATTCTTCACTCTTCTGAGAATCAGGTATGTAAACTGGTGTACTCTTTAAGGTCTTAGTGAAGTCATCATCGTCACTCTTCAAAAACCGGTTGAGTGACTTGATTTTTCTTGCGGCCTTATACGAATCAGTCCATACCTTCCGTTCCTCAGGATCAAGTATGCTTTTACGACCTGCCTTCATTTGTTGCTGTAACCTTTCCCTAGCGGCCAAAGTTGCAGAACCTTCTGTCATGAATAACTCCTCATCCGAATCGAGGGACACAGCACCCACGTCATCATCGGAATCGCTACTATCCTTATCCGTATTCTTCCTTGTTGTGCTCTTCTCATCATCCTTGAAAGTTCTCTCAGTCTCAGAATTGTCATTAGAGTCATTATTATTCTGCGATTCCGAACTCCTTGTAACCCTTTTGTTCTTCTTCATCAAGTCCATGACATCTTTGCCATTAGTCTTGCGAGCCGCCCTCTGTCGCTTGACTAGTGTCTCGACATTTTTGTCAGCTGGGCCATGACGTTTCGTCTTCTCCTTCTTTTCTCGAATTTTGTCAGCGTTTCGTTTCATCTTGAACTGCTCTTCTTGCTCCTCGGCCTTCTTAATGGCTTCAACTTTGATCTTCTCCAACATGAGTGGATGGGCACCAGAAGTGAGAGCGTCAAGCTTAACTTCTGAAGCTCTCATGTTCTTGATAAAATCAAGATCATTAGAAGGGAGTGGTATTGTGGTCTTTCTCTCCTTTTCCTCATCATCATCGTCATCGTCATCAATGAGATTATTGGTTGTGATAGAGCCTGTCACGAGCTTGGGGGGTTTGCTCATCTCAGTTTCCCACTTCTTTTGTTCAGTAGCAACCTTCTCAGCCTTGGTCTTTGAATTTCTGGTATGAACCCGTTGCGATGAACGTCTCTGGACATTGTGTTGTTTGAATGGGGCATTTGGAGATCCTAAGGCTTTATTGACTCTGTCATGTTGTGTTGACGATACCTCCTTGAGATGATCCATTGATGAGGAATTGCTGAATGGGCTGTTGGATCTTTTGCGAAGTGAGGGTCCAAATTCGTCACTCAATCCCTTCTGACTCGGTGCAAGATTTTTTGTGTTCAAACTGCTAAGTTGTGAACTGTCTTTGAAGAGACGTGGAGTTGGAGAAGGTCGCTTCCCCATCGGCGGGCCACTGTGAGAGCTGGGTATTTCATTAATCGGGGCCTGGCCCTCGAAGAAAGCAGGCACGCTCCGTTTGGGTCTGTGGCTCGACATGAACTCCTGTTTGTGAATGTGAACTTTTTCTGTTTAGGATCTGGCTGGAAGTCGATTTAAGCAGGTGGATGAGGAAAGGAAGGGGTTTTTTGGTTTTGGGGAATTTTGGCGTCGCTAAATCTCTCTCCAAGCTCCTTTAGAAATACTAAAAAAAAAACCGCCAAAGAGAGAGCCAACCATAGAACAACAACAACATACAACCATAACAATCACCTTCATTATCATATTCTAATGCCACCAAGAGATCAACGACGTGAACACAGACGAGGAGAAGGCAGGGACTCCAGAGAAGTCAGAGACCGCCGAGAGAGAGACAGAGATGAGAGAGAGAGACCCAGAGATCGTGGTGGAAGAGGAGGGGACCGCATTGTGAGAAGAGAACAACCAAGAGTGCCAACTGAGCTAGCCAGAGTCTCTGAGGGTACCGCTACCCTGGTCTCTTCCAAACCAGCACAGCGGGTGACAAACTTTGAGACTTTGAAAGACTTCCCGCTGAAAGGTGTACCTCTCAATTCACGCACGGAAATGAGAACTGCCAAATGGAACCACAATGGATCCCGTATTGCCGCCTCCAGAAGTGACAGCTCCCTCGTCATTTGGGCCATGTCTCCAAGAACGGGTGAACAGACCTCCCAGAAACCAATGATCATCAACAAGACACACGCCAGATTTGCAGAAGACATCACCTGGAAGCCGGACAGTGAAGATGACCTGGCTACAGTGGGAAGAGACAACAGCATCAAATTCTGGAACGTTGTGAAAGGTGTACTTACGAGTGAGATCTCCACGGATGAAAAGGAATTGAAGCTAGTTGCTTACGCTATCGATGGGACGCTCCTGGCTGCTGTAAGCAAAGAGAATGTGCTCTTTGTTGATCCAAAGTCGAACGAGACTATCCAGCAAGTGCCGCTTCCAGAAAACGCACATTCCATGTGTTGGAACAACGGCTCGGACGCTCTTTTCCTTGGTTTAAGCTCTGGCATCATCTTGCTACTGATGAAAAATGAGCAAGGCCAGTTCGAAATGGTTCACAAACTCGAAGGTCATCGCTCGACTATAAATGCCCTTTGTGTGGACCCAAAGGGGGAATACCTCGCTGCTGCATCCCACGAAGGTATCATATCACTGTGGTCATTATCTGATCTAACTGTAATAAAGACAATCGGCAGTGTGGATGAGTCTATTGTCTCCTTGGATATATCATATGACGGTAAATTCATCGGCGTCACATTCAGAGAGACAAACGGCGCAAAGATCTACGACAAGAAGGGATCTGAGATCAAAACACTGGACAAGTGCGTTGCTGGTCGTCAAATGGATGAAGTCATCCACTTCAGTCCCGTTTTATCGACATATCTGTTCACTTCGGGTGCTGGAGAAGTGTATACCGGCATCAATGGCCAAAAGGATTAATCCCTTAGAAATGAAGAAAAAAAAAATGAAAATAAAAAATAAACCAACTTCGCGGTAGAATGTGATGATGGGGGGGATGGTGTTACTTTTTAACTGAGGGGGTGGTGGTGGTGCCGCAATTAAAAAGACGTACACTCGTTTAATTCTTTGAAGTTGAGCTGATTTTTTAGGCATATTTATCACTCATTAAAGTTCATGTCTTTATTCTTTAGACGCTCATTGGCTACAGCTGCTAAAGAAGCTGTGAAGGCTTCACAGCCAAAGCTTGTGGATGTCCTCATTGTTGGTGGAGGTCCAGCTGGCTTGACGCTAACCACGGCACTAAAGAATTCTCGATTCACCAAGGATTTGAAAGTGACATTGATCGAGGGGTTTAATCTACAAAGTGTGAAGGATTTTTATGAAAGCACTCCAGAAATTCTAACAAACAGAGTTGTGTCCTTGACTCCACAATCTATTGAGTACTTGCAACGCATTGGAGCTTGGAAGTGGATCAAGCAGGACCGTGTCCAACCATATGACTCGATGGTTATAACGGAGGGTCTTAGTGCTGCCAGACTCGGATTTGATTGTCCAGACATTGCTACAATGTGTGAGAATATCAATATCCAATCTGCATTATGGCAACGGATCAAAGAACTCGAGCAACACTCTGACATATCACTCAACATCATTGACAACACAAAAGTCACAAATATCACGAAAGACGAATTCACACAGTGGCCAATTGTGCATCTGTCGAATGGTGAGCGTATCCAAACCAGATTGCTAGTTGGTGCCGACGGTTTCAACTCCCCGGTGCGTAAATTCTCTGGTATTGAGTCTCGTGGATGGTTTTACGAGAGATTTGGTGTTGTTGCTACTTTGAAACTTGAATACCCTCCATTCCAATCGGTTGCTTACCAGAGATTCTTGCCAAATGGTCCTATTGCTATGTTGCCTATGCCAGAAGACCGTGCAACGATGGTTTGGTCCACCACTATTGAGCTCTCTGAGCTTCTAACCAAAGTTGATGAAGAGTTGTTTATTGCTCTGGTCAATGGTGCTTTCTATCTCAGCGATGTCGACATGAGCTACTACTATAAGAAGATTGCGAACAATGAGACCGAGGGACTTGTTGAAGACATTGAATGGAGAATTGGCCATGCCACACAAAAGTACACAGAGGAAGAGCTCGATGATAAGTTCCCAGTTCGTGTTGTGGGGATCGAGGAACGCTCAAGAGCTCGCTTCCCATTGAGATTGTCTCATGCTGATACGTACGTCAACGACAGAGTCGCCTTGGTTGGTGATGCTGCTCATACTACACATCCATTGGCTGGTCAGGGTTTGAACATGGGTCAAGGTGATGTCCAGTCGCTTGTTGACGCATTGGAGAAGGGTGTGCAGAGAGGTTTAGACATTGGTAATCCTTTGGTGCTGGAGCCTTATTGGGCTGAGAGATATCCAATAAACAACATGCTGCTAGGTGTTGTGGATAAGTTGCACAAGCTCTACTCCATCAGAGCTGAGCCAATTGTCGCTCTGAGAACGTTTGGTTTAAACCTTGTTGATCAGTTGGGATTCCTGAAAGATTTCATGATCAAACAAGTCAGTGGTAAGTGATTATATAGTCTAATTCTTGTTAATATTATGATTAGATATAACTGTGTTTGTGTTTGTAAAGATGGATCAAAGACTTTCAGTTGAGGATTTTTCGCAAAAACTGTTGATTCTGCTTTTCTTGAACCTGTGCCTGTATAGCTGTAATAGTTGGATCGACTTCCTGGATCGAGACAGTATTATCATTGTCAGCAGTTCTTGAAGGAACCTGCCCATTAATCGGTGGTAGTACGATGTTCTTCTCTTCCTCCTCCTCATCCTGCTGCTTTAACTCTGCATTTGACAGAGACCTTAGCTCAGGTTGGTGGTTGACATGTGTATATGATATCTTCAAAAGCCTCGTGGCACAGTTGTAAGCAGCATGTATCTGAGATTTACAATCCACCGTCTTCTTACTCAGCTTGTTTCGCTTTCCCTTGGACACCGAACGTCTCACTCGGCTTTTGTCATCGGAACAGTACAACGTCATGTAGATGGATGATCCCGAAGTCGTAAGGCGATATATTCCCCATTTGTACGCTCTGGACGAGCCAGAGAACCTGTCAGCAACTCTGTCTCTGAGTTCCTGCTTTGCTGCTTCTACCGTCTCTTTTTCATTGACACCGTTCTTCGCATATTGGAGTTGTGCCATATCAGGAATTATAGCTTCGAACTTGGCCGTTACAAGCTTGCCATTGTTTTCTGATTTACTCTCAATGAACTCAAAGAACTGCTGCAGACTGTCGTACTTCTTATCGGTATCTTTCTGTAATCGCAACTCCGCTTCGAAAGTCAGCTTGTCTAGAGGAGTGGCTTGCGCAGAGAGAGCTCTTGTCTTCAATGCACTGTGAGCTCTTCTCATCTTCATATATTTGGCTTTCACTGCACGGCACCTGTGGCACATTGACGAGTATCTCCCAGAAGCCTGAAACTTCTTGAATTCGGACATTGGATGTGAACGAGAGCACTCAACGCACTCCTTGGTGTCCCCTTTGACTTCCACTGGTGATTGTGGTAATTTAACCTTGATGGGTTGTGTCTTTTGCTCTTCTTTTGTGTGGTTCTCCATGGTCTCCTTGATGTTCTCCCCTTTCTCCTTGTGTTTGTGTTTGTGTATGTGAACTTGTTTACTTTTAAGTCATTTTTGGTTGTTTTTTAATTCCTTCAGTTGCGGCGGTTAAAAAAAAAAAGGGAGGGTGAGAACTTCAAACCAAGAGAAAAAGGGGCAGCATCTCTGTAAGAAGAAAGCTCTGTTTTACAAAGCAATTGTCTGTTGATTTTGTTAATTTTGTTGATGAGTGTCGTACTACAAACTTCAAAAGGTAAGTGGATGCTGCATTTCTTTCTATTGAGAGGAACAAAAGAAGACTAACATTTTCAAGGATGCATCGTCATTGACCTTTATACCAAAGAGTCTCCACATGAATGCACAAACTTTCTTAATCTCTGCAAAGCCAAGTACTACACATATGCTCCTATCTACAACATCCAGAGAGACTACGTTGCTGAATTTGGAGACCCTTTATACCCACTAAGTCGAGGTGGCCAGTCAGCCTGGAGTCTAGCGGATGACACAGTGGCAAAGCACTTCAAAGTTGGAAAGAACAAGCTAAAGAATAACAAAAGAGGCTCTGTAGCTTTATTGACGCATCAAGAAGGACTGGATGAATATTCTACATCCACTGTGGCTATCACATTAGGAGATTTGGATGAAAAGAGAGGAACACCACAAGGTGTCGTATTTGGACAAGTGACTGAAGGGCTTGATGTCCTTGAGAAGATTAATGGAGCAGTTGTAGATGGAAATCACAGACCATACCAGGATATCAGAATACATCACACGTACATTCTCAATGATCCACTGGAGACCATCAAGGGATTGCCAATCCCAACAAAAACGCCTGAACCGAGTGAAGCACAACTGTCTACGATCAGAGTGGACGACTTGGCCACTATCACTGCGGATGACGATAAGGCACTGACTGAAGATGAGGTTCGTGAAAGGAAGAAAAAAGATGCAGAGTCCAAAGCACTCACGTTAGAAATCATGGGTGATATCCCATCTGCCGAAGTTAAGCCCATGGAGAATGTTTTGTTTGTTTGTAAGTTGAACCCCCTCACCCAGGATGATGACCTGGAGATTATCTTTTCAAGGTTTGGTAAGATCGTGTCGTGTGAGATCATAAGGGATAAGCAAACTGGTGATTCTTTGCAATATGCATTTATTGAGTATGAGGAGAAGAGAAGCTGTGAGGCCGCTTACTTGAAAATGGATGGCACCTTGATCGACGATAGACGTATACACGTTGATTTCAGTCAAAGTGTCTCGAAACTGGCTGACTCTTGGAGAAACACTACAAATGAAAAGAGAAGGAGAGTCCATGGTGGACTGAGAAACACTGGAAGAAGAGATGAACCAGGACACAGGTTCAAAAACGATTACAGAGACAGAGAAGACAAGGACAGGAGCGGTAAAAGTCATAAAGACAGTCACAAACACAACTATAGAAGATAAATGAGGAGTAACCATTTGGATATTAACCCAGCTAATTGATCTGTAGAGCCTTCCCAAACCTTTTCTTTTTTTCATGATGGAAAACTGTTGGGTGAGCGATTGTTACCATGGCAACTGTTTCCCTCCAAGAAATGAAAAAGAAAAGAAATTTTTTGTGACATCATCAAGAAAAAAAAGAAACAAAATTTAGCAAAAACTTTGCTCCGGGGAAAAATCGAAGAAGCCGTCGAAAAGAAGGGTAAGGAAAAAAAAAGGTTTTCTTATACGAGGTTTCTTATTTTATTCTTTTTCTTCTTTTTTACACACATAACAGCCAATAGACTACTTAATCAATTTTGTTATAGAGGGGATATCCAATATCAGGCACATACCCCTATTTACATTTCAATCCACACTCTATGTCTCACACGTTCTACCGGCACACGACTATCCTAACTTACCGATAACGTAACACACAGCACTGTTCTCACAACAACAAAAAAGAAAAAAAAACAACAAAGAAAGAAAGAAAAACAATAATCACACAATGTTCCGAACTGAAACATTCAAGCTCTCTCGGTCCATGTTGGGGCTTGTGTCTTCCAGTGTCTTCTTTTTCACACCGACTCCAATAATTAGAAACGACTCCTCGAATGATGAAGTCAGCGACACTTCCCGAGATGATTCATATCTCACGCAAAGTCTCAAGTTTATGAGTGGGCTATTACAGAGAACTGACATAGACAATGAGAATGAGCACTTGGACAAAACAAGCAAAAATCAGGATGTCTGTATCAGTGAGTTGCAATTAAGAGAAGAATACGATGCTCCGAAGTATCCGGTTGTGTTATGTCATGGACTTTCTGGATTTGATAAATTGATGGTCTTTCCTTCATTCAGTTATCTGATTGGTCTTTCAAAGAAAAGAGAGTCTGCCAGAAGAGATTTTGTTGTTGCCGATCATGACGGTGTTGCACTGGAGTATTGGTTCGGTATCAAAGAAGCACTAGAAGCGAAGGGCACGACAGTAATGGTTGCAAGGGTCCCTGGATTCGGAAGTATCTCTGATCGTGCTAATCATCTTAACAGATTCATAACCAAGGAAGTTGAATATTTGAGACAGAAGTCAGTGGATGATATTTACAATGATGATACACAGAGAAGTAGCAAAAGCTTTGAAGAAAAGGACAAAAAGATGAAAGTGAACCTAATTGCCCACTCGATGGGTGGATTGGATGCTCGTTATTTGATCTCAGAACTCGAAAAGAAGAATTATGAAGTTGCGAGCTTAACCACTGTGACCACCCCACACAGAGGATCGGAAGTTGCAGATTACGTTGTCTCAATCGCCAGTCAATTTCCAGCGCAAGTGAAACTCCCACCAAGCATATATCAGTTAACCACAGAGTACATGGCCAAGTTCAACGAAAAGGTTAAGAATGATCCAAACGTACAATACTTCAGTTATGGTGCAAACTTCACGCCAAGTTGGTACAATGTTTTCTACTCCAGTTGGAGTATCATCAATCACAGAGCTGGTGAGAATGACGGTATGGTGAGCGTCAACTCAGCCAAGTGGGGAACATACCTTGGAACTTTGCAGAATGTGGACCACTTGGACTTGATCAACTGGACCAACGGATTCAAAAGAGTTGCTAATATGGTTGTTCCCAACAGTAAGCCACCTCCAATTAATAGCGTCGCCCTGTACTTAGACATTGCCGACAATTTGGCCAAAAGAGGACTATAAAAATGCTAAGAAATAGATACGTTTTTGAATGAATTACATGATAAGAACACCTGGAATTGATGATGTGTAAAACCTTCTTAATTTGTTAGAACCACTGTCAACCTGGTTAAACGAAGAAAACACCCGAACATCTCAATCACTCACTAAGGGCACCCGAACACCTCAATTATGGTCACCTTTAATTCCATTGAACCACGGAAACACCAAGCCTTTGAACTTTTGTAGAAGAGCAGCAGAACAAATATATATGATAACTATTGGGCACTTTCTTTTAGCCTTTAAAGCTTGCAAGAAAAGGAATTTCTATGAAGAGGGTTAATTCATTCCGAGATCTAAGCTGTAAAATTACGAATAGACTTTTAACTCTCTCACTATTTCTGAAAGCTAAAGAATGAATTAATGTGAGTACCAAAGGAATAAAGCCAGTATCTTCCTTTTGATACTCTCAGGACTCTCAGTGCAAAGAACTAAAGTTTAAATAGTCCCCTCAATGGGCAATTAAGTATACATCAAAAGTTAGCGTGGTGTCCGGATGTTGCTGCTCGAAACACATGAGGGAGATTCTACGGGAGCAAACTCTCCGTGGCCTCTCTTTCAATAACTACGTAGGTAGCGGGCACATACACATACCGATATTATCATAACAAGGCCATCTTAGAGTGTGCAATTATCACTATGCCCTCTAGTGATCAAAATGAGACCACCAGTACGATACACAGAAAAGCCAACGGTGCTAATGAGCAGAAGCAACAGAATGCGCCCGCATTCCCACCAAGGCGCAGTGAGGTCAGCTTGATATCAGTGCGCTTGAAAGAAGCAGCCCTGGACTCACCAAGTTTTAGAGCTAGTTGTAATCACTTTTCCTCTCAGGTGGAGCAGATTGACATGTGGATCGAAGGATTACTCAAAAGCTTTAAGAAGTATCCGCAACAGTACAATGACTTCAAGGACGTTACCAATGTGTTACTGAGTCAGCTGATCCCAGATTTCTTGAAAGGTACTTACATTGATCAGGATAACACGCTGCCAGCGCTTTTCTGTACTAAAACGAACTTGGACAGCTTGTTGAACTCCACATTGAAAGATTTGGCCGTTAACGAAGGCGAAATCACGGAATTGTTTTCGGATTTCTCCAGAGTGAACATTAAGAGTTACAAGGACATTCGAAAGAACTTTGACTTCATGCAGTCCAAGTATGACAGTACGTTGGCCAAATTTGCATCACTGTCCAAGACTAAAGAAGCCTCAGCATTGAGAGAGGACTCGTTCCAATTGTATGAGGTGAGAAAGTCATACATTTCGGCCTCGTTGGACCTTTGTGTCGGGATAACGAGATTCTATGAGGTGTTGGATTCTGTGCTTGTACAGTTGACGGACATAATTTTCAAGACACGGTCCTCCTATGATGAGAGATACTACTTGAGAGTCAAATCTTGGTCGACATCCCTAACAAGATCTGTCGATTTGTTGCTCCAAGACATGAATAACTCGAGAAAAACCATTGAGAAGGCCAGTTTTGCACAGTTTGAACCTAGTCGAGAGCTCAAGGACCATAATCCTGCTGCCATCAACCCGTCTACACTGACACAGCCCGGTGACGGTGACGAACCTATGTATGAGAAGCACGGGTGGCTGTACATGAAGACCACTGTTGGTAAGCCTGCCCGAACTATTTGGGTGAGGAGATGGGTGTTTGTTAAGTCCGGTATCTTTGGCATTCTCTTACTGTCACCATCAAAGACGTTTGTTCAAGAGACAGACAAGATTGGTGTATTGTTAGCCAATATCAGATACGCCCCTGATGAAGAGAGACGGTTCTGTTTTGAGATTAAGACCATTGAAAACACCGTAATGTTCCAGGCCGAAACGTTAAAGGAGATGAAAGAGTGGCTGAGAGTATTTCATGAGGAGAAGCAGAGAGCCATTGAAAACCAGAAGAGTGATGCTGGAAAGTACGCCTTTGGAAGATATCCACCGTTACTCTATGAATTTGCATCTACCTCATTAACTTCCACCGATGTTGAGCTCACCACTGCCAGAGCTGAGTTTGCCAATAACAACGACACATACACTACAGTCACCTCATCATATCTTGCTGACCTAGTTGGCCAAGGTGAGAATCCCGATTTCAAGACGTCAAATTATGGCATTAACGAGTTTAGGGACCCAGATCTTAACACACCAATGGTGACAAGTCGATCCAAGCTGGCCTTGGTTTCCCATGCATTCCTGGAGCCGACCGTCGTGCCCACTGCAGTAACTGCCAATATATGGGGAAGTGTCAATTGGGGAATGTATTACATGAATGAGAGGACGAATAAAGGCTACAGACTACCAAAGAACAATCTGAAGTCGTTGGGTCATAAGTTGCAATATCCATCATATTATCCAACCTCTCTGAGAAGCTATGATCTCCAGCTGAAGGCGCTCTTTGACTCCTCATTTGACCCGAATGAGCTTGTTGTGGTCCATTTCGGCTGCCTATGGTCATTGAACGAAACCCAGGAGTTATCAGGTCGTTGTTACATCACGACAAAGAATTGTTATTTTTACATGTACAGTGCTGGTTTTGTGTCATTGTTGCGAAAGCCATTGACCGATCTCGTTGCTGTTGATGTTACACCAGGCAAACATTGGGAATGGATTAAGGTGTATGATGTTCAGGGATTGAGCATGAAAGGTCGCGTGTTTCTGGAAGATGCCAAAGTGATCCAGAAGAAAGTCGATCTCCTTATTAACAACTTGGCTGGTGATCATCCTTTGCCAGATTCTGAGTTGATTCCTAAGCTTGAGGCCATTGAACAACAGGAGATTAAGACCATGGAGAGACATCATTCGAAAAAGCACAATGAGAATTCAGGCTCCCCACTCAGTGAGTTGTCGTCGTTCCAGCCGTTCAGTGGCATGTCTGTTGATGGCCATAGAATGAGAACCAACTTCAGAGATGACTACAATCTGCTTGAGGTTGTAGAGTTTGATGCTCCTGCTAAAGCGGTCTTCCATATAATCTATGGTGATCACTCATACATGTTCAGAGAGACAGTCACACTGTTAGACATGGATGAGTTCCACATTTCACCTTGGTATCCCTCTGGAGAACAGTTGGTGAGGTTTGTTGATTTCAAGATTGCACTGTCTATGAGTTTGCTCGAGTTCAGAAGGGGAGGGTTTACTCCTAGTCGTGCTAAACAGACTATTGAGGAAATGGTGGAGAGCAAGTATTACAGAGTTAGCGAAGAAAGATGCCCAGTACGTTTAATATCAGGAGACTTGTGTCGTATCAAGTCCAAGTTTGTGATCATTGGAAACGACGCAAAGAGTTGTAAGATGCTGTTGTATGGTAAAATCGAATTCGATGAAAAGAGCAGCAATTTTGTTTTCAGAAGAATCTTAAGCAAGTCTGCTCGTTATTTCCAAGCTCACGAGTTCAAGTCTCTGGTGGAAAATGTGTCGAAGTGCGTTACTAAGCTGGGGTCTCATGGCAAGACGATCAAGGCGATTAGAATTTATGGTAACTTGTCACAGTCGGAGGAGAAGGCTAAGCCACGGGAGGAGCTCATCCTTGAGGTGACTTTTGGAACATTTCTCAGGTTCTACTTAAAGCTGTTTTTCATCCTCTTCAGTACGATAGTTTACACTGGTGTTAACCTCGCTCTGAATGGTATAACTCAACTGATTGTATCCTTGTCAATGAACAAGCTGCTGCTCATGCTGCTCACCATGTCAGTGCTCTTCAATTCCTTCTTGATAGGGAGATCCACTTTCTCTTATTGGAAGGAGAGAAGACACGAACATGTGATGAAGTCACTGAGAACTGGCCTAGAGTTTACCAAGATGGAGAGGTCTATCACACTGAATGATATGGATCTGCTTACTGGGATTGATTACAACGTCTCGTCACAGTGTTTCAACAAGTTCATGAACTCCCACACTATCGATCCAAAGGGTTCACAGGTGGAATCGAAGTTGAGAGATACGAGACACGAGATTGCTGTTAAGCGGAACGAGCTTGTTGTGGAGCTTAAAATCCTGGAGCAGGTGGAGAGAGAGCTCGTTGCTGGAAACTACAAGAACTTTGTCCTGTCTGAGGTGAACATGTGCAAGATCTCTCTTGACGATATGGGTGTTGACAATGCTGAGCTGGAAAACTATTGTTCCAGCTGCATTGAGGAGTATAAAAAGATTGGTGTTGGTCTTTTGTAATGGAATGTTCAAAGTAAACTTCATTTCATCGTGAAAGTGTAGGATTCTCATGGCAAGGATTGGATGGCATCTTCAATCTTAGTTGAGAGCTCCTGTAAAGGGTCAAGCCTCTCAGTTAACTTATCAAGATGACCTTCCAGTTCACCAATAACTCTCTTCATCTCATTGTCATCGTTTGTGGAAGAAATACTGATGGATTTTACTTGGTTAAGTTCATGCTTTATCCTCTTCTTTGTCGAAGAAGCGCCACCGGCTTCCATTTCTTCCAGTTTCCTCAGTTCCTCCATGTACAACTTTTCATAAGTTTTCACGTATTCTTCCAAGTCTTTTAAATGATCCTCTTCATCATCCAGCGTATCTTCCAGAGTCTCCACCATCTCCAACTCGTTTTGGTACAGTTTCTGTAGAAACTTCTCCCTTTTTAACTGGTAGTCGTAGTCAAAATCTCGAGGATCCAAGTTCTTCGGGAGCTTTGCTCTTTCTAATCTTGAGATGAATTCACCGATAAAAGCTGACAGATGAGCATTGGCATTATTTAGTTTCTTGGATCTCGTTAGGGGTTCAAGGGCCTTGGCTCTATTGATGTCTAGTACTTTAGCCACTGCTGACACGACTTCTTGGGATGGGGTTTCCCAGTGTTTTGTGGATGCATTGCTGTAACGTTTAGAAATTTTTTGTAAGGCGTACTCGTCAACGTTATCCATCGCTTGTTTGTTAGTTTGTTTGTTTGTTTGTTTGTTTGTTGGTTAGTTGGTTGTTGTTTGATTCCTGTTCTGTTGCTTGTTTGTTTTACAAAGTGTGAAGTACACAGAAGAATCAACGCGTATCGCGTATGCGGTTATGAGCGTGCATTTTGACCCCCAATCAGATAAGCTGAAAAGGGTCTATTGAGTGAGGAGATATTCTCTTCAATTTGAGAATGTAAGGACAAAAGGGGAAGAGTATATTGTGACTTTTGAAAAGCATCTCAGCACAGTTGGTAATGATGATACCATATATTAACTTGTAAACATATAACACATGGAAAAGTATTGGAGCTAGAACTGGCCACTGTGCGAGGACATGGATCGTACAGTTGCGGTATTAATTGCTTCTGGTTTGCTTTTGCAACAGTCATTACAGAGAGATATACAAAGGTAAGAGTTGTGATTTCATTTGGGACTTCATCAGGTTTTTTTTGTTATTATGGGAGTTAATGCCTTTTATGCAATTAAAAGTTATCACCTGGAAAAACTCATGCAGCTTCTCTCTGTTTTCCCTTTGATTTCCCTTTCTTATTTTCTTTCTTTTCTTTTGTTTTTGAGTAAGATTCAAGGGTGTACGCCACAGATGAGGCTGATCACCACATAGATGTAGATCGCTTCTTGACCTCTACTTCTTGTTGTTTTTATTATGAGAGCCAATGCTTGAAGTACTAAAATTAGAGAAATTATCATGAGTCGTGTTTCTATGGAATGTATACTATGATAACGATGTATATAATAAAAGCTGCTCTATATAATTTCCCGTATATACAAAGGAATTATTTCTTTCTTTCTCACAGATTTGCTGCACTGCATGTCTAAGCGGAGACGTTTGAGAATTTCTTTTTTTTCTTATTTTTTTTTTGTTTCACTTTCCTTTTGTTTTAAATTTGGATCACATTTAAGTATGGTTGATGACTGTATTGAGGGCACAATAAGCTTCTTAATTTAAAGGAAGTGTTTTATGATGGGGTCAACTTCTGAAGTTAAGAAATAGCCCTTTTTCATTATATAATAATAAATCTGTTTCTTTTTACAGGCTTTAAAGTTTATCTTGATGATTTTTAGTTCGATCTCAACGACGTTTTTCGGCAATCTCTTCTAATCGAAAGCGAGCGAGAGAACGAGAGAGAGATTTGGATATTTAACACTGCCAAGAGGGCACCCCCACTAAGGCCCATATTTGTACAAATACTTCTTGTTGTAGGAGGAAAACATACTTTAAGGTCGTCCTTGTTGAAGTATATATACTGTTACTTGAAACTATACCCTGACGTTAAAGCTACAGTTAGGAGAAAAGAGGTCGACTGGTTATTACGTATACCGCACCCCATTGGGGAAGGGGCCCAAAGAGAATAAAACGATTTTAATTAGATCTGAAACCAGACTAGTGATGGCTAGAACTGGCTATAGAGAAGTACCTTATCAGATTTATTTTAGTGTGTGTGTGTGTGTTTATATATATATGAAACCAATGCTTAAGAGTTCTAGACCCCTTCCTGGTTTATGATGTAATTCGGCATTTATGGCGCACTTAAAAAGGCGGATACCTGCAGCTTGGCACCGCAACGGGCAGCATCGTCCGCATTTTTCCTTTTTTAGACGCCGGCCTTTTTGGAGGGGTGGTCAGGGGGCACTGATACACATAATTAACACCTACCCTAACAACTATACACATCTTATAGTGAAAGCACAGACATACAGCACAGACACTTCTGCGACACGCATTGACTGACACTATGCAAAAAATAAAAAAGCAGAGTAGCAATCAATCACCGCTTCTACTATCCTTGCCAACACAACCCTTCCCATATTTGGTGTTTTATATAAGAAAAAAAAAGTACCCCTTCCCAAACACTCACGTTACAATCACCGGTCCGCAACTGTATATATTTTTTTTTCTCGCTCCGTGTGTTCTCTGTTGTTGTTACGTCACACCCACTTCACAACTCCGTGGCTTCTTACCGCTGGTTACTTTCCACACACAGGTTCGCACACAAAACACACTTCTCCTGTTCTAAAAAGTTTCGCACCCCTCTCAATCTCTCAACTTCTTTCTTCACAGCTTTCTTAAATAGAGACACAGAGAGAGAAAGGGTGAAGAACCTTTTACTTTAGCAGGAAGACTGAATACAAAAAGGTCCATACTCAGTGAGAAGAGGAAGGAAGAGAAAGACACGGCGGCTTCTGTTTTCTCTTTTAGTATCCCCTCGCCTGTCCAAACGTTCACACACCAAATATATCCTTTTATAGTGGGCGTTTACGATCAAAAAAATAATGCCCAATACAATGTATCTTCCTCAAGAGATGATGAACTCTTCGAGAGCTGAAGAGTTCTGTTTCCCCAAGACTGACAATGTGAACATTTCAAAAACATCATCATCATCAACACGAGCCGCACACATGAACTCTGTGCTACCACCTCCATATCCACAGCCGCCACCAATGGGCACCATAAACGAGATCGATGAGAACAACAACTTCTTTGTTCCCCCAAAATTACAAGGTTTGTCCAAAGTTACATCGAGAGACACCGTCAGCTCAGAAACAACACTCTTGGAACCAATGCACAACAAGAATGACTCGTACCATTCTATCAATTCCATAGATACGCTGTCTTCCTACAAACTGAAAAGGTTTAACTCTGCATCCTCAATACCAATGGTGACTACTGCTGCTGAATCTTTTTCATCACCTTCATCCACCTCACCAATATCACCCACCATGATGTCTCTCTCTCCCACTTCAGCTGGTGCTGGTTTTAAGAAAGTGGTCAAATTCTCTTGCCCCGCTGATGTGAAGCTCGTGAACGACACAGCCGTTTCACTAATGATGATCATGGACAACTGTCTTGTAATTGATGTGCGTCCATTCATTGAGTTCAGCGTCGCTCATGTCGCTGGTGCTATCAATTTCAACTTGCCCTCTACACTTCTCAAGAGACCAAACTTCACCTTACAAAAATGCCTCAACAACGTCTCACTCTTGGAGAATGTTAAGCTTACAAATTTCTTACATATGGAGTCTACTGAAAAGAAAATCGTTTTTTATGACGACTCTGAAGTTATCAACAATGAGATTCCTCTAAACTTATTTGGATCCATCAACAAATTCATCAACGACTCCTCCTTCAGTGGTGAGCTCTACGTCATCAAGTCCGGCTTCCAATTGTTCAAGAGAAACTTCCCAGATCTCGTGGAAGCAAACACAAGCCCAGCTTCAGAACAGTCAAGGCCACAACTCCACGGAAGATCACTCTCACTAGCGAACCTGTCTCACGCATCCAAACCAATCTCTCCAAACTTGTCAAGATTCCAGCTACCAAGGTTACCAAAGACACCAGTGTTCAAAATCAGACATAACGAGGAGTTTTATGACTTTGATAACTGCAAAGTGATCAACGAGTTTAAATACTTGTGTGATGCCCTGAATAACCGTCCATTACTGAACATTCCAAGTTGGTTCAGCACGTTGTTCGAGAAGAGCACCACGTTATCATTAATAGAAAAGTTCAAGAATTTGGAGATTGAGGAGAAGAAACGTATCAATGATATGATATTGACAAACTCTGTTGGGTCAGGTATCGAACTGGGTTTCAAGAACAGATATAAAGACATTTTCCCTTATGAACATTCAAGAGTCAAATTGGCCACTACTCCTACACATGAGGGACAGGGCTACATCAATGCCAACTTCATCAATGCTCCACATTTGTCCAAGATGAAGTACATTGCCACACAGGCTCCACTCCAGGACACCACTAGCGATTTTGCCAAATTGTGTCATGATAATGACGTTTCTGTCATTATTGTGTTGACTTCTCAATATGAGAATGGTGTTGAGAAATGTTATCCATACTGGGAAGATTCTAGTAGTTTTGAGCTGCTGGAAACGTTGAAGATTGATGAGATTATTGTTAGAAGATTGAGGCTGAACAAGTATAGTAACGAGGAGGTTCTTCAGATTCAGATCTTGAATTGGTCTGATTTTGATGTTGTGCAGAGTCATCAGCAGGATGATATTCTTAAACTGATTTATTTGAAGAACTACATTCTCAAGACTGTGGATAAGATGGATAACGATGTGATTGTTCATTGCTCTGCTGGATGTGGTCGTACTGGTACTTTTTGTACTTTGGACTCTATTATTAATGAGACTTTTGATGAGAAGAAGCTGAAGAATCAATCCAAACTGTCGCAGTTTGATCCGATTTTTGAGGTTGTCGAGAGTTTTAGACACCAGAGAATCTCTATGGTTCAGAACATTAGACAATACCTCTTCATTTATGACTGTTTGCTAAACTATTATGAGAACTTCAATAACTTTGACTGTGAGACCTTTGAGAACTTGCAAAGATTACCGATCTTGAACAATTATTTTGCTGCTGAGAAGTTGCGTTGACAGTGTCCCTTTATCTTTTTCTTTACATGATGAGGCTGTTTTACGAGAAATGGAATGATATATAAAAATAACAAAAAAAGAAAGACAGATGAAGTTGTTTCACATTCGAACGGGTATTAACCATGGGGATTTGGTAAATTTTGGGGTTTTTTTGATAGGAATCTTTTAATGAATTAATGACGTTTAAAACTAAAAGGTAGTTCAGGATTACTTGATATTATTCGTTGGCAAATGTGGATGGGTTTTACGAGTGTACAAGTGTGTGACGTTGCAAAGAGTTCATTGAGATAAACAAAGATGGGATAATTCGTAACATATTTTTTTAGAACAGAAGAGAGGGGGATCAACCAAGGATGAGTTCATAAAGAATCACTAGGATATTAATAGGGATTAATGGGAATCTCATCACCGTCTGAACTGAGCTGATGATGTTGACCACTTTGGCCTTAGCGGTGACTTCTGG
The DNA here is from genome assembly GCA_030574135.1 of Petasospora petersonii. NCBI lineage: Eukaryota > Fungi > Ascomycota > Saccharomycetes > Phaffomycetales > Wickerhamomycetaceae > Petasospora > Petasospora petersonii. The sequence continues at coordinate 41,752 of JAJMEM010000001.1, forward strand.
TTGGCCAAATGCCGGGGTTGCTGATTGACCCGAGAGACCAACTAAAAGAGAGGTGTTAGATGGTTATCAAGGAGTTTTCAACAACTATAAAAGTTACTTACTTCTTTTGAGGAATCTTTCCTCGTTCAACACGGCAATGGCGTTGATGAGTAGGAGGGTAACTTCGTAACTTTGTTAGTGAATCTCAGCTTATTATTTTTAAGAGAAGGAAAGCCCACACACCATAAAAGAGTCTACCAAGACCAAACATAGCTATTGTCAGATGTGTGATATTTGATGTTGATGACGATGTTGATGGTTGATGATGCTGATGCTATTAAAAGTTCCATGTCTCTCCCCATCCAGTAAGGGAAAACAAAAGCGCGACAGGCCCTTTCTATTGGAGCTTCTTATATCTAATTCTACTACTAATTCTACTCTCTACTGGTATTTTCTAGGCTCTACAATTTAACCAATTTCCCTCTTTAAACCAAAAAGAGGGGAGGTATTGGTCGTCTCTTTCTTTAATCATTTTTCGTTTCTTTACTTTTTTTTATTGGTACAAAACCCATCATTAACTCGAACATAACCGGAAACAAATGTAACAATCGAATTAACAAAGATTAGTCAGCGGAACGACGAGCCTTGGCCTTGGCAATTCTCTTACCAGTACCGAACACCTTCTTGTCTCTGTTCTTCTTCTGCTTTCTCTGCTGTCTGGAAGCCTTCTCGACCTTCTCAGCAAGACCGTATCTGACCAATCTGTAGGTTGGCTCAAACTTCTTAGCATCGGCAACAGACTTGTAGACAAGACCAAAACCAGTAGACTTACCACCACCGTACTGGGTTCTGAAGCCAAAGACGGAGACAGCGTCCTTCTCGCTCTTGTAGGTCTCAGCGAGCTTCTCTCTCAACTCATCCTTGGAGACGTTTGCTCTGTTTGGGTGGATAACGTCAATGACAAACTGGGTTCTAGCCAAAAGTGGGTTCTCAATGACCTTTCTGGTTCTAATGGTAATAGCCTCAGACTGTGTGATTTTGTTAGTAAAGCCGTTCAGATATAACTTTAGAAAGAATAGCATGACAGAAAGAAGGTAGAGATAATGTGGAAGTATAGTACAAAGTATAGCCGTGGGTTTGTTATACTTTGAAGTGTGCTTTTCTTTGATATGCAAGGTGTAAAACACGTGTGATCAAAATGTTTGTGATCCATAGTGAACATGGTGATTGTTCTTTCATATATGGTGCCCTCTTCTGTGACTGTGTTCAACCTTTTATTTGTCATAGGTGATGTATGTCTGATTCAATCCAAGACTCCTGGTGATAAATGGTGATGATAAACAAGGATGTGCCTCTTCTTCATCTTCTCTACCTTCTTCCATAAATATCTCATATACCGCCGGACATACCATTTTGCGTTGTTGACTGTGTTGTTTCAATCTCTCGTTTTGTTAACAGCGTTAAAGAGAACTCGTGAAGAATTTCAATTTTGTTTTGTGCGTCTGTCTCTCGCACTCGCCCAACCCTCGCACTTTCTCAATTCTCTCAGTGTTTGGCGCGACAGAAAAAAACTTAGTATTCGCGCTCAGCTTAGGTAAGAAATGTCGCGACATGCTGTAAAATGAAGAGTTGACGGTGTGCGGGTGTATCTATATTTTCTCTCTAATGTGACTGCTTTTGTTCTCAACAACCGAAGAAGATTAAACACCCGGACATTCTAATCACCAATTTATTTACAGCCATAATATAACAAGAAATAGTAGTATCATTAACACAAAGAACCGCGATCAATGTTTGTGTCATAACCCGCGTTCCGTCTTTGTGTCAATCACAGAGCTGATTGATATGTTCCACCACTACACAGATTCATGATGAATTTACCAAAATAACTTCAATTAACAGGGTGTTAAGTACTTATGAGTGATCTTTCATGAGATTACCGCTCACAGTCTGCTCTTGGCCGTTGGGATACAACGCACGAAGCATCTATGCAGTGCCCTTGATTCCAATAAGGGTAAGAATCCAACATTACCATCAATTGCGTTAATTAAACCCCAACAGACCAGCTAATAGCTAACAAACCTCACCCAGGGGCTAGTATTCTTTATCGCTCACCCAGAACTATGGGGTAACTTTTTCTCCGTCATGGCTCCACAAATTGGGCTCACATCTATCCTCTTTATCGGCCTTTATTTCCTCTTCTTCTCCGTACAAATCTTTTGGAGCATTGGAATCATGTGCATTGGTCCAGTGGCACCAGTCGTGCTCTTCTTGAATTTTCTCCATCAGGTAGATACCGTGGCACAGAGATTAGGTGCCGTATTCTTCTACCAGCTTCCGTTGGACTCCTTGTTCGACCATGTCTATTTCATCAACGCGAGTGATAGAGACGATGCCATCATAAGAGCCAAAGTTGGGAGGGCAAGAAGGTACAACTGGATCCAAAGTCTAGTAATATTGGCAATTGAGACCCCAAGAATAATGGTCACCTGGTCCACTGATAACTTGGTAATGATCCTCACCGTCTGGATGATGACGGTTCCCGGCGTTGGACCACTCGTGACGATTCTTATCGAGGCACCGCTGAAGGGACGTACCTTGCACCAGAGATACTTTGAATTGAAGCAATTAAGCAACCGACAAATGACAATCTATCACAATGACATGTGGTGGCACTACTATCTCTTGGGACTGATAACGGGCCTTGTGGAGAGTGTACCTTTTGTCTCCACCTTGTTCGTCTTTACAAACAGAACAGGTGCGCTGATATGGGCAACTGATCTTGAAAACTATTATAAGCAAAAAGCAAGATATTCAGTAGACTCCCGTTAATTAAATAAGTAAGTGTGCTATTATATGGTACAAAACAGAAACATAGAATTTTTAGTTTGAAAAACAGATAATGAGAGGGGCCATAAAGTTCATAAAGTAAGTCATCCTCAGCCAAGCCTAAAGTAGGAGACAAAACAATGCTGTTTGTTTACTCTAGCTTCTTGTCAATGGAAATTCTAACAGCCTTAATCTGAGTGTAGTTGTCCAAAGCGTCAGCACCCATCTCACGACCAATACCAGACTCACCGTAACCACCAAATGGAACCATTGGGTGGAAGTCGTTGTAAGTGTTGACCCAAACAGTACCAGCATTGAGTCTGTTGGAGACATCAACAGCCTTGTTCAAGTCAGTGGTGTGGATACCAGCAGCCAAACCGTAGTTGGAGTTGTTGGCGTACTCAACAACCTCGTCGACAGTCTTGAACTTGGTGATGGTAACGACAGGACCAAAGATCTCCTCCTTGACAATTCTAAAGTTCTCCTTGACATCAGCAAAGATGGTTGGCTTGACAAAGTAACCCTTGTCACCCAATCTCTCACCACCGGCAATCACAGTGGCACCTTCCTCTTTACCCAGTTTCACATAGGACATAATCTTGTCCAACTGCTGCTGGGATGTCTGAGCACCTTGGAAAACGCCCTCAGCAAAAGGATCACCGATCTTGACATTGTTAGCAGCGGCAGTAAACTCCTTAAGAATCTCATCGTAAATGCCCTCCTGCACATAAACACGGGAACCAGCACAGCACACTTCACCAGAGTTGTAAAAGATACCGAGAACCAAGTTCTGGACGGTCTTCTTGACATCAGCATCGTTGAAGACAATGTTTGGAGACTTACCACCGAGTTCCAACGTGACCTTCTTCAAGTTGGACTCTGCTGCAGCCTTCATGACGGTACGGCCAGTAGCAGTGGAACCAGTGAATGCAACCTTCTTAATCTTTGGGTGACGAGAGATCTTCTCACCACAAATCTTACCAAAGCCAGGAACAATATTAACGACACCAGCTGGGATACCGGCCTCAACACAGAGCTTGGAGGCGTAGAGGGCAGACAATGGGGTAGCCTCAGCTGGCTTCAAAACGACCGTGTTACCGGTGGCCAAAGCTGGGCCAATCTTCCAGGACCACATGAGCAATGGGAAGTTCCATGGGATGATCTGGCCACAGACACCAACAGGCTCTCTCTTGGTGTAGTTGAAGTGGGAGTCACCAGACTCGATGACACGGCCAAAGACCTTGTCAGCCCAGCCACCACAAGATCTGAGGTAGTTTGCAACGAGGGCAACATCACCACGGGAGCAGAACAAGGACTTACCATTGTCGAGGGACTCGATACCAGCGAGGATCTCAGCATCTCTCTCAATGAGGTCGGCAAGCTTGTTGAGGCACTTCGTTCTGAATGCTGGGTCGCCTGTGGACCAGCTTGATTTGAAGGCCTTCTCGGCGGCATCAACGGCAATGTCAATGTCATCCTCACGGGCCTCGTAAACGTGTGTAATCTCCTCTTCTGTGGATGGGTTGATCACTTCAAATGTCTTGTGCTGTCTTGAAGGAACAAACTCATTGTTGATGAAGAGACCGGTTGGTTGGTCGTACTTGACTCCATTTGGCAAGGTGATTGGGACGGAGAGTGGAATGGAGGAGTAGTATCTTGCTGCAGCTCTAAGAGCCAGGGAAGAAGCTCTGAGAGAGCTCGAAGTTATTGTGGACGATCTGAACATGTTGCTCTTGCTAGAGAAGGGACAAAAAAAGAGAAAAAGGACGAAGAAGAAAGAAACAAAAAGACCAAGGAGAAACGAGGGGGGACGTACCTCTCATTTTATACTCTTGACTATCATGCTAGTGTAATTGAGTAGGTTCTTAACTCCATGGGTGGGGGTACAATTCAACCAGAAGACTCGAGAGGGGAAGGAGGGGGGCTAGGATTTTGCTGCCCCTGTACAAAAAAAAATTAAGAGCAGCCCCGTTTTTGTTCTCGATTTATCTATATCAATATTTTTTGGGAGCGGCTGAATCGCATACTATTTTTTTTATTAGGGGTTGGGCGGGCTCCAGCCGTATACTACGGAAGCCGATAAAGAGTGGCTAACGCCCCCTCTCTCTCTTCCCCCACCCACTCAGAAGAGGAAGAGATAGGGAAAAGGGACTTGAAAGTAACGGAACAATTGTAATTGGAAGTCATATTTCTCTCTATATTTCTTAGTGTCTTTGTTATGTAAGGAGGGTAAATTGGAGTGTTGCTTAACTCCGGGCTTAACATATCAGATGCGAACTCATATGGGAAAGGGCACAAAGAAAAGAGAGTTAAAAAAGTAGTCATGAAATAATACGTAATCAGGCGGGGAGAGGGGGGCGCGAGAAGGCAAAAGAGAACAGAACAAACGGCGCTAGCCGAATCACAGAGAAAAAAGAAATACAAAGTCCGGAATCCTATAGCATCTCTGATAGGCTTTTGGTTCATGGAGATGATGACAATTACAAAGACAAAGAGTGTGAAGTTAAAGTGCGGTTGAATTTTTGATGATTCATGATGATTCAAAAGAGGGGTAGTTCTCTTTCTATATCCATGGAGTTAAGAACATCTCCATATGTATTGTTTACACCATATACGACTACATAATTAATCACAACATATACATACACATATATATGAAGTAAAACTTGAAGATATCCCATTTATCGGTACAATGATCATCCGAGATATTCCGAGGCACCGATGCAAAGAAACAAAAGAGAAAAAACGCGGAACATCTCGAAGGATCGCACTGTTCATTTGCTCTTGTGTATAGGTCGCTTTTTATCTCTCTGGATAATACCGCCTTTTCAACTCTCGGTACCTCGTGAGGAAGATTAATGCTTCAATCTCTGTATGTAGAGGTTAGTCAAAGTCCATTTTGTCTTCATATTATGCTTATTAGAGTCATCATAGACTTACCTTTGTAAACGTGGTCGCCTTTTTCAATAGCATCATCGAGTGCCTTGCCTTTAAGGTCTTTGTTCTTGAAAAATACAGCTTTAAGTCTTTCACGGAAGTACGTTACTCCTTGACTATTTTATATAAAGTTCCTTAAGTGTTAGTTCATGCCTATCTATACGGTCTGTATTGTGACTTGTTTTTTGTTTTCATTAATACCTGTTACTTACGGATAGTCCCTTCCAATCCATATTAAGCGTTTATAGAGTTCTCTTACTCGGGGATCCATTTTGTATTTGTGAGCTTTTGTTTCTTATCAATATCGTTCAATACACTAGAACTTTCTACTAATTTGCCTTACCTGGTGTTTGTTGTATGAAAAAGGTGTCATAAATGAATGTCTTTTCGATGTCTCAGACTTTTTTCTTTTTTTTCTCGGACACGACCCGAATTATCACTCAGGGTTTCAATCGCTCTAGAAATAATTTATTTAAATGGCCTTTTTTAAATTAAATAAGTCATATATTTTATTATGATTTCCACTCAACTGAGTTTTGATGTATTCATTTTAAGTTCAATTCTCTTCTTTTGTTCGTGAACTTGTAACATAAACAAATTAAGTCATAATATGCACAAGGAACTTCCCATACATCTCCGATGCAATCAATGCCTTAAAGAAAATCTCCAAACTTTCTCTTCTTAAGTAGCTCTCATTCTCAGCACAAAGTTGACCACAACAGCAACAAGCAAGAACAGACAAAGCATCGTAGGGCCAAATCTGTCGTCATAGGGACCAGATCCCCTCTTTCTAATAGCAATAGCTCTCCAGTGATACGTTATTAAAGCATAAACCATGGTGGCCATGGCAACAAATGTGAAAAGACCAGCACTGACACGGCCAACTTGGTCACCGAAATTCAACAGACCAACTCCAAGGCCTCCAAGTACAACTGTGAAGTTCAGCCATGAAAGAAATGTACGCTCATTGGCAAAGAACACTTTTGGTTCCACTCTGGTTGGGAGGGCAATTCTCTTACCTGTAACAGATGTTAGTATTACATGTTCAATAGATACCAACCCTCCTTCACCGTATATAGTATCACCCATCTTCACATTCTTTGCTTCCAACTCAAGAACTATGGAGGACCAGATGGTGAGACAAAAAAAAGTATGGTGCACTATGGGGATTGGGCATATTGACAGGTGGAGATAAGGGGAGCACACATACCTGGAGTTCTTTGAAGAAGGGGAGCAGAAGACATTATTTGTTAGAAGTTATCAAAACCAGAGTTCTGTAGATGGATCAGAACTGAGCAGACAATGGTTCTTAGATGTGCTTCGCTCTAATTCTTTTTTTTTCTTCTGTGCTGCCCTTCTTTCGTTGCCTGCTTCAAATTCAATTGATCATAATGCACGTGGGGGTTTCGCGAATTAAGCAGCAGCAACCAGGGTTCATGACCATATAAAGACCCTCTAATTTGGCACAACACCGCTCCGTGAATACATTTATTAACTCTTCTATTATATAATCTAAGTGTATAAAATAGAAAGCTTAAAAAGAATTAACAAACCCGGAACCATATATTTATAAATAATCAACTAGTTAAACCCACCCAAAAGCTCACAACTCAACAACATATTTTTCATAAGAGGCTCCATATTCTTCCAAATCCTTCAAACCTGTTAGAATCCCTTCAACTCCACTGTATAACTTTATATTTTTTTGGGGTTTGATTTCGGAATTGTGAAGAAGATCATGTGTCTTCTTGACAAGTCTCTGTCCATGAGCAATATCCTCATGGAACTTTTTGATCAGGACAGTTTTGACCGATACACCTTCGAGCAACTCCTTATCTAGCGTCTTGGATGGACCAGACACAACGGCAACAAGGTTTTTCTTGGTGGTGATCTTGTCTTTGTTGAGATTGAGTAGCTCAACAACAATGTCAGTGGTTTGTTTGCCAACAACATCAACTCCATCATGGATACCTTCAGGGCTAATTTCTTTCAAATCCTTCTTCAACTCTTCAGTGGTCTTAAATCTATCAAGAACATGCGTGGCACCATTGTTTCTCAAAACATTGTGATGTTTGGGAGACGAAACAGCAATAACTTTATCATAGCCAGCAACTTTGGCGAGCTGAACAACGTAGGATCCAACACCACTGGAAGCACCCCAAATAAGGATATTTCTTCCTTTACCAGTTTTCTCCTTCTTCTCCTTCTCTTTCTCGTCACTGAATAAGCCAACTTCAAGTTCCTCCATCACACTAGATGCAGTAACCAGACCAACACCAATACCACCACATTCTTTCAATTCGACACCATGTGGCTTTTTCCAAACAAGTCTTCCATCGAAAACGGTGTACTCTTGGAAAGTTGAGGTCTTTAACTCTCTATAACTCGTGGAGACCATAAACACTTCATCTCCCACTGCCAACCCTTTAACGTCTTTTCCAACAGCACGAATAATCCCCGATGATTCACGTCCTTGGATCCATGGGAAGGAGTAAACTCCGAATCTATACTTCTTGCCCTTCCAGTCAATAGGGTTTAGTCCAATGTACTTGTTCTGGATGAGCACCTCATGTGGCTCGATTGTAGGCACTGGGTGTGATTTGATAATCTGGAATGGTTCTTCAAAAGATGTAATGACCAGAGCGGACTGTTCGCTTGGTAAAGACTTTATCTCTATGATGTTTTCTTTTGTGGTTGTGATTTTGCGTCTTTTGTTACTGTGTCCTTCTTCTTCTTCATCGCTTGTAGATGATGATTCCAACTCTGAGTTGGATGTGCTTGACTCATCATCTAGCTTTCTCTCTAAGCTCTCCACAGAAGATTCAGAGGAAATGGATGCCAGACTGAGTGAACGGTCTTCCATTGTTTTTCTCTTGAGTGAGACTGAGACAATGGTTTCCTGAGTGTTTTTTGAAGCTTCAACGGTTGTCATAGTTTTTGTATGTGTATGCTGAACTTTCCTTTAGCAATTACCATACAACAGTGTATATACAAGAAGAACTGGATCACATATTTATTTTATATCAAGCAGTCATTCAAGTCCATCCTTTTACACACACACCGGATTGAGAGCCCCTTTCGTTAGTGCAAAAGGTTGGCAGGAAACGCCACTCTTGTGGCCACAGTTAGCAGAAAACACATTCAGTCATCTTCTTCTTTGAAATTTCCATCGGGCAGAGGGTGCCAATGTGTGAAGGTAAAAAGCTACTGGTAAAAAAACAGTGGCTCACCGTAGAAAATAATTATTGGATCTGCTTCGAATCCCAGCTTAGCATGCCGAATTGGGAAGGCATCGCGGAGCCATAACAAGGGCACACAGTACACCCCCAAAAAAATGCTTCATAAATACGATGTCTTAGTAATCTTGTCGAGAATTACTGGAATTGGATATATCTCCGAAAAAAAGCTTCTTTAACCCGATTTGGATAGATTTGGTGTTTTCCTAAGAAGGTACTATATACCTTTATTTTATCAAACAGAAGATGCAAAGATTAGAATAGAATACATGTCTCATAGACCCTGTTCACGCATAAACTGCATCTCTGCCTCGTACTCTTCTTCAAAGTTCTCTTCACTAAACTCCTCCATCGATGGATCTGGCTCTGTTGTGGGCTGTGCTGGTTGTGAAGCGGATGCCGGCTTAGTAAACGCCTCTCTCTTGTCCAACTGAGCTAAGAAGTCATCATCATCATCATCATCAAAGTCATTATCAAATATAGCAGAGGAATCTGGGTCATTGGATGGCTGCGATCTTGGCTGAGCATTTGATGGTGCATTAAATGTAGGACCTATACCTCTTTCTCGTACATCAATCTCCTCTCTTGCAAACTCTGCTTGTTCAAACAAGTGATCATTCTGCTGTTCTGGATTGTGCTCCTCAGTTCCTGTCTGTGACTGTGTCGTTTCTTTTGCTTGGTGATCAGCATTTTCGATGGAGTCAATAGTATTCCCATTCACCATTGGAACAAAGTTTTCTACCATCTCAGCACTAATGAATTTGTTTGTATCTTCCTCCATAAATCTTCTTCGCATCATCTTCACTGATTTGTCTGAGCCACTCGTAGCACACATTTCTAGGAAATCAGAGAACTTGGATTTTGGAAAGAGGTTATGACCCCAGATTTGGTAAAATGATAGGAAGTTCGTCAAGTTTTTGTATTCATCCTTATGATTTATAGCTTTTCTAACTCTTTTTTTAGCTGAAGAACAAATGTAGGGTAGACCCCGTACAGAAGTTAGATGGTGGCCTTTTAGATTTCTTGGACGGGAGACGCGTGTTGGTTGCAATGGCTCACTGTTGGACTCTTTGTCTCCAAGGTTAAAGCCAAGTGCATCGTCGACATTTGCTGGACGTGCTGTACTTTCAGGAGACTGTGTAGTATCTGACATAATGGACCAGGCCAAATAAGGTATTCCTGTGAGATGAAATAGGAGAAGGTGTATAATAATTGATGGAGAAAGACCAGAGAGAGACAGAGAGAGATGCTTTGAAACGCGTTGATGTTTTTACGCGTACTTGGCCGCGCTTCAGCTACGGTTCAGCCACTACTAAATAAACCTGGCAATTTTTCATTTCTCTTCTCTTCCTCATCCCAGAGAAATTTCTCCTTCCCTTGTGCTTTAGGGATCTTGAGCAAGGCTTTATATTGTACTTCCGCCTTCATCATGTCTGAAGAGAACTTGAAAAGACCAGCATCACCGTCTTCCTCAAAGGTGGAAGCCCAGCCTGAGAAGAAGACCAAGGTTGAAGAACCAGTGAAGGGCATCGCCTACGTGAAGCCGGAGTTCATTGTGGATTCAGCACCAGTTGCCATTATCGATGACGATAAGGCCGAGCAGGCCTCCGATAGAAGCGAGCCAAACATCACTAATGGGAAGAAAGGTAAAAAGAATAGAGGTCAGAACAAGAACCGTGATTTGAGACAGACTCAGGAGGAGGTCAAGCTTTGTGGTTCTTTGATTGACCCAGAGCAGGGCAAAGTGTGTAACTTTGGTGCAGATAAGTGTCGTTTTACACATAACTTGGAAGAGTACCTGGAAAAGAAGGAAAAAGACATTGAAGGTGTCTGTCCTGTCTTTAATGCTCTGGGTTATTGTCCCTCTGGGTTCAAGTGTCGTTTTCTTCATTCTCACATGACGGAGGACAAAAAACTTGTTAGAGATATACAAAAGTATGAGATCCAGAAGACCATCAACTATGAACTGAACCATATCTCCAACGAAGACAAGATGAGCCTTGTGAAGAAGAAGTTCCCTACACCAAAGGCTGACGAGGTGTGTAAGATTATGGATGATATTCAAGATGATAATAAGAGGAAGGATGCCGAGAAGAAGAAGGTCGCCGACGAGAAGTATGGTATATCCACAGAAGAGACTAAAGTAAACACAGAAGAGCCAACAGTGACACTTTTAGAAACCAAAAAGGACACGGCAAATGACTATATGGAGGCCAAGTTCTACGCTGGAGAGAAGAGAAAGCTTGATCTCGTTGGCAAGAAGATCGTCTCCCCTCTCACCACCGTTGGTAACTTGCCATACCGTCGCTTGATGCGTTCGCTTGGTGCTGATGTCACATACTCCGAAATGGCCTTGTCATTACCGTTGATCCAAGGCACAAACTCCGAGTGGGCCCTCCCAAAGGCTCATTCGTCCGAGTATCCTGGATATGGTGTCCAAATTGCCGCTGCTAAACACTGGCAAGCCGCTAAGGCCACTGAAGCATTGGTTAAGTTCTCTCCAAATATGAGCGAGATCAACTTGAACTGTGGCTGTCCAATTGATTTGCTCTACAGACAGGGTGCTGGTTCTGGTCTGATGGATCAGCCTGCTCGTCTGTTGAGAGTGTTACAGTCCATGAACTACTGTTCTGGGGAGATTCCAACCACTGTCAAGATTAGAATGGGTACCAGAGACAACCATCCAATGGCGCACAACTTGGTCAAGAGAATTGTCAACGAGACACAGACTGCTGCTATCACACTGCATGGCAGATCAAGACAGCAGAGATACACTAAGGAGGCCAATTGGGATTACATAGCCGAGGTTGGCCAGGCTGTTAGACAGGCCGAAACTCAATTGGAGGATGACAAGGACCGCAAAGACTTCCAAAGAATTAACTTTATTGGAAATGGTGATTGCTACAACTGGGATGACTGGTATAAGGCCACTCAGAACGAGTACATTGACTCTGTTATGGTTGCCAGAGGGGCTTTGATCAAGCCATGGATCTTTGAGGAGATTGAAGCCCAACAGTATTTGGATAAGAGTGCTACTGAGAGATTGGAGATATTGAGAACTTATACAAACTTTGCCCTGGAGCACTGGGGCTCTGACGAGTATGGAGTGGCACAATCCAGAAGATTCCTTTGTGAATTTATGAGTTTCTTCCACAGATATGTTCCCTATGGAATCTTGGAGAAGTACCCTATCAAGTTGAACGAGAGACCACAGAACTGGAGAGGTAGAAACGAACTGGAGACCCTGTTGGGAAGTAATGACTATAAGGACTGGATCAAGATCTCTGAGATGTTTTTGGGTCCAGCCAAAGAGTCTTTCAACTTTGTTCCAAAGCACAAGAGTTCCTCCTATGACACTCCAAAGGCTTAGATGGATGATGTGATAGTAATAGTAAAGACCTTAAGTTCTACAATCTAATGACTTGTTTTGACGATTCATAGATGTTACTCATACAAAATTGATTTAATGATCAAGCTTTCTTCTTTGTAGAAGCACCAGTAGATTTAGCAGCCAGCTCCTCAGAAACAGTGTCATAATCCTGTCTCAAACTCTCAGCCTGACCTTTCAAAATAGACAACTTCTCATCCTTTTCTTTGATTTCCTTCTGCAGAGCAATGATAGTGTCGTTCTTCTCCACAAAACCACCATCCTTTCTAACATCTTCCTTCAATTGCAAGAGCTCGGCAACAAGTCCATACGTTCTTGAGACAATCAACGTCAAGAACAACGTGAATCCAGTGAGGTACAAGTTTCTTTGAGCATAGAATCTTCTAGCTTGGATTTCTGAACGGTCAGCCACAAAAGCTGCGCCTGGGGCGGCACCTTCTGCATTGAAGCCCTTTAATTCATCGCCAATGGACTGAACTCTGTTTACACTGTCGACGAACAAGATGAGGATAAAAACAAGGATACAGCGGATGGCGATTGTGACTTCACGAGACTGGAATGGCTTGGAAACAGCTGTGATCAAAGGACGGCGGATCTTGGATGGGAGTGGCAAGGAAAGTACAGTGAACAATGCCATCTCCATCACCAAAAGAGCAAAAACGAGGTTGTAGTAAAGAGCCATTCTGTTAGTTGCAGTAATCAATCTCTTTCCAGCTAATTGATGAAAAAAAGAAGAAATTTAGAAACTTGAAGTGAAAGCAAAAGAAGAACACAAAGCCAGCAAGCAACTATTGCTGGTCAATCTGCCAAATTCCACCCTGGTCATTAGCTATAATCCTCTCAATGCTGGTGTTTGGGTGTTTTATGGCCGAAAAACAGGCACAAGGCCCCCTCACGATAATCGAGCATTAAAGTGGAGAGTTAACATCATCGAAACTGGGTATCATGGTATATATGTTTATAGAGAACTTCTATGAGGAGTTTAACTCTCTGAAGGCTTAGGCTAATGTCTTCAAAGATATGTCTTATGGTAATTCAAGGAAGGAGGGTTGATGAGGTAGGAAGAAAAAAGATCTCTATGTGAGATTTAACCCAATGTGCTTGCTTGATGCTCTTCACGTTGAGGAGCACAACTATATGATAGACTCTGCAAAGAGGAATAATAATAAATATAAAAAATTACAGATACTTTAAAAAGCAGTCAAGATGTATATTATTGACAGAGCTTCAATTTTAAGTAGTTGATGAGTGGAGAAGGGATAAATTCAGACAAAAGCAGTGAGAGTTCTACTGGCTGGAAAAAGCATCGACTGTTGGAAAGGACCCATGTTGCAGAAAAGAGTGAGCAAGATGAGGCGGGGGAGGTATTCTTTACTGTTATGACATTGCTCGAGTCTATCCACGGTTCCCCCATACTAACGTTGGCTGAATTCTCATCCCACTTTGAGTGTTATGCAGCGCCGCGGTGTAATTTGTGGAAAGTGAATAGAAAGATGAACACTATGGAAAGGACATTCCGTAACCAAGTTTAATCTTCAGTGTTGATGGAATCACGAGAAAAAAAGTAGGCAGATCGGTATATCGTCATTACCAAAGGGACAGAAACCTGGGAATCTGGTGGCAAAGGTTTGACCCCAAAATCGACTCTTTACCCTTTGCTTTGGTGTTCAAACCATAATGAGGTGCGGGCCGGTTTCCTGCTGGAAGCTGCACCATCATGCATAAACCGAGGGCGAAGGGCAGAAGTTTCGGGGGCAACTCCTGCACATTGATTGGTCCATGCGCCCTCGGTCTTTTGTGTCCATGGGATGAAATTCGAGGCAACTCACTTCATAGGCGGAGTTTGGGTAGCCGTGGTCAGTGTGTCTGAGCTTAGCGCATGCGTTTCAATTCCGGTTCTCACCTGGTGAACCGGTCGTGCTAGAAATTCGGGAAAGTCATTAAAACAGGGGGGGAAGGGACCAACCCATCGGAGCTTGAACAAGGCGACCAACACCGTTACCATTTGAGATTATTAGAAGGCTGCCTGTTGAAATCAGCTACTTGAAGAGCACAGTTGTCGAATTTCACCTGTTGCCGCCCGCTGTTTTACCTTCTCCTGGCTTCCCTTCCCTCCTCGCATTATTAATTTCAAAGATCTGGCTGAGCACGCCACCACTTGCAACCAGGGGGTCACCCACCAACTAATACGATCACACATACATCGCTGTTCTACCCAACCAGACAGCAGATCTTCCAGCGGCAAAAGATATAACAAAAAAACTCTGAGCTATCGTCCACTGGCTTATCAATATCGATTATCCCCTCCAGCTCCAACTTTCTCTACAAGCAATTATGAGTAACGGGTTCTTTGGCCAGATGCCGGCTCAGGAAGCACAGCCAATTGACATTTATCAGAGGCAAAGACAGGACTCTATGTTGAGCCTTCAACCACAACCAGTGCCACAATCGATCAACATCAACAACGCCAGGAACTACAGAAGAGAATCGATTGCCCATTCTCAGGGTGTTGGTGGTATCTCTTGGGGTTCCGTGACTATCGGTTCGTGGCTTAAGGATGAGGTTCTCATGCCCAATATGCTCCAGTCCCAGCAGTTCACCAACACTTCAATGTCCCCACCAGTGCAATCGTCCTATCTCCCCGACTTAGAAGCGAACTACTGCAAGGATTACTCCTGCTGTGGTCAGCTCCTTCCGACTCTTCACGACTTGCTCAAGCACTACGAGGAGTCTCACATCTCCCCGACGCCACCTACACATCAACCGAAGCCTATACAGAACTTTGACACCGTTTCCACTACAGACGTCTTCATCAACAGCAATACTCATGGTATTCCGAACCAGCAGATGACACAGGGTCACATGACAAATGGTCGTGGTATGGATAACGTTCAAAGGACACACTTTGGTTTTAATGCAGCACCATTCCATCAGCAGCAGATTAACAACATCCGCAATTCGCTATCGCATCAAATTGGTCAAGGACAGAATACACAACATCACCAGAATCACCAACAGCAGCAGCTCCTTATGCAACCGCTCCAACAGGGACATATGCCAGATGGACAGTTTGCTTCACAAAACCAACATCAACTCCATCAGCAGCAACAACAACAACAGCAGCAGCAGCAACAACAGCAACAACATCAACAACAACAGACACAGCCGGCACCATTCCCTATGTCATTTAATAACGACGATACGGCGATGGATCTGGATGATGAAAGAGAGGAGCATTTCATTGATGACCCTTCAAGAAATTTGTATGTGGCTCAAGGCTCTGAGAAGCCGTACACTTGTCCAGTAATTGGTTGTAACAAGACATACAAGAACCAGAACGGTCTCAAGTATCACAGACTTCATGGACATCAAAACCAGAAGCTACATCAAAATCCCGATGGTACTTACTCTGTCGTTGACCCCAATGACGGCAAATCAATGGACCAGGATAAGCCATATAGATGTGAGGTTTGTGGTAAGAGATACAAGAATTTGAACGGTTTGAAGTATCACAGGGGTCACAGTACTCATTGAAGCTATTATTGCTCTCTCTCCCCCTCTCCCCCTCTCAATTGCCAAAGTTATGACTGTGTCAAGATGTCATTGTTACGTGCTCTCTCCGTCTGCCTTTTCTTATCTTCTGTTATTGTTTTTTTTACTCTTGGGTTTTGTTTGGCATTGCTTTCATGTGTGTTTTATTTTTATCTTTATTATTACTTAATCTCCTCTTTCTCTCCTCTCCCTCTTCCTTTCCCTTTGGCTCTGCTTTCTCTTTCATGTACCCTTTTTGTTGGATGTCCTCATATTGTTGCACACCTTTTTCACGATCTGATCTACTCTTTTGAGGGGGAAGGCAATTTGTGGCAATAGCCACCTGATTATTTGCTTTTTGGAGTTTGACATACAAATACACTAGATATATTTTTATATCTACGTAATTCTTGAAAAAACGATCTGGATACTATCCATTCTGAAAAATATCAACCGAACGCTTTAGGCAGTTATAAAAAAGAAGAAAGCGATGTTGGCCCGTCCAGTGTAGTTTTACCGAACTTGCATTGACATGATACCCCAACAAAAACCCGCAAATAAAAAACATCAACAACGAAATTTGACCCCACTTTAACAACAGTTACAAACTATAACAGAAGACTGAAAAGAACAAAGGATATGCCTGAATACTTTGACATTCGCATCCCCGTGATCACACTGCGAGTGCTCCTCATTGCACTCACCACAGTGACAGTCTCCCTGGGAGCCCTTCTCCCGTTCTCTTGTCTCGCCTTCAACTTCTTTTACAGCTATTTAATACCAACATCAACAATATCATTGCCACTCCGAGACTTTGTTGTGAACTATGACTTTCCAGAGATGCCTCCTTTTGTGGTTTTTGGAGATCACCACAAGTCCCTTTATGGCAATCACCCGCATGCTGAGACGTCCTTCCTTCAAGACCTCGATCCACACCTCAACTACGACTTTGACCTCAAGTTTAACCCAGCGTGTGCTACGGATTCCTTCGACCACAATGTTCTTCCTGTGATGTTCAAGCTCACAGTTCTCTCCGATGCCCTACTCGCACACCTCTCGCCATATGGGCTCTCACACAAGTTCACGAGGAAACAGTTCTCGCCATGGCCACTCACAAACAACATCCACATGCTCGACAATCCTCGTGTGCTGCTTTCGACACTGAACAGCTTCCTTCTTCGCTGCAATGGCGAATCTACGAGCGTCAAATTCCTGATCCCGCCTGCTTTCCTCTGGTTTGTCCCACCTGTGGTTTCTGAGTATAAGTTTTCTGACAAACGACAGACACTGAGTATGCTGAAGGACGTCAGAATGGCACAGTACCTCAGAGACGATGAACACGCTTTCAGTTTCGAAGAGCCATGGAGCGTCGTGTTAGAGTTCAACAGGGGATCTTTGTTGATCGATCCTACAGAGGCAACGCTCGAGATCAGCGTCTCATGGAAGGGCCTGAGGTACTACCTCCACCACTATAGAACTTTGAGCTACTTGCTCGGTGTTATCACGTTATGGGCAGCCAGCTCATTTGCACTGTTTGTGACAATTGGTGGGCTAATTATCGTCAGGGAGATTGGTGGTGATGTCCATGAACTGGAAACCATTGATGAAACCATCGACGAAGACGAGAAAGAGACTGGGACAGATGAAACTTCTGTTATATACCGAAAACCAGTGACCATGGATGGTCACTACAAAACTGGATTCATTGGATCAACTGAGGATATGGACTTTGAAGTTCACGTGGCCGAAGGTTGAACTTCTGTCCACATCTACAACCATGTATAGAGCAAATTAAAAAGATATGTAATCAAAACTCATTTTTAAACTCCTCCCATTTACCTTTATTATTATATAGATACATTGAGCAAAGGGGTGAATAGTCCTAAAAAAAACGAGTTAAGAATGGGCAAACTTAGCAGATGTCCCATATCATTTGGAGTCTCACGTTGCCGTCTCGGCTGGAGTGTTGTTGAGGTAAACAAAATAAAAACAAAATCAAACATAGTGTCATTAGGCGAGTTGAGAGGCAAACAAAGAGAATCAGTCCTCTTCAGAGCTCTCAGAACTCACATCATCATCAGAGTCGTCATCAGAACCATCAGCGTGACTCGACTGGAAGCTGTTGGGGGCATTTGCACCCTTGTCAAGTCTCTCGATGGTTTTTTTGAGGTCCTCAATCTGCTGCTTTTGTTCAGCCTCAGTGAGGTTCTTATTCTTCTTAGGAGGTGCCTTCTTCGTTGTACCAGGTGCACGGCGAGTTCCACTTTTCTTTTTCACAACAAACGAGTACAACTTGAGCAAAGTAGCGTTGTCAAGCTGGTCCATATCCAGCTCAATCTCCTCACCACTCTGGCTATTCAAATTAAGGCTCTCAGAAATGATCGCTAGTGCCTGGTTCAGCCTCTTTTCAGAAAGTTCGCCAATCTTCTCAGATAGCTCCTTTTTCATCTCGTACGTGATAGTGATATTGGCATCGTAAGCCACTCTTTTCTTCTTCTTCGGCTTCTTAGCTTTGGTTTTCTTTTTAGCAGCCCGTTGTTTTCTAAGGTTCTCAAGCTCCACCTTCTTCAATCTTGCAAGCTCCTGCTTCATATTCTCCAACTGAGCCTCCAAGTATTGGATGGCTGGGTTTGTGATAGCATTCTCATTGATTTCCTCTTCCTCTTCAGACTCCTCCTCGCTCTCTTCCTCGACATCAGACTGTGTTGGCGTAGGTGGTGCCACAGGTCTGTCAACCCATTTCTTATCAAATACAGCCTCTAATCTATGACCCATCATGTTGACACTGGTTCCCTCTGGGTTGAACAAGTAACAATTCTTGAACACGAGACGAATGTCACGTTCAAAGTCATCGGCATTTTCGTACTGATTGTTGTTCAACTTATTCTGGATGGTGGAAAAATCCATAGGTTCCTTCACATAGTCAAAGTATGTTGGACAGTTGAGTGCCACAGGGTCAACTGGTACCATAAATGGAAAGTTATAAGCCTCGTGCTTCTTAGACATGAGTTCCTTGAGAACAGATTGCGAAAATCTCAACTCAGCAACAAACTTTTTCTTTCTTGGTCTGGAGTCATAAGGCATGTCCTTCGGCTTTGGTGGGTGAATCTCTCTCTTTGGTCTACCATTTGCAGCGCCGTCTCTTCTGATAATTGGCACACCTTCTGAATTGAGCTCACCGGGTGTTGTAGAAGGTTTTCTTCTGCCACCAGCAGTAGTTTTAGCGTTAGCAGGAAGCTCTCTTGGTGGCATATTCAGCATGTGCTTCTCAAAAGAAGCTTGGATGTTTCTAGCCATCTGAGCAATGACAGAGTCAGCACCATTGAACTTGGCACAGTTGGCAACCATCAAATTAAAGTCATCAACAAGGTCCTTGGTATCAGCATAAGCATTTACAGCGAGCTTTTTCTCAATGGTGGAGAGGTCCATAGGTCTGGTGATGTAATTGTAGTAGTAGGGAATGTTGAGCTTTTCAGTGTCGACTGGTTGTAGGAAAGGTCCAGCATCTCTCATTCTCTTGATGATCTTGATAGCACGGGTTCCATATGTCTGCTGATGCTTTGGAATCGGGTTGGCAGGAAGATTGTTGAAGTCTGGTTCAGACGGTGGCTTTGGTGCTGGCTCTGCTGGGAGAGGGAGAGACCCAGACTGCTGCTGTGGTTCCGTGGGTTGCTGTGTTGTATCATTGGTATTAGCGTCAGCATCGTCATCATCAGCATCTTTAGTGGACTCAGACACAGGTGGTTCAGAGGATGTTGCTTCCACTTGTGACGAGGATTCCTCAGCAGTCTTCACACGCTTGGTCTCAGGCTCCTCGGCATCGTCCAGGTCGTGCTTCGTTCCGTTTGTGTCATCTGTGCTGTTTGTGGCTGCTGAAGGTGTTACCTCTAGCTCGGCCTGTGGTGATGGTTCAGGAGGCGATAATGGCTTCTCCACTACGGGCAGTTGCTTCTTCTCAACAGTGGAGGAAACCTCTGTGGCCTCTGTGTGGTCCGAAGTCGTTGGTGTGGCGATGGGCGTGGACATCGTTTTATGATCACAATCCCAATACGGTAATGCGGGAAAAGGCTTCAAAGAACGGGGGAAAGCTTTCGCGACCCAAAATTTCACATTTTTACCAAAACGCGGACACTGCGTCACTTAAATACCTGTGGGCAGAATGGCCGTGTCGGCGCCACTGACGGTTTCAAAATTACGCCGTCGCGGCCGGAAATTTACACGCGAATGATGGAGGATCGAGATGGTTCGAATTCTCTACCCCGCTGCTATTCAGAGCAGCATGTGATCTCCAGTTCCATGTCTATAAGGCTGTTCACTCTCACATGGACTCTTGAAGTATTTTAAAGCGTCCGAACCTTCAATCTCGGCAACATTAATGCTTTTGTTTAAACTGTTTTTGTCGTGCTGGCAACTTCTTCGATGTTGACGTCAAAACGCGAAAGCTGACGAGAACGTTGCTGGAGTTGGGTAAGATTCGATTACCAATTCAGGATATTTTCGGTAGGTTTTCGCCAATCTCTTGCCACCCATTTTCGCCACTGAAAATCTCGCTTTGGCGCTCATTCTCTCAGATAAGACGCGTTGAGACGCGTTTGTAAAGTAAAGTAAAACTAAGATAGATACCCTTCTCTCCATGGTAGAAATCTGTTTATGTTAATACAAAAAATATAATACAATAAAAACAAAAACACAGATAGAATCGTCCAGAGAAGAAAACAAAAAAGAAGAGAAACAAACGCCAACACCAATAACTATGACACGGAAAATGAGTCTGAAGAAAAGATAAGAGCACAATAATCAGAGATGGATGGTCAACAGATCATTGGTACTAAACTGTTTGTTACAAGACGGACACTTTCTCATTCTAGCAGCCAATCTCTCCTTCGCACAAGAGTCACAAAAGACATGACCACACGTCTTGATCGCAGTGTTTTTCCAATTCTTGGAACACAGAGAGCAGTACACCAACGAACGGAAACTGTCAATCTCAGAGGTATCCTCCACAGCTCCTGTGGTCTTGTAACGAGCAATCAGCTTCTCCTGGTAAGCAACTTTTGATTTAGCACTAGCGAGCTCCTGAGCTTCATCGGACTCTTTTCTCAACAGGTCCTGGTAGTCGCCCTTCAAGACGTTGAATTCCTGTTGAATCTTAGCAACTTGGGCACTCTCGGCCTTGGCTGTATCCTCGAACTTGTTATATCTTTTATGATGTTCTTTAGCTTCAAGTTCCTTCTGCACAAGCAACATTCTCAAGTCAGAAAGTTCAGCATTCAATTGATCAATCTGCTTCTTATATTCAGCCTGTTGTGCCTCAATCTTTTCAAAGCTGGTATTCAGCACCTTAAAGCTAGCCTGTAACTTCTCTCCATTGATTTTCTGATACTGTTCACCTTGCATCAACGCTCTATATTTGTGGTCAACCTTGATCTTAGCAGCATCCAAATCTCGTTTTCTCTTCTCCTCTTCAGTGGCACCCATAACCTTTGGCACACGAACGGACTGCAACTGTTTGAAAGCAGTCTCCATCTCCTTGATCTCGGCGAGTAGAAGGCCATTTTTCTTCTGTAGTACCTCAACGTCTATCAAGTCAGATGGAATCACTTCATTAAGCTTCTTCTCTAAATCAAAGCTTTTGATTTGAGCTTCTTGAGCACTCACTAACTCCTGTAAGTCAGTTATAGTCTTAAAATTATTCTTATTCTTCCACAAGTCACCCTCAGTGATAGCTAGATCTCTCTCATTTCTCAGTCTTTCCTCCTTCTCTCTCGTCTCATTTAGCTCCTTCTCCAACACATCCTTTTGCTCGTTGAAAGCAGTCAAGGAATCTTGAGCCGCGTGGACCTGGTCTTTGCTCTCTTTCAACTCATTCTCCAGTATCTCCAATCTTTGGATATACTCAACATGTTTAGCTTCAAGCTCCTGGTTTTGTTTTTGAAGGAGCTTGTACGGCTCTGTGTTCTGGATGTTGCCTATTGAGGTAGATGCAACAGTAGTATCAACCAGGTGGGTTGAAAGGTGCTGGAACTTCTCAATGGTAGTTTTGATTGTAGATTTCTGAGTCTCAATTATGGACTTATATTCGTCAATCTGTGATTGAAGCTCATCAAGTTTGTTGGTATTAACAGGGGTATCTGTACTGATAACTATTTCATTGGTCTTTACCTCTGCTGTGGATGGTTCAGATGTCTTGGTCTCAGCAGCTGGAGTTTCCTCTTTATTGCTGGCGAATCTAGGAATAGTCTTGCTTTGAAGACGTTGGTGCTCTTTGAACAATTTCTGATGTGTCTCTGACAAAGCGGTGTACTTTTCATTCAAAATCTTGTGAGATGACTTAAGAGAGTCGTACTTAGTTCTGACATTTTGGAACTCTTTGTTGATGGAGGAAAGATTCTCCAAAATATCACTCGGTACTTTATCTGAGAGTTTACGAATAATCTGTCCAAGCTTCAGCTTTTTATCCTCCAGCTGTTTGATGAAGTCATCAGATTCCAAAGCATTTGGCACATCGAGAAAGAAGTCGATTGGAGACAAGTCTTCCTCTGGAGGACACAAAGCACCAACAAACTCAAGAAATTGATCGATCCATCCATTCAGCAGTAGAAGTCTATTCTTAAAAGCTTCAAGCTCTGTATTCACGAGGGCAGACTCCTTGGTAGCGATTGCAGCCTGTTGTTTGTAATGTTGTAGTTGCCTCAGGATGGCTTCCTTCTGATAATACACAACATCTTCTTGCGTCAGTGGACCCTCTTCAGAAAGCTCATCGAGAACCTTTCTCTTCTTGGTCTCCATGCCATTAGTGTCTTCAGGCTCTCGCTTCAACATGACAGAGCTGGGCGATAAGATGCGTTGTGAAATATTTGTGTTTGTTTATTAGTGTTATTGGTTGTTGTGCCTACGCCGGTTAGCACTAATTTTTCACGCCCAATTCCTAGTGAGCCCTTGTTCAACACTGTCGCGAACTTTGGGCACGTGACTAATCATTTCAGTATACCAGCTGCTCGCGAAAGATTACCCGGATCTTCATAAGCTTTAGTGTCATTCGCTATATATAGGTTTCCACGACAACCCATTGGCGTATTTGTCCGTTTCGGCAGCCTACATGAGCCGCTGCTTCTTTTAACAGCAAGGAAACTTTATAAATCCTCTTCGGGGGAGGGGTAATTGGGTCTGTTTGTATCTTGCTGTGAGATCCGGCACGACAGGAAAAAGGTTGTTTTTTGTACTGTTGAACGCATAATCTGACGAAGTTGACCGTACTCAAAGGAAGGACAGACATTCTGAGATCTTCCAGAAAGATATCTCCGTGCTGACACTTTTTGTTTTTTCCTTTTACAGCCGATTTTCTCCCCCGCATGCGAGTTTCTGAGACAGTGCCGGAAATAGTTGATTGTTAGATTGCCAGATTCCGAGACATTTTGAGGAAGGGGTTCATAGTCTTTTGACTCTCTTGACTTCCCAATAATCGACATCAGGATTTCTAATTCTTGTTTATTCTCTATGAGTAGTGAGATCCTCACTTTCTCCCTCTCTTTCCCTTAGTTCTAGCCCGCGAAAAGACCCAAAGTGCCTGCGCCAGATCTGCACTTCCCGCACACACCAAACAACCGACAATTCCATCCCGTTCCATCCTCAAACAACACATCACCAAATATTTTTTTGTTCCTCCTCTTACAAAAGCTGTCGAGCACAAAAATATCCAATTTAAAATAGAAACTGAACACAGCGGCTCTCTCTTATTTACCTCTCCATCGCCACTAACTCCCATATCGCCTTGCTACGCAGACCCGCCCTGCACACCTTCTCCCCCTCAAAGACCATAGGTATCACCCATTCCCTTTGTCGCAGTTTTTAAGGTCATGGCTGATTGCACGCTGGCCGGGCTCTCAGAGTTTGAACGTCCGTTGGAAAGACCCCGAATGGCGTACTCCTCTGTCTCCTCTCGCAATTCATCCCAGGAGTCCCTAAGTTTGAACTCCACACTGAGCACAAGGAAGATCAGTGCCCTTCCCATTAAACTCAGTACACGGACAGTCGTGTCTAACGATCAAGTACGGACACGTTGCAAGCAATTGATCATGGATTACAAGGAGCTTCAGAGTCACCTCACAAAGTTCACACATCGCTCTTCACAGCTATCCAAGACCAACTATCTCAGACTATCGCTGCTCCGCTTTCTTCGACTTAGGAAAGACCTTTTTATGAGAGAGGAGAACTACGAGAAGGATATGCACCACTTTGTTTTGAAGACAGCCAATTATGGAGTAAAAGTTCTTGCCGAGTGGTGGACTGCGCTCTTAAATGAACTGAACTTATCGGGAACAGGGTCAACGAAGCTCTCCAACACAGATCGCAGCGTTTATTTGGAATGTGTAAGTCGCATTATGGCCAGAAGGGAATGGGACTATGTCAAACGTTCTTCGGACACATTCTCTGAAATGCTCATTCCCACGCTAGCATACTGTTTCCAGCGGCTCATTCCTCTGAAGACCACGCCGCTGGCAATTAGTGCATTCATTGGTAAAGTATTTGCGTACTGCTTCATGGAAGTACACAACTTTGCCCCCGTGTTGCTCTTCACTCTCTTTGTCAAAAACTACACGATCACCAAGTTACTTCCACTACTCCCTATCAAACTTACGTCATCAGATCCTTTTCTCACTCATGCCAACTTCAAGACGCTACCGACACTATTGAAGTTTATGGATTATGAAGGAGACTTTGAGCACATGCTACATCTAAAGGAATTCCCACCAAAGATCCTGGAAATGACTTGCATGCACCCACCAAAGATGACCACTTTTGACAGTTTAGATATCAACTTGAAGGACAACTCCTGGGTAAAGAAATGGGCTGGGTTTGATAGTGATATGTTCAGCTCTTTTCTGAGACATTACTACCAGCTGTGCTTTGAGAACTATATCATCACATCGCACTCAGATCTTCTTCATTGCCCTGGATACATCATCATATATGGCCACATAATGGAGATGTTTGAGTGGAGTATTGGTCACATCAAAAAGTTTAAGGCCCAGCAATATAAAGACCAGAGTAATCCGAATACTGAGGCCATGATCATGAGCGTTTATGCCTCACCTAATGGAACACGTCAAGATTTCCAAAAGTTCAGCTCAAAACTTCCGACCATGCCATTATTCAGAGTTCTGAGAAGTGTTGTGTATGAATGTGATGATGTTAAGGGTGAAGCAACGATACGATCATTGGAATTGCTTCTTTGCTCCACGGCTCGCAAAGTTCATGCTTATGACTCTCAGACTTGTGAGGCTATCTATGACATCTTCACCGAGCTTTTGATCCATCTGCAACACGACACACAGAAGTTTTCAAGACAGTTGGACTGGGACTTCTGGATTACTGGTCTTACCAACATGATCCAGACAGGGCACATGGTTTGCCAAGTTAAGTCTTTATGCTTCCTCTTCAACATTTGGAACATGCTTCCTATTGACTTTGTTGTGGAAACTCGCAGCGATGATCAAAGAGCCTGGATCTCTAACAAGGAATACACTTTAGTCTACAACTTGTCAAATTATCTCATCTCCAAGCCAATGTGGGAAGAGTGTTTTGGCCACTGGAATCCACTAGTGAGACACTACTACAACCGTTTGGTGGTGTTTAAGGTAGTTGGTACTTCAAACGACAATTATGGAAGTTATTTGGCATTTAAGAAAACTTTAAAGTCTCATCTCAATACTTCATATGATCTATTCAAACAAAGTATTGGGAACGAAGGACTCTCACTGATTCGAAGATTAGACATCAAGGCTCAGAATCCAATTGCCGGAAAGAAACTCATCATCACTACCGCTGATCAGACGTCTACTTCCTCTTGTGTGAACATATTGGACAACAACTCAGCATTATCACCGTATAATACTCACTCCGGTAATGGCTCAGCTTCCTCATCAACATCAACACTTTTGATCCAGTCGAATAGAAAAGCTTATGCTTATGACATTCTTGATGATGCTATCTACTCCAGCTCCATTGGTTCTACTGGTAACTCACTAGGAGAGCGACCATTGAGATCTGACAGCTCAACATCGATTTCATCTGCCTCTATCAAAAGATCATCATCTGTCTCGTCGCTAGCCCGTGTTCCTATCATCGGTAGCGCCCTCAATTTCTTCAAGAAGGTCAATGGCACTCACACGAATCTTCATGTGAACTCGACACAAACTGCCTTACCACCATCACCGATCCCAGAGAACAGCTATGAGGACCTGAGGTTCTTGAGACCATCTCCTCATTTAGGTTCCAACAGTTCTAACATGTCTCCGATGTGTTCGAGGTCCCCGAGCTTTATCAAGAGATCCCCAAGTATGCTCTCTTCACCGACATCATCTGTTTCTGAAATTTCAGATGATGACCCTGAAGGATTTTTCTCAACTCCAAAGACTCGTCAAGTCACCAAGTCTCCTGGCTCTTCTACTTCGAGAGTGAGTTCCGTATCTTCTTTGACTTCCACCAACTCGAATATGGCGTCTATGGATTCTCTTCCAGCGCCACCAGAGCTGCTGTACAAGGTACCTGACCTGAAGAGGTTCCGCTATAAGTTCCACTTGGTGTTCTCCAATGACGCTGTTCGATTCCAGAATCATGTTACCAAGAACAAGATCGGGTTCTTTAGGGACTTTCCAGGTGCTAAAATTCCGTCGAGGCCTTGCCTGCCGTTTGAAAAGGCCAGGATTGCGTTACTGAACGATGAGTCGTATTCTCGTTTCAGTGGGAATTCTTCTGTTGATACTGGTGACGATGGTGAAGATGATGATTACAGTGATGAATTTGATGAGTTTTTGATGATACCGAGAGCCGAGTCCAAGTTTATAAGAGACGATGTTGAGTTTAAGGATTTGAAGAACCATGTTCTTATTGGAAGGTTTTTAAATGAGTGGAAGCTGGTTGTTGATGAGTATGAGAAATTCATGGCCTTCACCAATGAGTTTGTTGCCTCTGATGAAAACTCCTTTGTTGATCCAATGATGGTTGCAGATATCCCACCAATCAAGATCAAATGAGATCTTCCATTTATACGTACGTTGCATGATTTACACTTTTTTAATGACACGATATGATACATTATGATAAAAAGGTTAAATAGAATATATTAAAGAACCAACGTATAGTAGAGTAGACAGCAGCTCTCAAAGGGACAAATCAAAAGAATTATAGAGTCTGTGAGGAACTGAGATCAACACTCAGCATTACAACAAGGCAGGAGCAGCAACTAGCATCACTAGAGGGAGGACCAAGTAAGTGATATCCTTGGACTCGTGGATCATTCCCATAGCACCAGATCCAGAGTCAGAGGAACTTGAAGTGGAAGATGACTCTGAACCAGAACTAGAAGAACCAGACTCCTCGGAGGAAGTAGCGGAAGAAGAGGAACTCTCAGACTCCTCAGAGGC
The DNA here is from genome assembly GCA_030574135.1 of Petasospora petersonii. Lineage (NCBI taxonomy): Eukaryota > Fungi > Ascomycota > Saccharomycetes > Phaffomycetales > Wickerhamomycetaceae > Petasospora > Petasospora petersonii. Next base: position 69,078 of record JAJMEM010000001.1, read on the forward strand.
AGAGGAACCACCAGCAGAGCTGCTGGACTCCTCAGAAGCAGAGGAGGAACCACTGTCGTCGCTTGAAGCAGCAGATGACTCTGCAGAAGAGGTAGCAGAAGAAGAGTCAGCTGCAGATGAAGAGGACTCATCTTCACCAGAAGATGCAGACTCAGAGCCACCAGAGCCACCAGCAGTTGCAGACTCAATAGCTGGTGCCAAACGGGAAGAGTACCATGGAAGGCCTGTAATGTATGATGAGACACCATCCATGTCAACGGACTCGTAGAGGGAAGTGTAGGCGTCATCGGTATATGTCTGAACCTGCTGGTACAACGACAGAAGCTCTGCTGGTGGGGCATTACCATCCTGGATTTGGCCCAGGTAGTCGTTCAAGTTGTTGTTAATGTCATTGACAATTGCAGTGAGCTCAGCGGACTGGGCAGCGGTGACAGCACCATGGATACGCTGAGCGAGGGCTAGGAGAACAATTGGCTTGATGGAGAACATTGTCGTCTGTTTTTGTGTTTTATTCTAGATAATAAAAGGAGAGGATTATGGCAAAAGAAAAAAAGAAACAGGGTTAGAAAAGCGGGGGCGTGTGTTCCTATTTATACTTAAATGCCCACCCCGCTTGAACCACGTTCATCACACAGTGACTCCACCTTCGTTCTCTCATTTCATCATACAAAAAAACCGAGAAATGAAACAGGGCAAGTGGCCTAAAATATAAAGCAATCTTTCCTAATTTGGCAAAGTTTGCTATATGCGTAACCCCCTAAAGTAACGTGCTTTTTGTGTCCCCTCCACCCAGAAAAACGCGGGGTAAAAAAAACAGTCCAAACTCTCGGAAGTTCTCGGTTGAAAAGAAAAGAAGCTTACAAAACCCAAATTGGGAAGAAATATGTATGCGTGATTACGAATCTATTGTCATGGAGAACATTTAGGAGAAATTTATATACACATGTTCAGAGAACATTACAGTTTCTCTTTGAAAAGCTGGTTGGCGTTCTTTGCAGCGTACTCTTTGTAGGATAAGGGTCTATGCTCCTTTTCCCTGTTCAAAGCGATGTCCATCTCGGCCAATCTCTTCTTCTCGAGATCCATTGCAGTTTTGAAGTCGAATGTTTGTCCTCCTCTTGCAAGTACGGCGTCGAGCTCAAAGCTGATCTTACCAGCTTTTCCCTGCTTGAAGGTGTCGACCCAGTGGATTGCTGTGCCAACCTCGTCAAAGTCCCTTGTCTTTCTGTTGAACTTTCCAACGTGCCTGCTAACAGCCTCCAGCAGCTCAGAGATGTCGTTCGTTGGATGATCGAGGTACTTGGAGTAGAGCTTCCAGTTTTGCAAGTTGATCATGTAGAGCAGGTAATCTGCCTGGATAACCGGGTCGACGACATTGGGCTTGACGGCACCAATCAGGGACATTACGATCATCGTGGTTGAGTGTTTCACTTTAGGCAAAAAGACGCCTGGTGTATCGTACAAGAGCACGTCGGGCTCCTCGTGGATCCTGATAATGGAGGACGTGGCACGCGTAACACCAGGCTGTCCACCAGTCCTAGCCACTTTCTTCTCCCTCTGTAGCCCAACAGACCTGAGGGTGTTGACGAGTGTACTCTTTCCAACGTTGGGCATACCAGCAACCAGCATACGTAGTCCCAGTGGCGGAGAAGGTGTCATTTGGTAGTACTGCTGCTTAGCCAACTCCACTAGCATACGTGCATCGCTCTTGGATCGACAATCAACGAACATGAAGGGCTCATCGCCGTGCCACTTCCTGAGCAGTTTGATGTTGACCGTACTGAGATCTTTCTTGGAGTAGAGCACTACTTTCTTCTTTCCTGCAAAGGGTCTATCCAACAGGACGTTCCTCGAGGACACTGGTGCACGAGCATCTCGTACTTCAAACACAAGGTCGAGCTGAGGCGCAATTTGAGTCATCTTGTTAAGGGCCTTTTGGTGGTGGCCCTTGAAGTCTGAGAGACGAATGTTGTAGTCCGGAAAAGACAATCGAGGTCTGAAAGCAGATGCCATTGTTCTCAGAAAGCAGTACCTCTTTTGTGTATGTGTAAGTGTAAGGAGTGTTTGATTGTTAATAGTATCCTGTGATTTGTTAAGGGATGATAATGGAAAGTGCGAAAGTTTTTTTCTTTCTTTTTTCTATATATATATTTTGTACATCATCATCAAACTTTCTTTCAAAGAATTCCACAACAAAACTCCAAATGCCTCTTATCACATTCTGTGGTCTTCCATGCTCGGGTAAATCCACTAGGGCGCAAGATCTCCAGAAGCAACTCGAAGCTCGGATTGCAGCCACACAACCAGGCGAGCCAGGTCATGGGTACAAAGTGGTACTTCACAGTGAAGAATCTTTGGGTATAAACCGTGAGGATTACCGAGAATCTCGCACAGAGAAGTCACTAAGAGGACTGCAGATGTCAGCGGTGAAGCGTGACATTTCACGAAACGTCATTGTGATCTTGGACTCACCAGCATACATCAAGGGCTTCAGATACCAGCTCCACTGCGATGCCAAAGCTGTGGGGACACCGAGTTGTGTTGTGTATGTGATGTCATCTGTGCAGAAATGTCTTGAGTGGAACAAGCTCAAGCCAGAAGAGGAGCAGAGGTGGGATCCAGAAGTACTAAAGGAGATGAGTATGCGATTCGAGGAACCAGATGGGTCCTCACGCTGGGACTCTCCTTTGATCCCAATTGCATTTGATGATGTTACGATCCCATTCAACGACATTTGGAACGCAGTAGTGTTGCAAAAGGCACCTGTGGCAAACTCTGCAACGATGCTCAAGCCTGCTACTCAGACAAATTATGCTCAAGAGCTAGATAGGAAGACACAATCAGTCATTTTGAAAGTGGTGGAAATGGCGCAGTTGAATACTTCCAGGGTGAAGATCGAGGAGGATGTCTTTGTGGATATTCCATCCCAGGGTATCTCCACAGCACAGTTGCAAAGATTGAGAAGAACATTTGTGATGTTAAATAAAGTCAGAAGTCTAGATATCGACAGAATCACCCCGTTGTTTGTGGAGTACCTGAATAATAACCTTAATAGAGATTAAGATCTTTTTTCCCTCTCTTCTCTACAATTTATGTTTAAGAAATTGTTTAGTTACACTTTAGCAGTATAGTAAAATCCTCCTTCGGGTTGATTTTGCATTGCTATTTATAAGTAAATATTGGTTACATCGTTATAATGATGAAGTAAACCCGAACACCTCCCATACACCCCAAACACTCCAAACTTCCTTCTCTCCATTTTCCATTCCAAGCTTTTGTGTTTTTTCTTTTTACATGGGGTCATTTCCCTTTAGATTTTCAATTATACCATATTTTCTACAGTTTTTATCTTTATATTCTATTTTTTTCTATTTCTCTCTATCTCTTGGCTTATGGGACCATGTTTTATACTTTTTATTTTGGTTGCACCAACTACACGGGTATTATTATAATCCCCAATTCTTGTTTGAAAAGTAACTTTCTTTCGGCAATCAGGGCAAAAATTCCCCCATAACCTTAATTCTCTAATTTATTATGATATAGAAGTCTTCTTTAAATAACAAGAAGAACTAAAAAGGAACAAACCCCTAAGGCGTTTTGAATGACCAAATCCGTTGCTGCGATTGGCTGCACCCCTTGGCCCATTTGAGAACGAAAGGGGGAGGAAATGGCGCAATTTGTCGCTTTTTGTGTTGTGCGGAGTGCGTGAACCAGGCGATTTTTAATAATATTATTTTGTTTTTCGCAAAAGTGGCGCAAGATTGAAAAGGGAGACAGAGAGTTTGAGAAGAAAGCCCCCTTTTACAAAAACCATTGAAGAGTCTACTACATCGCACACTCTTCAATCATATATCTATATATAGATAGATAGATAAATCACCGGATGATTCCCTTTTTAATCCTCTACCACCAATTCTCAGTTTCACGGAACTTTTCGGAGTTTGAACCAAAAAAAAGAAATAGAAAAAATTTCGGGTTCGCGTATCCGGAACCTTCTACGGTTTTTTATAACTTTTTTTCGCCTTTAAGCCAGTGTTTTTTTTTGGCGCGCGCGCAAGCCCGAGTCTTCTTTCATGCTGTGTTTGTCGAAGATTCAATGCAGCACCATAATTCTTTTTATACTTAAGAACACGCAATTTCTTCACCACATTCGCCCGTTTGATTCTCTTTTTTTACACTGGTATAATTGATCATATCATAGCACAACCACATGAAGATATAACACCATGGATTCAAGTACGTTGATCCCATATTCCTCCTATTTCCTTACTCCCTGAAATGCCGATCCCCCATACAAGCAGTGTCGAACTCTTCAGACATTGCTTGTGGTTTCGATTTGAATGCGGATAAAGGTATATATATATATATATATAAAAGGAAGAATCACTAACTCTATATCTCTCTCTCAAAGAGCAACATCATCATTATTCACACATCAACGTGAATCAGTTGCAATCTATAGCAACTCCAACCGTTATCAAAACCTCCAAGAACTGGGTTCTCCCTCCGAGACCTAGGCCGGGTAGAAAGCCAAATGCTAATACTACATCATCCCAACCTAAGAAGGAACCAAAAAAGACATACAAGAAAAAAAACCAACAACAACAACAACAACCCTCCACAGGGTCGGTTACTTCACCACAATGCATCAAGCCATCCCAGGCTCTACAAGCTTTGCAAATGATCACTCCGGCACCATCGACATCTTCAATGTCTCCTCAGACCCCGACCACTCCGGATCACAGAAATCAAGATGAAGCAATGTTAAATCTTGCTATCAAAAACATGGAGGATGAGAACCAGCTACTTAAACAAGAGCTGTCGCGTTTAGTGGCTACTCTCAAGGCTTTGAAACAGGGCAATGCTGTCTCTACCACGACCCCGGTCGCCGACGGCGCCGTCGACGCTAATCTCCAAGAGGATGAACTTTTCCACAAACAGAGAGATACTATTCGGTACGAAGACGACATGTCCCATCTATTCAACATTGAGAGCTGTGAAGAGGATGATACGGCTTCCCAAATCTCCACTCCTTCTTTGGTATCCACCTCCTCAAGCATGACGAGTTCCACCTCCTCTTTGGGCTCGATTAAAGAGGACCAAGTGTTGAAGATTGATGAAGTTTTAGCTTCTTCTCTGTTTGAACCTTCGTCGAATTCTATCTCTTCTACTGGAGGTGACAAGTTTAGTATGGCTCCAATGCCTTCTTTACCAGTAGTAAAGAGTGAGAATGCTGATGACCAGTTTGAGTTCGACTTCTTAAAGCTTGAGAATAAGGGTGTCTTTAAGAACAATTCCTCTAACCTGTTACTCCATGAGAGTAACGATGACAAGATTATTGGAATCGAAGACTTCTGGGACTGGAAGATATGAGTTGAGAGGACAGGTCCTCCCTACCCCCGAAATTATGTTTATTACGAAGAGATTACTATTCCCTATTATTATTATTATTATTTTTTATATTCTTTTCTTTTGTGACGAAATTGGACCGATGGAGATATGAGAATGCATTACTGAGATGTGCTATGACTGTTTATGTTTTTTTTATTTTATGTTTTATTTGAACCGAAGTGTGTGTGAGTGCTTTGACTATCTATTAGTTGCACTACACCACAGAGTTTGTTTATATTCTTAACTGATTGTTTCTAAACTATTATGTATACAATTGTATATAGTCCCATTTGATTAGAGCTTTTCTCGTCATTTAACTTGATGTAGTTGCCAACGAAAAAAGTAAAAGACTGGTATTTTCAAGGGGTATTAATGGCACGTGTGCTCATCGCCTACATACATAAGCCTATTCTTCTCACTGCGTATTTGGCAGAGACGGACAGATATGTACATTTCCCTTCTTCCCCCTCACATCTGTCAAGACAATAATGAGATGCATCCCAAACAACACAAATGAGGGGAAGAGATGGCATCTCTGGATTTTTTGACACATAAAACCAGATCCAAGCCAAAAGAGGGGAATTTTTTCTCTTGACGATTTCAGGTTGAATACGGTAAATTTCGCGTAGTCATCCGCGAAATAGAGGACTCTACAAAATCAGGAAACTAAGAGCGCTTGACGCTATGACGTTCCTGATATGGAAAGTACAACCTGTAACTCAAAAAAAACATGGAAATCAATAGACGGTGATGAGCATTTCCATCTCTGCTTCACTTTATCTTTATCTACACAGCTTTGAGTCGCACTTCCTTATCTTGACGTCTTCTTCCATATTTTCCCCACTTTTTAATTACACCTATATATATATAAAACTTTACTCATCTAACACATACCAGGTATCATCATCAACACACAATCTTCAATCAAATCATGACGACACAACCACTCCTCACACAAAGAAATCCTGCAAACAACCCACTGCGCATTTTACAGCGTTGTAAAGCTGAAGGTCGCCCAGCACACATTGCTGGTCCCATGGTGCGATACTCCAAACTCCCATTCAGATCACTTGTGAGAGAGTACAACTGTGACATTGTCTATTCCCCAATGATCCTAGCCCGTGAGTTTGTACGTAATGGAATTGCCCGTCTCTCAGATTTCACAACGAACAACTTTGATACCCCACTAATCGTCCAAGTTGGTACAAACAACGTTACGGACCTACTCAGATTTGTCGAAATGATTCATCCCTATGTCGATGGTATTGGGATCAACTGTGGTTGTCCCATCAAGGAACAGGTGAGAGAAGGCATCGGCGCTGCATTGATGAGTGAGCCAGATCTAGTCGCTACAATGGTCAGGGCCGTTAAGCAAAGATTTGGGGACTCAGTCACTCTCGAGACGAAAATCAGAATCCACCCAGATTTGAAGGAAACTGTTGCTTTTGTCAAGAAAGTAGAGGCCGCGGGTGTCGACTTCATCACCGTTCATGGGCGTACAAAGAATACGAGATCATCAGAGCCTGCTGACTTTGAGGCTATCAAACTCGTTAAACAGACAGTCAGTGTACCGGTTGTTGCAAATGGTGACTGCTTCTCCTTGGAGGACTGTCACAAGATTGCTCAGATCACAGGTTGTGATGGTGTCATGGCAGTCCGTGGAATCCTCTCCAACCCTGCTTTGTTCTCTGGGTATACGAAGGCTCCTTGGAGCTGTGTGGAAAAGTTCATGGAGTATGCTACTGCCTATGGTCTACCGTACAGACTGACACAGCATCATTTCAGTTGTATGCTCGATGGTCTGTTGTCAAAGCAATTGTACAAGGAAATGATGGACTGCAAAAACTTGGCTCAACTGATTGACTTTTTTGATACTCATTTCATTCTCAAGAGATCTTGGGAAGAAGGATTTGGTACAGCTACGGAGATCCAGTATAGAAATTCGAGAGAAGTTCGTATGTAATGATGAAGAATCATCATGAGACAACACTAATTTAAATATTTATCTAAATCTATAAATAATGGGTCAAGATATTAAAAAAGTAGTTTTATCTATAGTTTATGCAATGCCAAGTCTGTAAATGCATTAATCCAAGGACCTTCTTCATACTCCTTAAAACTCACAATGGAGGGCTCCTGGAAGTAGGATTCCACGCTTTGGTAGTCAAGGTCTGGTTCAGTAAACTTGTTTCTATGTCTTCTGTTCTTCCTTTTCGGGACAAGCTGGAAACCATCATTTTCAACAGAATCACCAGAAGAGTCATCAAGCATGTGTACCAGCTTCGATATTAGTGGGGATCTCTCAAAGAGATCCCCTTTTGTGAGTCGCTCAGTGTGTCTGATGACGTTATTAGCCAATAGGAGTTGTGGTTCTTGCAAAGAAAGGACCGACGCTGTGAGTGAGAGTGGAGCGTGAGGAAGGAAGTAAAGGATCTCTGATGTGTCTTCTGCCCTGTAATCTTCTTCAATGTGGTATCTGAGGGATTCAAAGTAGGCCTTGTCCAAAGGGGAGAACACAGGATCGTAGAGAGAAATATTCGATGGTGGAATATGGAACTCATCAGCGATTAACTTAAGCAGAGCAAGCTGATACAGAGCTGGGTCTTCCTGTGACGGTGATCCGAGCGCAAGACATCGTACTTTCGTAAACTTGTGTGCCTTTAGTGTCTCAATAACCTTGGTGTGGAGTGTGCATTGTATTAAGAGATTGAGCTTTGAAGTAACATTCTGGGAAAGCGCTTCAATGGCTTTATCGCTTGTGGATTCTGGATCAACGATTCCTTTAATCTTACGTCGTGACCGCACTTTAATAAACTCTGACATCTCTTATCAAAAGACTCGAGAAGCTGAGAAATATCAATGAGAACGTACAATTAAAGAGATCGATGACTTCCACGGAATTTAAAAAGAAAAGAAAAAAGAGTCCATCTGTCAGAAGTTTCCGTGTCAATGATAACTGATGTGTTTTCTTTTTGATGCCTGGCAACGTCCCACGTTTTTCTCCCGTTTCTCTTTTCTCTCTTTTCTCTCTTTTCTCTCATCCCAGCTGCTTTTGTTTAATTGCTAACAGAGACCTGTTCTATCCACGGCGGCTAACTGTAATTTATTGAAGAATCAAAGGTAATGACGGAGCCAATCGACATCAACAATAAAAGCAACAGAAACAAGAGCATATCTATGCCAGTGAGCCCTTTAGAGCTTTCTCGACACAGCTCCGCCACGTCTGCTGCCTCAGACTCTGACACCAAGGCAATGGCTACAATCGCTCCTATCTTGGAAGGGTTCACTCCCAAGACCTCGTCCAGTGAGAACAGTACCCAGCTCAAGCTTCCGCCGCCTGCAGTGGACTCTAGCGGCACCATCTCCCCAATGCGCAAGTCTTCGCAGTCTATCTCCAAACTCCAGTTACCTAAGATCGGTAAGCTTGGTGTCTGCGCCATGGACACCAAAGTTTTGAGTAAGCCATTCCGTCAGATCTTGAACCGTTTGATGGAGAATGGCGAGTTTGAAACGGTTATCTTTGGTGATAAAGTCATCTTGGACGAAGCTGTCGAAAACTGGCCAACATGCGACTTCCTCATCTCCTTCTTCTCCAAGGGCTTCCCACTCGATAAAGCTATCGACTACGTCAAACTTAGAAAGCCATACATTATAAATGACTTGATCATGCAGAAGGCATTGTGGGACAGAAGATTGTGCCTTTGGTTGCTCAACGCCGCAGGTGTCCCAACCCCAGAGAGACTTGAAATCTCCAGAGACGGTGGTCCTAGAGTTAATGACGAGTTGAAGAACAAGCTGAAAGAACAAGGTGTTGAAATTGAGACAATCAAAGAACCAAAGTGGAGAATGGTTGACGAGGACACTATCGAGGTTGACGGTAAGAGAATGAGCAAACCCTTTGTCGAGAAGCCCGTCGATGGAGAGGATCACAATGTCTACATTTACTACTCGAAGAAGGAAGGTGGTGGTGGTAGAAGGCTTTTCAGAAAAGTAGGGAACAAGTCCTCTGAGTTTGATCCAACTCTCAACTCTCCAAGAACTCAGGGATCTTATGTTTATGAGAAATTCATGGATACTAACAACTTTGAGGACGTAAAGGCTTACACTGTCGGTCCAAACTTCTGTCATGCAGAGACAAGAAAATCACCAGTTGTTGACGGTATAGTGAGAAGAAACACACACGGAAAGGAGATTAGATACGTAACAGAGCTCAGTGATGAGGAGAAGAGAATGGCCAAAGCTGTCTCCAAGAGCTTTGGCCAGACCATTTGTGGATTTGATCTACTGAGAGTGGGTGGTCAAAGTTATGTCATCGATGTCAATGGATTTTCCTTTGTCAAGGACAATATCTCTTACTACGAAAACTGTGCGAAAATCTTGAGAGACATGTTCTATGAAGCCAAGAAGATAAGGGATGTTCGCAAAGCTGTTACACATGAGGCCCCATCGGAAGAAAAATCACAGAAGTGGATACTCAAAGGTATGGTCACTGTTGTTCGTCACGCTGATAGAACTCCAAAGCAGAAGTTCAAGTATTCTTTCAAGTCTACCATTTTCATCTCGTTATTGAAAGGCCACAAGGAAGAAGTTATCATCAGAGAAGTCTCCGATTTGGAGATTGTATTGAAAGCCATCCAAGTTGCTCAGGAACAAAAGCTTGAAGATGCAACAAAGTTGGGCATCTTAGCTAACACCTTGGCGAAGAAGCTACACTTCCCTGGTACAAAGATTCAATTGAAGCCGGTCTTGAACGATGAGAATGAGGTGGAGAAAGTTCAATTCATCCTCAAATGGGGTGGTGAAGCTACACACTCTGCTCGCTATCAGGCATCCGACCTTGGTGAACAAACAAGGCAAGATTTAGGTTTGTTGAACAGGGAGATCTTAGAAAACATCCAAGTATTTTCGTCATCCGAGAGAAGAGTGCTAGTGTCTGCCAACTTGTGGGCTAATTCATTGTTGGATGGTCCAGTTGATGACAACTTCATCCAGGTCAGAAAGGATTTGCTTGATGACAGCAACGCTGCTAAAGACCTCATGGACAAGGTGAAGAAGCAGCTTAAGCCATTGCTAAGAGAAGGTAAAGAGGCGCCACCGCAGTTCACATGGCCTCCAAAGATGCCTGAACCATACTATGTCATTAAGAGAGTTGTGGAGTTGATGAATTACCACCAGAAGATCATGGAATATCATGTTGAGCATGATAACACATATGAGGAAACAGTTGAATGGTGTTCTGGAGAAGACCCAGACCTATTTGTTGAGAGATGGAACAAGTTGTTCAAGGAGTTTACTACCTTGGAGAAGGTTGATCCTTCCAAGATTTCCGAACTCTACGACACAATGAAGTTTGATGCTCTCCACAACAGAGAGTTCTTGGAGAAGATCTTCTCTCCTGTTGACTCCATTCCCGAACCACTCGAGTCCTCCTTGCTGATTGACAAATACCCAGAACACTTGAAGCTCTTCAAAGACCATCCAAACCGCACTAGTGCCCATCATTTCTTATTTGATGACAGAATTTTTAAGTACTTGAGAGAATTGTACAAGTTATCACAGGTCTTGTTTGACTTCATTTGTCCACAAGAGTACGGTATTACTCAACAAGAAAAGTTGGAGATTGGTCTTCTCACATCTGTGCCATTGGCGAAGAAGATCCTCGCCGATCTAAACTCCATTGTGTCAACTGGCAAGCCAGGTTTGGTTGCTTATTTCACTAAGGAGTCACACATGTACACTTTGCTCAACATTCTTTATGAGAGTGGTATCCAGCTCTACATCAACAGAAACGATCTGCCGGAATTGGACTACCTCTCCCAGATCATTTTTGAGCTATATGAGGATAGTACTGGTAAGAACCACTCTCTCAGATTGAAGCTTTCCCCTGGTTGTCATACACAGGATCCGCTTGATGTGGAGTTGGATGAAAAACACTACATTTCCTGTATTCCAAAGATCAGCTTGACCAAACACTTGGACTTTGATTTGGTTTCTCAAAAATTGAAGAACAAGTTCAAGAAGGTATCTTTACCAAAGAAGTTCACTGCTGTGAACATTACAAGCCCTTTAACCGTCCCAAGAAGCAGCTGACATTTCCAAATAATAGAATTAGTGATATATCATGAAGTTACCATCCAGTAGTGAAACAATATTCATTAGGTAAAATGTCTTTGTCCCTCATTATAGTCTTTCAAGGTGATTGCCTTCATCTTTCGGTGTTCTTTTGGCTTCTTACAACCAAAATGCCTTACAGTAGTCCCATAACCATCCCAAACAAAAACGCTTCCCTTGATTCTCTGTGAGCATACTTCACAAGCAGTCTCATCGTCAAGTACAACTTCCCTTGATTCCAGTTCGCCTATTTGTTGGGCTTTTGCAACACGTTCGACTTCAAGTAGGCTCTTCTCCAGACCCTTTAGAACGTGTTTCCTCCGCTGAACACGGAGAGATTTCACCAAGTAGCTCTGTAAATCAACAACATTGAATTGAGGGATGACGTCCAAGATAGTGAGCAGTGGAGTGGCAGTGATGGTGGTAGATAGCAGACTTAAAATGCTGGCCTTGTCGTCCCGATCTTGAAACAATTGGATCAGCTTCAAGATTAAACTCTCAGTGTTGTGGTCTTGGACATACTTGATTGCCAAATAAGGGTCTGCAATTTCATTCACGAGAACGTTTAGTACATCTTCATGCCTTCCCATTCTTTCTAAGGTGACGTTTCTCAAAAGCAGTACCTGTGGGGAGTCAACCTTCAATCCATTTAGCAAATTCAGGATGGTTTTGTTGTCATATCTTCCTGTTTTCAGAAAGCTGTGAAGTTTCTTGAATTGGATAGATTCTGGGTTAGGGTCCATGTGTGACAGGTACAACTCAGCCAATCTCGTATGGAACAACATTGCAACTTCGTGTAACTCAAAGATGATGAATTCCAAAAACATTCTCTCCAAATGATCACCTAATGAATGCATGTATTTCATTACCTTCAATCTGTCAAATGTATCAGAATATGGAGAATCGATGAAGATCTTAATAGCATATCCTTCATCTTGGGAGATGGGCCATCTGGAGTACTCAATGATTAAGTCTAAGTTGTCTCCTTTCAATCTATGCAAATACCTCACCACAATTTCCGGTGTTTCTGTTTTTTGGGCCAAATCCAGTAGCAGCTCTAAAGCTTCGGTGTGCATACCTCTCTTAAAATAGAAATCAATTAACTCATTCATGGATTGACGCTCCTTAAGCGTCTGCACCACCAACTGAGGATCACAATGGTTCTCTACTCTGATGAGAGATCCTAACAGCCCAGGATTTATGAGAGTATAGCACTTGAACAACGTTGTATCAATGGCGGTCTGGATCTCCTCTACTGAATGAGAAGGTCCTGTGAAGACATCCAGTGTCAAAATGCCCTCCTGGTAGGGCAACTGATGTGACGGTTCATTGATCAACTTGTGGAGCTTACGTCTTGTATCAGTGAGGAAATGGGTTAAAAGGTGAATTGCCGTTTCATCGATAATTGGCTCATCTTCCTGGACTGGCTTTCCTGTAACTGATGGTGGATAAAGGCCAATGACCTCTATGGGAGAAGCACAGTAGTCAGTGAATTTCTTGATTGCATGTTTGTAGTCGCCACGTTCAAACAATTGTTTCGCCAATGATACTTCCAATTCTCGTAGTTTTGCGGATTTCCCTTCATACTTCATTTGTCTTAGTAGTTGAATTGAGTCTTGGGTGTTGGCTATGGAATCAACGATCTCTTCTCCGCCCTTCAATGTGTGGATGAACACCTGGTCCTTAGTGACAACAACGATATCCTTATCGTCAACAGTAGCAACCATGATTTTCGGCTGTTTAATCTCCTCCCATATTTTCAATCCTTCGTAGTCATAAAGATGTATACGGTTCGCTGTGGTTGCTACGATAAAGGGACAGATTGTTCCAACGGTGGATCCTGTTATCGTGACTGGCGTTACGGTCTTCTCCACAAGGTTGTAGACACACTTGCTGGAGCCCCTAGTCAGCAACACGTGTGATTTATCGCAGGGCAGAATCTCAATAGTTTGGGAGCGTAGTGTGAACCCAGCCTTCCAATCAATTGTCTCAATCGATGGTGTTGATGGCCTGCCATCTGTGGAATTGAGTGAGTGTGAAATGGTAAAGAAGGTAGTATTCGAGGCTGCAATAGTCAATGTTGGAGATATTCTCTTGATAGCTGTTATCTTCTCGGGTAACTTCCATTGAGCAACGACATCAAGATGTCCAAACACATATGAATGTACCACAACTGTGTATCGTGTGGCAATGGTCAATGAGTCCTGGTAAACATCAAGGCACGAGACCTCTTTAAATGGCAATCTTTCCTGCTCATCCAAAGTCACGTCAAAGATAGCGACGCGAGAATTGGATAGTACAGCGTAACGGTCTTTCAGTGGGAAAATCGATGTAATAGATTGGTTCGGTGTCAGAGGCACTGTTGATCGTAGTTGGAGGGATTCATTGGCGTCATAGACGTGGAGATAGCCGTCATTGGTAGCAACAAGCACGTTTCCCTGGTGTTTCAACACGGCGGCTGGCGTGCACTGAGGGAGACGTGCACTTAAGCGCTGCCGGAGCATGGACATGGAAACCGCTGTGTATATCTCTTTATTTGTTGAGTTGATTCCCGTTTTGGGTATGTGTTTTCTGAGTATGGCTTTTAACATGCCTTGTTACTATAAAAAAAAGGCGGTTATAAACAAAAACCCGCGCTCTCTATTTAAGCACTGATGAACAACTAAAACAACAACATACCAAGAGTTGCCCTTAGTAATCCTATCGAAATGGAGAGCTCATATGAGCAGATACACCGTCTTACAAGGACACCGAATCGGTCAACCCAGCAACTACAGCAGATACGGAGAGCTGATTTGGTGATACAGTCACAAACTACGGGGCTCAACAATAACAAACAAACGACGGAAGCGTTATCAAAGGACTATGAGAAGCTGATACGGGCTACTAAAGATGCTAAAGGCAAAGTGACGAGGTCTACAGCTCAGAATACGGACTGCGTACTACAACATACTGCTGAGCTGGTGGACCAGCAGCTTCGTGTTCTCGAGAAGACAAAGGAGATCTTGGAAGCCAATAAAAAGCTGTAAAACTATTACATACGGAAAATATGAAAGGGTGACATTAAAGCATTCAAGATCTTTATTAGGGATTAAAATATTAGAACGAAAGAAAGAAAGGTGATAGATAGGAAAGAGAGAATATCAATAATAAAAAATAATGGGGAATCAAGGAAGACCCTGAGAGGCACGTTCCCATTTTTTGGAGGCGACCCAACCAGCATTGATAACTCTGAGGCCATCCTTCAAATTCATTGGTTTCTTCAAGGTCTTGCCCTTATCAACAAGCGAGCTGTAGATGACTGGGTAGTTCTCCTTAGGAACTGGAAGTTGGGAGTCCAGAATGCGCTGCTTCACACGCAACGTGTCCTGCCGCGTGTACGCTGTCCAAGCTGTACGACGCTTCTCCCACACTTTTGAGCCATCAACAAACGGCTCGTTGGGGTCCATGTGTCGTTTGAGCTCCTGAGCTTCCGCAACAGCATCAAAGTCCTGCCATGCTAATATTGAAGAGGCCTTTGTGTCGCTCTTCTCCATGGTGTCTGTGATTCCCTGAACGTTGGCACCAGTGGTCAGTGAGGTCTCCTCTTGCTCTGCGCTCATCTCGTGCTCCAACAAGGACGAGTCAACAGACGATGAGGACGTTACCAGGAAGAGCTCGTTAACTACTTCGTCTGAGCTTAGTGCTTCTTCTGCTAATGCCTTGAGCTTGTGGGTGGCCAGTGAAAGGGAGAGCGATGCACGGAGAAAGAGCGAGCGGATCGTCTTGAGCAACGAGTTTTTCTTCTCCTCGGGGGCAATATTACTGTTGGTGGTATGAACCTCTCGGAGTGATCGTGTAGACCTCGACGACCTTATGGACTTCTTGTCTTCTACTCTCGTAGAGCCTGTGGCGTCTTTTCCTAAGGAGGACATGTGTGGGTGTTGAGTAATGAGAGTGAATGTGCTAACACTTTGTGTGGGGGTGGATTAAGAAAGAGAGGGCGTGGTGCGGGGCGTTAAAGAGAGAGATATCCCCTTTTTTGGTTGTTTTCGGTGCTATGGAAACAAATAAAGCAGAAGTGGGGCGATCTTTGGGTGCTTGAAAACAAATAATAGCGCTCTGTGTATGGAACACCCCAGATGAGGACTTCTCTTCCTGATTAGAAGGCCACAGAGAGCGTTGTAATGCACACTGATGGAGAAAGGTGGTGGTCCGGTGACAGGGGTTTGAGGGCCGCGCTTTTCCAACTGTGCGAGAGCCTGCACGCCAGCCAGCCGTACAAAATAAAATAAAATACTTAAGCCGCACAGAAATGGCAGCACCACTACACCGCTTAAAAGTCTACGTGAATGTGTGAGTGTTTACTTATACGTTTACATGAATCATACTCAGACTAAAATCCATAAGTGACCCCTCTTAGAGTTACAACGATCTGACATATAACTTGCCCCCCCCCATAAAAGAAGTTGGAGAGGCTAGGGAAATGAAACAGCCTTTATATATAACTCTCTAATTTGATAATTCAGGGATTCTCGGCATTTGTCTCGACATTCTGCTCGGTAGAAGAAGACACAGTTGTCTCTTCTTCCACAGATTTCACCTCACCCTTGTTCTTTTCAGCATCCATCTCCATCTTAGCCTTCTTCCATGCTTCTTTGTCAAGCCTCCATTTCCCGTTGTACGACAGTTGTGCTTTTTTCAGCTCGTCTAACTCATCGAGTTTCCTCTTCTTGATCTCAATAGAGTTCATGCTATCAACAGCAGATCCCTTCTCGCCGTATCTAACGCCGTAGACAGCAATACTCATACCATCATGGCTCTTCCATGGCCGTGAGTTGATACCGTTGCGGAACAGACCAGCGTACTCGACCAAAGGAGGCAAAACGATCAAATCAACATGGACATCGCCACCAATGATATTTACAAACTGTCTGAAGTTGCTGACGCTCTGTGTGATGTTTGTCATGTTGTCCTTGTTTCCCGGTGTGCGCTTTTCCATTGTTTTCTCCTCGCCTTCAATATCTGGGTCCACTAGTGGCAAAAATCCATTGTGTTTCAATATCAACAGCACATCAGAATCATCAGTGTATATGTCTGTTCCCCAAATAGCACGGTCCTGGTAATGTCGGTTGTTCTGAAGCTCTGTTATTTGCCAAGATGGGATACGCACTGTCACAATGGAATTGATATAATCTCTCAGCTCTGGTAGTAGTGGAACAATCTTCTTGTCCTCTTCTTCTTTCACTTCCATATCACGGAAGATACTCAACTGTTTATATGACGACTTCGTCGGCTCTGGATTGTACAACAAAGAACCGAGGTACTTCCGTGGGAACTTGGAGGCAAACTGTAGCACATCGTCACTGTTAATGACAATTTGCTTCACAATGGGCTTGGACTGAGGTTGACTAGAACCGCTGCTGGTGGTTCCAGCAGTAGCAAGCTGGGAGTTCTCCGTAGCTGATGCACCACTGGACGTCTGACTCGATGGTTGTGGTGGTTGAGGTGGTGGTAATGAGGTCTGCGACGACGAATCCGTTTCTGTAGTTCTTGGTTGATTGATTCTCTTAACAATGGAGAATGGTAAATATGACTTGTGGTGTGGGTTCCGTTGTCTCTCAACTCTGTCTCGTTCCTCGTGCTCCAAGATATCACGCTTCTCCTCTGGAGTGAAATCTGTAAATCCGAATTTAGCCTCATACCTTTTGACAATGCTTTCTTCAGACTCTGGTTCGGCATTGGACAAGGACGCATTTCTTGAATGCGAGGACTCCTGCTTCACCTGTTCCTCACTTGTTGGTTTTCTGTCCTTTACATTGTTTATTCTCTTGATGATGCTATAGCACAAATATGTCTTATAGTTAGGGTTCTTCTGCTTCTCAATTCTGGCCCTCTTCTCATGTTGTAAAATGTCATGTTTCTCCTCAGCTGTGAAATCGTAGATATTGTACTTGTTTTCATAGTACTTGACAATGTCCTCATCTGATGTGGCGCTCTCAACGTCCGGTTTAGTGATGTCTTCTTTCAGTGGCAACCCGGGAGTAGGACCTGTACTTGCAGTGAATGGGAAGGCCCTGCCTTGTAATGACGGTGACGTACCAGACGACATTGACCCCATTGGCTGGAGAGACGGAAGTCCTCCTTCTTTTGGTGGGTCATTCAAGAGACGTGGCATACTGCCCAAATTGGATGGATTGGACATTTGTGGCAGATTATGGAGGAAGGAAATGGGTGGGAGCCGTATTGTACCAGACCCATCTGTCTGTGTTGGCTTTGGTGCGTCCAATAAAGATGGAAGGTTGGGACGTGGATTGTTATTGTTATTGTTATCGTGAGACATCTTTGTGCTGATGAGGAATCAATGAGCTGTAGGAAAAGAAAGAGATGATTTTCTTTTGAAGTTACTGTGAGAGGGATTTCGGATAACTGGCTATCAGATTTCTTTTACAAAGAGCTTATCAAAGCCTTCGTTTAATCAAATGGCTTTTAACAGGGTTTGATTTGTATACCAAAACTTTGTAATTCCCAAGAGATTTCGTAATTTCGCGCCCGCCAAATTACGCTCAGGCAACGATAATTTTGGCGAACTTGAGGGGGTGCTATAGACTCCCGTGTGAATTTGACACATGAATTGTGAGATTAAGCGAGACCCCTTTTTTTTTCTTATATATATCCATTACCCATTGCTAGAAAAAGAGTAAACTTAATGGCAATATTGAAGTTGGCTGTCCTTTGACAATGTCACTCAACAATGAATTGTACACTCAATTGACACTACCGTCGCTGTTTCTCCAGCCTCCGGCTCCCCCAACGCAGACAGCAGGTACAATTAACGGTGTGCTCACCACAGTCAAAGAACTTAATAAATCAAATCCATACTCTCAGTTAATCACAGTTGCTCATCTGACACGTCACATAATCATCGGCACAAAACCAACTGAACAGTCTATCCCTACAATATACGCACTATGGGAAATCCATCTCACGTCCCTCGTGTTTGCCCATGAGCTCTCACTAGCACAACAAGAAGCCAGAAGGTTGTCAATTGCACTTGATTCAATTGTCAAGACCAAAAACACAAAACAACAAAAACACCAGCATAACACACTATTCCCATCTGATACCCCACTAAGCTTGAAACTCCTGGTTGTGAGACTCAGATCAGGTGGTCCAACAGGCCAGGCTATCAGCGAGGCATACTCGCTACTATGGGAGCAGAGACACCAATTCACAAAAGAAGAGAATCAGGATCGGAAACTATATATAAACAAGGTTTTAAGGATTCTATCATATGGTGTGGCTGCTGCATTAATCGCAAAGAGAGAGTATGGTACATTCCTCACGCTTGCAAACTCCGTCAATGATCCCAAAATGACATTCCTGGCTGTGTTGGTCAGTTTGATGAAAGGCGATTGGGTTATTGCTGAGAAGTACTATAAGATGTTGGGAAATATTGATGAGACTGTCGAATGGTTACAGCACGTACTAAGAACTGTGAATCCGGTTCTAGATCCTAGCAAAGATGAAACAGGTTCTGATGTTAAAGTAAGCATTGAGAAGCTAGATGACATCTTCGAGTTGATCAAGTCTCATGCTGTCACTGGAAGGATAGTGTGTGGACTATGTGCAATGTTTGAACTTCACTTGAGAGATGAGGAAAAGGTTGGTAAAGATCTGCTGAGAGGTAGTAAAACCGATGAGACCACCGATGAAGCATTGTCGGAGCTATTCAAGCTTTGGCCAGATAGATCTAGTCAGTTTTATGCATTTGAATGAATTCCTCTGAAGCATTAATCCCTTTTTAAGTATTACCAGCAGAAACTCCTCTTTGGTCCCTTTAAAATGTTGTTGAAAGCTTCCCCAGGTTTTATTCGCTTTTCTATTTTTCTACAGCCCTATCATATAGTCACGTGCTAGCCCTAATAAATTAGTGACTACCCTACTACTATAAAAATAACCTGGTTCGAGCCACATTTATCGCATTTTGAATCCCCAACCGACTCTCATTCGCACTTCAACATCTTGACACGGACTCAATGACAGAGACCAAACACCCGCACATCCTTTACTGTGGAAATTTTCCAAAGGCTTGGTTTTGCACGCGCGCACAACAAAACAATCAAAATTTCTTCAAACCTACACGGTGAATGCAATACTGGGTTTTAAACACAACAACAGCACAGTAAAGATGTCTTCTAACAGATCCGCTTTGAAGGACGTTGTCACCCGTGAATACACCATCAACTTGCACAAGAGAGTATGTACCCGCTCGCTCACAGAGACGGTAGAAATGGAGAGAGAGGTTCTTTTAAAGGTTTTGACAGTAAAAAAAGAGAAGGGCACCACCAACTCAGCATGTTCTAATGACAAACATCAACAAGGCAAACTCCCAATTCTTATTACACATTCAAAGAGAATGTATACACGCTTGACTAATACTACTATGGAGCAAGAAGTCATCACCGATTTATATGATACAAGGATTTGGAGCCTCAAACACCACACCCACACATACAGAAGAGTAAGGGAGACTGATATATTGGATCATCACCCAAGATCACACCATCATAGCTGTACTCAACCTGTCATAATGTCATGCTTTACACTTTGTTCCTGATATTTTTTTAATGAACCTCTCTCAAATAGCTGGCCATCTCATGTTCTGAACTTTTAATTGAGACGTTTTCACGTCCACACCCCCAAGCCCAGATTACTAACAATATAACTACAGCTCATCGGTGCTTCTTTCAAGGACAAAGCTCCAAGAGCCATCAAGGAGGTCAAGAAGTTTGCCCAGAAGCAGCTTGGTACCGCTGATGTCAGAATCTCCCCAGAGTTGAACCAGGAGATCTGGAAGAGAGGTATCAAGGGTGTTCCATTCAGACTCCGTGTCAGAATCTCTAGAAAGAGAAACGAGGAGGAGGATGCTAAGAACAAGTTGTTCTCTTACGTTGAGCCTGTTAACGTTGCTTCCGTCAAGGGCTTGAACACCGTTGTCGTTGAGGAGGAGGAGGCTTAAAAAATGTCTTCTTATTCTTTGGGGTAACGCTTGTACAACAAATCACACTAAAAAAATGTCATTATAATTTTGGTTTAATGTGTATTTTGGGAAACAGTCACTTGTAGAAGAAATGAAATGAAGAAGATTTTGGTTGAATTTGTCTATGTCCAATCGTCTCATTCAAAAATGAAGCCCTAAATCATAGTCTGTTAGATGCAGATTAATTACAACGTACTAGAATTTGACTACAGTTTTATTAAATGGTAAAGTGATCAATGAGTAGAAGTCAATTTTGTTGAAAAACCAGTATCTAAATGAGTTATAACATAATCAAAGCTAGCTTTGTCGTAATCCTTTTTAGATAAACTGTTAGTAACAAGTCACAATGACAAAGAAACCCTCATCATTCAACAGAAATAGGAAAACAACAAATATCAGTGTAACTATGACTAAGGAACCGGTCATTACAGGAAACCAATCAAAACGATCAGTTTGAAGCCCCGTTCAATGTGGTTCAAGATAAAATATAAAAAAATCTTCATCCCTTAAAAGTTGTTTCCCCCTTCCCCTTTTCCTATTTGGAATGGCATGGCTTTAAATCTGATAATTATTAACTCACACATTCAGAGGACTGTTTTTTGCAACAGACTCCAATATCACCCAAATGGGCCCTTATAAATATATTGACGCGAAGGATTAAAGGAAAGGAAAGGAATGGAAAGGAATGGAAAGGAAAGAGAGGTCGAAAAAACTTTGGAGGTGCGTAGCTTCGGCACGTTAAGAAATGGCAGAATAATTCTAATTGTCACGTGAATGTTGACAGATTTGTCAGGGCATAACTGTCAAGTATTGTATAATTTTTATAATGAATATGAATATTGAATTGAGTTAGGATAAAGCAGTGATATTTTTACATTCCTTCTGTGGTACTGTTTTTCCTAATGATGTGTATGATTACCAAAAAAATCGAGTAAAAATAATAAAAATGGATAATGTACAAATGCAGTTGTATAGTTACCAGTTTTGGATCACATAGAAGCCAACGAGTCAAACAAAACAGAGATACTCTCACCGTAGTGATCTCTTCTAATACACTCAGCCAAGATAGGAGCAATGTCAATGGTAACCAACTTAGGACAAGCCTTCTTCTCAGGGGTCAATGGGTACGTATTTGTGACAATGACCTGGTCAATGTATGGAGAAGCATTCAGCTGTTCCAAACAGTCGTCAATGAAGAGACCATGAGTAGCAACAACGTAAACCTTCTTAGCACCACAATTCAGACGACAGTGCTCCGCAGCAGAGATGAAAGAGCCTGGGTGATCAATGAGATCATCCAAGATGATGACAGAACGGTCCTGGACATTGCCAACCAGTGTGATAAGCTTCTCCTGGGCCAATGCAGATGGTTCATCGTCGTCATCAGAGTCAGCAGCATCATAAGTACCACCGAGGGCATACGACGTGTGGTCGTTTGCAATGGAACCGTCCTTAGTAGATGATGTGTCATCCTCAACTGCAGACTCTTCGGCAATGTAGTCATCATCAACAACGTGACCTTGGACGACACGAGCAGTCTGGAGCCCATTTGACAAGATGATGTTCTCTTCCTCCTCATCATCATCGTCGTCTCTCTTATTGCTCGATCTTCTTCTTTCACGAGCAAGGGATTGGCGTCTCATCTTGAGTTGCTTCTCCTTCTGTGCACGTTTCTGAGCATAAAAGTCCTCATTTCTTCTTCTATCTGTGTGTATCATGGCGAAGTTGATCTTGAGAGAGTCGGCAAGTGCAGTGACTCTCTTGGTACCACCTGGGTTCTTTGACACCACGACAGCTTTCTGGAAATCTGTAACGTTCTCCTTGATCCACTTGGCGAGCGATGGTGCACCGTACAAGTTATCCACCGGTTTAGAGAAGAATCCCTGCATCTGGGAGGCGTGCAGATCCATGGAGATAATGTGATCAGCACCGGCCATGACGAGCAAGTTGGCAAGCATACGCGCAGTAATGGCACCACGGTGCTTCTTCATCTTGGATTGCTTGGAGTATGGGAATTGCGGGAGCACAGCAGTGACCTTCTTGGCAGAGCCACCTTTACAAGCGGAGATCAAGATGAGAAGCTCCATGATATGGTCGTTGATATCCTGAGAGCCACTCTGGATCACGTAGACGTCTTCATCACGAACAGAGACACCAATCTGGACAGAGGTTTCACCATTAGCAAACTTCTTGAGCGAGCAAGGAGCTGGCTCAACGCCCAACTTGGCACAAATGAGGGCACCGAGCTCTGGGTGGGAGTTACCCACAAAGACTTTGCACTTGCGCATAGCTTTAGCCAGTTGCGGCTCTGAGATGTTGTGTGTGGAGGTAGACACGGTGGGCTTAGAGATATGAGGGAGAGAAAAGAAGAAGGTACAGATTCCTGGTATGAGAAAGCTGTGTCTTTGTTCTTCTTACTCGGACTTCCTGGATACTGCCGGGCACTTGGCTCTTTGCGATATGCAGTGAAAAGTAGCAGAGAACTCAATTTTATTTATATGTAAAAGGGTCTTTCCCCTATCACAACTCTGCGCTCTCCAAAAGGACAAAAAATTTTGGACCGGAAGTTCTTTAAAACCGAGGGCAGTAATGAATTTTATTTGATCGACCGAGGGAGGAACCACACTTGGGTAGTAATTAGTTAGTTATTTAAGGTATAAATATATAATATATAAATATAATGTATCTATATCTACTATTACCCCAACCGTTTATCTTATTAGCTTTACTGGGTTCTTTTATCACTCATAACGCTCTCTAAAAAAACTCTTCCAATGGCATTCTTCCCTAATTCCGGCGGTCTTAATGGATTAACGGAAGCAGACCGCCGGAGGGAAGACTCCACCAATGTCCGGGGGATTAGAACGAATGAAAAGAGGGAACACAAAGATGAACAAGGAGAGATGAAATGGGGAGGAGATGAAATGTAATGTGTCCTTAATTTTCATTGCGTAATTCGAAAGAACGTGACACTCTAAAGAGAAAGTACATTAAGCTATGAATGAATTGTATTGACTAAATTTTACCATTACTTCCTTCAGGCACTCCATGCTCTAAATAATACTCCACTCTTATATATATATATATATATATATATATACAACTTAGACACTTGTCAATAAGTTCACAACACCAGAGCAGTATTTGACAAGATCATCAAAGTTCTCAGCCTTGGCTTTATGGGCCAAATACCAGTCATCCAAGGCCTCTCTAACCTCAACAGCCTCAGCACCATGGATAACGTCTCCATGATTCTTCAGCAACATTGCCATCCAAGCCTCGATCAATTCAACGTTTGTGTTAGCCTTGTAGCCCTGTGTCAGAGCCTGAATGAAAAACTTCATCTCAGTGAGCTCCACAGAACTCATCGACTTTATTTCCAAGTCCGTCACAGCTGGAGAGGCGAGAGCAAAGAATTCCAAGAACTCAGAATAATCACCTTTATTAGAACACTCACGGAGCAATCTTGTGAACTCAGACTCGAATGAGCCATGGACGGGCTTCATCTCGTGCAATTGGGACTCAGCTTCATCAGTTCTGTCGCCATTACCGGCAAGAATAGCAGATTTGCCCTCCCTAACAGATGCTTCATCACCAATAGCAGATCCAGCCAAGGACAAGAAGAATGGGGCATTAGTTGGCTTCTTTGGCGCCTCCTTAGGCTTGTTACGCTGCTTGATTGTGTCAATGTTGAGCAGTGTCTGAAACTTGGAGCGGGGACCCAAAGAAAGTGTCAACAGAGACTGATCGATCTGATCCAGCGATTCGTAGTGGTCAATGAACTCCTCGCTTTTGGAAACCTCATCAAATGCACCATCCAAGAGAGTCACATCATGGGCAATCGTGGACAATGAAACGTCAGCAAAGTCCTCCTCCTCAACATTCCTGGTAGAAACCGGTCTGAATTGGGCACGGTTTGTCCAAAGAGAGATACCAATTCTGGAAACGTGTGTGGTGGCCAAGAAATCACCAACTGGAGAGAATTTGATGTTGGTGGCCACATGACTCACCTTCAAACCATCAATGCATAAACCAGTTGGAATATCCCATGTACGAATCGTAGAGTCCAGTGATGCAGAAATGATCCAACGTCCATCAGGTGAAAAGTCCAGAGCTGTGATTCTATTCGAGTGACCCCAGAAGACTCTCACAACCTTGTGCGTCACAGAGTCGACAACGACCACCGACAAATCATCCAAGGCAAGCGCAAAGAGATCTGATGATCTGTGGTACACCATAGCTGTGATTGGAGCACCAAGATTCAACTTACCTAGGTACTTGGATTGCGAAAAGTCGTAGAAACCCACAACACCGTCCAAGCCACAAGACACCATCTTTCTGTTCATACCGTCAAGAGCTAGTCCGGTAACAGCCTTCTTGTGCAGCTGATACTTCTTTCTAAGTAAACCAGATTGCATGTTGTGCACACCAATACCACCGTTAGAGGAGCCAACGAGGGCAAAGTTTCCACATGGTGATGTGGCAACACTCTTAACCACACCGCCATCAACAGTGGGGAATTTGTGTCTTCCCACTCTTCTGGCCTGAGAATCCCAAGTACGAGCAACAGTGTCGCTTTCATGAGCAGTCACAACGTTCTCCCACTCTCCAACTCTGGTGTTCTCAATGGACATGTCAATAATCTCTGGGAGCTTGTCCTTCAATCCACCTTCCCTCTTACCATCGCTTCTCTTCTGAGCTCTCTGGGACATTTCTTGGGACTGTGCATCTTTTCTAAGGGAAAACTTCCACATCGTCTTGTCTCTAGATCCGGAAAGAATGTAATGGCCTTCATCGTCGGCAAACTTGAAGGAAGTAACAGGAGCAGCATGTCCACCTCTAGATCTCAAACATCTTGGTGGTGACACAACTGCTGTGTTGGATGAAAGAGGGGGATCAAACACAAACTCCTTCAACTGGTTATCACCACCGTTGGTAACAATGATTGGCTGACCATTGAGGAACTGTGCTTTGGAGACACCACCATGTGATTCTCTATGTGCACTCATAATATGGATACGAGCATTTCTATCCAAGTCGTAGAAAGCAAGGTCACCAGAAGAGTGGCCAATACACAAATGGGCTGGACCATCAGTTCTGAAAGAGATCGAAGTGACTGAGTTCTTAGTCGTGATTGTACGCAAGACTCTGGCCTTCTTTATGTTATACAATATGACCTCACCCGTGGTTGTGCCGAGTGCAACAACATCGAGAACCGGAGCACACTCGATGGTCGTCATTGTATGTGGGAATGAGGTGCTGAATAGCAGCTTACCAGAGTGCACGTTATAGATGGAAAACCCAGTGGTCGTGAGCACAATGATCTTGTTCAAATAAGTTGGTGGGTGCGCAACGGCCACAATGTCACCTTCAACATCCAGCTTTGTATAGAATTCTGTGGCAACCTTCATGCCCGAAGACTTCTTGAATACATGAATAGTACTGTCATTCGAGCCAATCAAGTACTCACCAAAGACCAAGAGTCTCTTGACACCTCCTTCAACAGCCATGGAATGCTCTAACTTACCTCTCTTGAAGATACCAATCTCATCGCCATACGCAGCGTAAACGTGGTGGTGGTGCGCAGTCAACGCCGTTATATCACTCGAAAGTTCACCCTGAGTGACAAAAAGCAAATGCAAAGTGTTAGCATCGTAGATCTGGAACGAGCGACCAACAGAAGTGGCAATGTAGAACGTGGCACCAAGAGTACCAACAGCGAATGGAAGACCAGTTGTGGTTTGGCCAATGGTTCGGAATGGGGAAAAGAGACGTGGCTTAGCAGTCTTCTTCACCTCCGTCACTTTACGTCTCTTGACTGTCTCAGAGATAGTCATTATTTCTTCTGGACAAAATAATTCGACTCTAATTTGATCCTCAGAGGAGTACTATTGTTAATGCGATGAGCTGCTAAGAGAAAAAAAAAATTACATTTATAAACCCGAACACCATCAGCGGACCATCTTGTCTTGATGGGGCCACGTCTAGATGAACATCCTGAGAATGATGACACTCTCGGATTCTACGACTTCTTGGTACAACATATAAATCAGTTCTTTAAAGTAGTAGTATATAATATAATAAGTTAAAACAAACCTTTTGCCCAACCGTGAAAGACATTAAGCCCAAAACAAGCCCTAAATACAATGCTAACACCACACTAGCATAAAAGTACCGAGCTAATCTCAAAGCTGAAAGAGTTATGCAACAATCACACTCACTGGTAGCTGTCCCAGTTATCAAGAATTGCCTTGATAGTCTCCGACTTGGTCAGCTGGTAGACATCCTCAAAGTACTCCTTCGTCACCTTGAATGGCTTAGCAGTCAAGTTTGGAATGTACTTGTCAGTCAACTTGTCAACCTTGACATTCTCCTTCAAAATGTTCTTTTCCAAGAACTTCTTGAATGGCTTGACGCCGTTTCTCAGGTAGCTGGAGTGGAATGGAACAGAGATACCACGGAGTGGAATACAAGCGAAGCCTCTCTCCAACTCGATTGGCTGTGGCTTTGCAATTGTCTTCTTGGAAACCTCGTCTATAATCTCGTTCAGGTTCTCCTCAACCTCTTCTAAAGACATCATTGCTCTCAACTTCGCAATATCAATCTTCTGCAACTTAATGAAGTTCAACACGTTGGTCAAAGCGTCAAGACCACGGAGATCACCAGCTGTAACATACTGCTGGTTCTCAACGTTAAAGTTAACAATCTCACACAACCACTGTGTTCTCTTACCAACACAGTCAACAACAAATGTCAACGCCTCGTGGGAGAATGTTGGGGAAACTCTGGATGGATTGACAGCAATCATACCATAGTTAGATCTTCCGAGCTCGTCTCTCGGAACAGCAACCTGCATGGTCATACCTCTGTAGAAGACAACCTCAACCAAGGACTCGATTGACATAACCTCAGCCAAAGAAGCCAAAGAAGCATATTCACCAAGAGAGTGACCAGCAAAAATACAGTCAGCTGGAACCAAGCCCTTGGCCTTCAAGTCCTCAAAGGAAGCCTTTTCCATCAAGGTCAAGGCAGGCTGTGTGAACTGAGTAGCAGAAATCAAACCACCTGGATTTTTAAATGTGAAGGAAGTAGTCTTATCATCAATCTCCTTGAAGATCTTCTCAGAAACAACCTTACCGTCAACGAGGGTCTCAAATGTCATCTTGGTGTAGTTCTCTCTGATGGCTCTACCCTTCTCACCACCAAAGTGAACAGTCAACTCACTTGGGTTGTTCTTCACAATGTCAATGATAGAGAAACCGTAAGTGTTCAAGAAGTGGATATCGGCTCTGTCCCAGACGTTTCTAGCAACTTCAGACTTCTCATACAAGTCCATACCCATACCTTGTTCCTGAGAACCCTGACCAGTGAAAACAAAAGTAGTGAGTGGCTGGTCAATCTCGGCCTCACCAGACAAAACAACCTCGTCTCTCTCGTTCTTAGTGACAACCTTGATCAGCTTACGACCATTGATCATACCAACGTGCTCCAAATGTGTAGTCAAAGTATCATTTGGCAAAACCATTCCAGTGAAAGTGACGTTGAAGGCACGAACTCTAGAAGAAACAGAGTCAGCAGCCCAAGACTCAATAATAGCACGAACAGAAGCAGAAGAGAACATACCATGAGTAATGGTACCTGGCAAGCTGGCGTACTTGGAGAAGACACGAGAAACGTGAATTGGGTTGTAATCACCAGAGACAACAGCGTATGGCTCGTTGGTGCCTGGGGCACGAGTCTCGACAGTTGCAATTGGGATGGCGTTCTCAAACTTAACAGTCTCCTCAATAGCAGAACCGTTTCTGGTCAAGTAGTCAATGACTGGGTTACCATGAGACTCACCAGCCTCGTACTCAACAGAACCAACCTGAACAATCTCCTTGGTTGGCAACTCAACCAAAACCTTACCAGTGGACTTGACAGAATTGAAGACAGTCTTGTTCTTGTAGGTCAACTCAGTCTCAATCTCGAAAATCAAAGTCTGGTTCAAGATTTCCATGTCAGACTCCAAAGAGAACCACTCCTTAGACTTCAGAACAGCGAGATCCTTAGCGGTCTTGACCTGCAACTTGAATGGAGCCTCAGTGATCTTGGAGAAAGTGTTCTCGAAATCATTGTACTCGCCACGGTAGAAGAAGGAAGAAGCAACCTCCATAACTGGGGCACCATCTCTTGAGATGATTCCAACAACCTCGACAACCTTACCATTACTCTGGTTCAAAACAGATCTGATCTCAGCGTGAGAAGAAACAACGTCACCGTTGGCCAATGGGGAAGCACCTGTGTACATCTTGTAAGAGTTGGACAAGTGGACCAATCTCAACAAGTCACCGTCAACAGTCTTTGGGAAGATAGCCTTAATGATAGCCTTCCATCCAACAACAATAGCAAAGTCCATTGGAGCAAGTTGCTTTCTACCTGGTCTGACAACAAAGTCCTCACACTTGTTTCCAACAGCGTGGGTGAACTCAGCAATGTCCTGGGAAGTGATGGTAACCACCTCACCTGGGATTGGCTTGTGGACATCAATATCAATATTGAAAGCATCGCCAAACCACAGCTTCCAGTAGAATTCTTTGATACGATCGTTACGGTTCTCAGTAACCTCAATGATTGGAGAGAAGCCGTCTTCTGGGTTGTACTTGTAGATCAATGGTAAAGCGACAGCCTCCTTCTGAGCGTTTCTGTGTTCAATCAAAGACAACTCAATGGTATTGGAGTCCAGGGCCTTCAAAGTGACAACTGGAACGGTCTTACCTTGAATTGGCTCAGAAACAGTGATGACAGTCTTGGATGGCTCCTCTGGGTTCTCAATCTCAACAACGACACCTCTGACTGGAGACAAGACCGGCTTGGCTGGGTTTGCGACAAAGTTGAATCCCTGAATGACACGCTTGGTGGAAATGAAGGCATGTCTCCAGGAACGCTTTGGACCGGCCAACAACTTGAACCAAGTCTCCTCGTCAGTGGACTCAGAAGCCTTGTAGACTAACTTGTTACCAGGCACAGTCTGTTCGGAAGAGACAGCAGCTGGCTCCTCACCACCGAAGTACTCAACAACTGGGACATTGGAGAGATCACCAGAGTAAGAGTCCTTAAGCAACTTCTCAATGTGGCCATCGTGGATACCATCCAAGATAGACTTGACTGGTTCATCAACATTGTTGGTGAACTGAGCAGCAACTGGGCCATGCAAGATACATGTTCTCTGAACATCCTGGTCAATAACGGCCTCCAAGTCCTCAGATTGCCACAAGGAGTCCTTCTTGAAGAAGACCTCAAATCTGGAGTCCAGAACAGGGACAAAAGGAACAGGCTTCTGTGCTGGGTTCTGGCACAACATCAAGAAGTAATCGACATCCTGCTGGTTGATCAACTGTGTTCTGGCACTTGGATAAGCAGCAAAGACAGACTCAACAGCCTCATCTGGTTTCTCCAAAGCAGCAAAGTTGGACAAAACAGAGTTGGTAGTCTTGGTAGTGAATCTCTCTTCGACACGACGCAAGAACGTACCAACAAAGTTTCTCAAAGAGACATCAATCCATCTCTTGGAACCTCTGATGTACATCAAGTCAACACATCTCTTAGCAATCTGCTCATATGTCAAGTCTGACAAGTCATAGACCTTACCGTCAATAGTAGCAAACCATGGCTTCTGGAAATCAGCGTTCAATTTTTGAATGATGTAGTCCTTCTTCTTGTCCAATGCATCCTGGAGTTTGTTCTTTGGCAAGTTGAAGATAGTGTTGTCCATCTCGTGCCACAACATGACACCACGAGTAGCAAGCTTGTGAATTGGCTCACCCATCTCAGATCTGACAGTGATGATACCACCAGTTGGCTTCTTGTAGGTCTGCTCCCACTTTGAGTCTGGGACACCTGGAGCAGCAGCAATGGCCTTCTTAGCATCTGGAGAGGTGAAAGCCTCCTTGGCAATCATTACTCTGGAACCAACCAAAACACCATCGAATGGCATCTCTGGGTAGTTGAACTTAGTGGACCACTCACCAGTTAAGTATGGGTAAGTGTCCTCAGCAGAACCAAATCCAGAACCAGCAATCAAGGAAATGTTTGGACATCTTCTAATCTTAGCGTACATCTGCAGAATTGGAGCATGGAAGTCCTCAAAGGAGTGGTGACCACCTCCACGACCACCAGTCCACTGCAAGACGATAGGGAAGGTTGGATGAGCCTTTGCAATGGCAATAGCTTGAGAGATGGAATCAACGGAACCTGGCTTCAAACCAAGGTGAGTTAAGCCGAGAGTCTCAATGTACTCCGTAGCGACATCCAATGATGGAACACCAGCACCAATTGTCAAAGACTGAATTGGGAAGCCCTTTTCTCTTAATTCCTTGATCAACGGAATACCCCACTGTAACATTCTTGGATTGACGTAGATCAGGTTGATACCAACACCGGTACCTGGAGGGATTTGGTCAACAACTTTTTGCAAAGCAGCAGTGAAGGAGTTTGGCTCAAAGTAACCACCACCTGCAATCTCAATGTGGTAGCCAGCATTCAAAGTGGCAGCAACAAAGTCCGGGTGAACAGTAGTTGGGGTCATACCTGGGACCAAGATTGGAGCTCTTCCGAGAAGTCTGGAGAACTTGGTATCAACAAAGACCTTACCAGCCTTAGTACGAACCAGCTTTGGCTGGTATTCTTTTAACCAGTTCTGAGCATACTTGACACCAGACTCGTTCAAGTCAAACAACTCCTGCTTGAAACCAAACTCGTCATCGTTAGAGGAGTCCAAGACACCGGCAATGATAACACGGGCACCTGTACCCTCCTTGTTTCTGTGAGTCAAAACACCAAGACCAGAGGCACCACCTAGGCCGAAATCAAGAATGTGAGTAGCCTCAAACTGAGTTGCAAGCTCCCAGTTGACAGGCAACTTGGTGATGAGCAAGTTCAATCTGTTGATAATAGAGCCCTGGTACTCACGCATGTCAGAACCATCAAAAGTGTCGTAAACTGGGATCTTCAAGTCAGCAGCGTTGAACTCCAAACCTTCGTTGGCCAAGTCCTCCTGAATCAAGGTGTAAGCCTCATCGAGCAAGTGAGAGTGAAATGGAGAGGTGATTGGCAAGAATCTGTTGGAGAACTTCAATTTTCTCTCAGAGAATGGGATTCTAGCCTGGTCCAAACCAGATGGAGCCTTTGCCTTTCTCAAAGTCAAGTTCAAACCGTAAAGGGACTGTGGTGGACCAGAGACAACCATATTTCTGGCACCGTTGACCAAAGAGATGGCAATGTGCTTCTCCTTTGGCAAGTGGGCGTTAGTCTTGTCGACAAACTCCTGGACCTGTTCCTTAGACAAGTCTCTAATAGAAAGCATTGGGTATGGGTTACCTTCGCCGTTCTCAGTAGAGTCCTGCAAGATAGAAGGTGGAAGTTCAGTGTTTGGATAGACCTGGTAACAACGAACACCAGTGTAGAACAAGAAAGCAACGGACTTGTCAACAGCCTTGAAGAAAGATTCCCAAGAGTCGGCCTCAGCAACAGCCAAAGCTGTAGTCAAACCCTGGGAGTGACCAGTAGCACCAGAGAGATAACCTCTGAACTCACCTGGAGTCATACCGAGGACACGGGTGGTGATAGCATAGTGAGCCAACTGGATAACACAAATCAATGGGCAGGAAACTGGAATCGAAAGCAAGTACTCGGTGGATGGGGTCTTCTCCTCATTCTCCAACCAAGAGATCAAGTCGAATCCCTGGGTGTAGATTTTCTCAGTACCTGGAGTGGATCTAACCAAAGCGTTCAACTTGTCGGCGGCAGCCTTGATGACATCAGCAACCAAGCCGTTGTAGATCTTGTACAAGTCTCTGAGCTCCTCAAAGTAATCATCGGTGTTACCCTGACCACCAAAGATGGAAACAAGAGAAGCTTCGCCACTCAAGACGTTTCTGAGCAAGGCAGAGTCGTATCTCTTGAATGGCTTGTTGGCGGCAAGTCTGGCAGCAAAGTAGTTCTTGACGACAATCTTGGCTTTCTCTAATGTAGTTGGATACTCCTCGTTATTCAAGAGAGATGAAGCGACAGTGTGGATGTCATTACCGTTCAAGTAGGCGGTCTCGAACTCGGCCAAGATCAAGAGCAAAACCTGGTCAAACTGACCAGAGACGTTCGGATCAATCAGGTTAGCAACGTAGCCCAAGAAACTGGAAAGCAACTCAGTTGGTGAGGATGGTTCTCCCTCACCGGCGTAGCCCTCTGTGACCTCTGGGAGCTGCTTAGCGAACTGCTCCTTGAGCTCAGTACCAACAAACAACAAGTTAGTTGGGACCAAGAGAGTGTACTCGATGGAGCCATGACTGAGAGTCAATGGTCTCAAAGATGAGTTTGTGTGGTTTGGGGTGTAAGCACCGGTCATTTCTTTAAAACTTTGTTGTTAGTATAGAAGTGAGGAATGGGCCGGACGTACGGTGTGATGTGCGGCGATGATGAGGCGTAGACTTACAAGTATAACTGTGTATATGTGTATGTGTTGGTGTTTGCAAGTAAAATGAATGCCCTGTTTCGATTCAAGCAGTCAACTGTGAATCAATAATAACAATTCTTTTCCTGAAGTTGTGGTGTGGTGAAGCAGGAGAAGAGTAGTCTTTGTTTGATCTATACGTGGACGGCTAGGCGGTTCAAGAACAGGTATAGTAACAAGCGACCGTGAAAATAGGGAGAGGAAGATTAGCTGAGTGTGATGAAATGCAACAAACAGCAAATGGGTCGTCTGTGAGGGCAATTGAATAGGGCGGTAGTGCTGGTTCGTGCTCTGGAGAAGATGAGAGGGAGTGGAAGAAAGAAGACAAAGATTCTGGCGATGGCTTTTTTACTGGCTCGCGCGTCAAAATAGTGTCAACAAAAAAAAACGTTGCAGATGAGAATAATCAAGAACACACAGAGCGGTAATTGCAGGAAGAACGGGAAAAGATGGCTCTTTTTTATGGTGAGCTTTATGAAATGTATATTTATCTCGTTATATTAACCAAAGTGTCTCTCTATTGCTATATATAAGAACTTTGATCGGCATTTTGAGACCATATTATCCGACCCGAGCATGTCTGTATGTGTTGTGTGTTGAGCTTTTTGAGTGTTCAACACTGCCAAAATGTTGGGCGTTGGGAAGTGAACTGGTAGTGGGCGAACCGTGCTATGAGCGCGCGCGCCTTAACTTAGTACGTGCGCTGCCACCGAGTTTAAAGCGTTTTGTTGGTGTTGGCTCCACACAACGGCTGTTACACCATTAAAGGATTAAAACGCAGTTTGGTCTCTAACATAAGCACTGCAAAAAAACAAACGGGGTAAAGCAGTGTAAGTGTTAATTTAGAAGACAGACGCCGCGTATTTGATGATCGTTACACCCATTCAGTAAGGTACCGCATTCTATTTTCCATTCAACTTCTCGGTTACCGGGATCCCTCTTTTCTCCCTTGAGAAAGCTTCTCTTAATGCTTATTACAGTGATTTCCCCCAACTACTACCACAAATCTCAACAATAGTATCATAATCAACAAAATTAACCAACAGATAACTGACTAAAAAGAATACCATAGAAATATAAGAAATTGTTGTCCAAACCATGCCTGTTGGGCCCCCGCGCCCTGCGCCCCTTTCTTAATTTTTCAACCGTTGGCTTGTTGTCATATGTGTCCCGTAACGAGTTATCGGCCAGATGACCGGGCCTCATAACCTGAGAGTGGGTAAAGTATATGAATATTGGCATGTTGACGGAATGACTGTTAGTAAATACAAATTTATGAGCCAAAACTCCAACATAATTGAAGAAAAAACAAAAGGCTGGAGCAAGTTGTTGTGTTTACAAGGTCATTCTTTCGGCCCAATACTTCCAGCTTTCCACCTTATCCCAGTTTAAGCCCTCTTTACAAAGTACTAATCTAATCACAAGTTCCATACTCTTCACACTGACTCAAGATATAGTAACCTATGCATCTCATTTTTCTTTCTCGTGCTTATTTACAAAATATTTTTTGCTTCAATAACCCTAGAGCTTGATACCAATGTGGATTGCAGCAATACCGAAAGTAAGGTTCTCATAGCCTGGCTCTGGGACATAGAAACCAGCCTTCTGGATCATACTCTTGAACTCCTCCTGTTTAGGGAACCTTTGAATGGACTCAACGAGGTACTGATAAGAGTCATAGTCGTTAGCAATGGCCTGGCCAAAGATTGGGAGAACCTTAGACCAGTTCTGGTAGACGGTGTCCACAATTGGATTGTCAACCTTTGAGAACTCCAAGATTCCAATGACACCACCAGGTCTAAGAACCCTGTAAGCTGTGTTCAGACCTGCTTGGATGTTGGTGAAGTTTCTGATACCGAATGACACTGTGTAAACGTCCTTACTGTTATCCTCGATCTTATCCAACACCTCACCATTTTGCACGAGGAACTCAATACGTGGGTCACTCTTGTAATGGTTTGCAGCACATCTCTTGACACCTTCAGCAAGCATGTCTGGATTGATATCCACCACTGTCATAGTAGATTTTGTATCATTGAAACGAGCCTTGGCGTGATCCAAGAGACCAAATGCAATGTCACCCGAACCACCAGCAACGTCGATGAAATCCAATGGACGCGATCCTGGTCTGGCACCAGCGTCCAATTTTCTGATGAAGTGGTCCTTCCACAGTCTGTGAATACCAACAGACATCACGTCATTCATGATATCATATTTAGAAGCAACGGAGGAGAACACTTGGCCTACAAGCTTCTCCTTTTCAGCTTCGAGAACCGTCTTGGAGCCGAAATGAGTCGTCTTTTGCTGATTCAAAACAGGCTGTGAAGAGAACTGAGCAGTGCGTTTCATCAATGGTGCATAAGCACCATGGAGTGGAATCCGTGAAGTAGTCTTAAGCATCTTCGTGATCGAAAGAATTCACTGTCTTTTATTTAACGATCACTTGCTGTTCACACGAAAAGCTAAAAAACAAATCTTCTTTGTTGGTGAACAACGCGATCGCGCTTTTTTTTATTAGTTGATGAACCCTATACAAAGCGGACAATCTCCAGTTTACCAGAAGGCTATCGAGCTAAGCTTGCAATGGTTTAGTGCTCGTACTATTTGGTTTCTGTAATCGAGTCGACCGATTGATTCCACTCATCCTTGTACGTGCTCAATGACTGATACTTGGGACGTTGTGTCTTTCCTTGTTAACTTTCCCCTTGATCACAAACGAAGAATACCTGATGAGTGCTACTTATTCGAGATAAGCTGTGAAGACCAATCATTGATTATAAGCAATGAGCATATTTGACCTATACTTGTCATCCAATTTTTTCATCCTTTCTGTACCCTGTGCTTAGGAGGAGCTATCTAAGGGTGCCCGCAGTAGGTGGGAAAGTGACACAAAACCAAAATAGACCGTCAGCACCTTTACACCAGCATTTTTACCAACTACAGATGCCCTTAAGGGTTTGTGGTTCTGGTAGTCACCTCAATGACTCTCTTTAAACTGGCTAAGCAACTATCATGCCTTCAATTAAGCAAACGACAAAGTACATATTTGCCTCTGTGGCACTTCTTGCCCAGTTGTCGTTGTCCCTTCCAACCCCATATGACTCCTCCGAGCTTCTGAACCCAAAGACATTGAGAGAAAAGGACCCAGCCTCGGAACTAACACTTAAATTGCAAGAAGAGCTCTCGTCGATTCTGTTGTGTGACAAGGGTCACCTCGAGTACGAACCAGACCACGACCTCTTCATTGTTCCAAGGAGTCAGATAACAGAGCGTACGTTGAACAGTTTGGGCTATAAAGATTTGGTAAAGTACGCCAAGAAGTTCAGATACAACAATCCTGTGCTCAAAGCCCATTTGGATATATTAATCCCGGAAAAAACGGTGCCTTACTTTATCTTCAACACCTCGGATCCGCTCAACGTCCCCAAGTCCCAGTCAAGGGTGGAGTACGCCAACTTCATTGACCATTCACCCCCATTTACTCTTCCAGATTTCTCTGTGTTGGTAGATTACGTGTTGATCTTGCCTATTCCATCCCACTCAGGGTTTGATCCTGATACCTTGACCAACGACGTCTTGACAGCTCGTGGTTCCAAGTTACCTATGCTTTCCCATGCGGTGAGAGAAGGATCACCGTTGATGGTGTTCTTGTTCAAGAGTGGCACAGATTCCATCCAATCGAAGGAGATTAGCATACCCTTGATGGGTCTGAAGAACACCGTTACGGACCACGAATTGAATGGCTTCTTTGACGCTTTTGCTCAGACATGGGTAGAGGACATCAGCATGACCCAACTAGTCCATGGGGTCTTTTGCACCCTCAACATTAGCGTGAAGAAGCACAGCTACTGCTTGAAGATTAAGGACGATTTGAATAACTTGGTATTGTTCCCAGCCTATGAACAGCGTACGCAGAAGTACAAGAGAGACCGTGTAAATGCAAAAAAAGTTCCAGGTGCCAATCACGACACTTCTTATGAGCCCATTGAAGAATTGGTGATCCCATTGTCGATCATCAAGGAGAAGGATCCGGCAGCAGAAGACAATTATGTTCCAAAGACGAGAAAGAAGTTTGCAGGCGTACAGTCTTCCAAGGAGGTTCAAGTTGAGAAGAAGCTGGGTCTTCAACGCCGTCATGTTCAGGCTAGAAGCGATGACGAAACAACCCAGTCTAGAATCGATGAGATCCAAGCACACTTAGAAGACAGGTTGTACCAAAAGAAGCTCAAGGATAAGAAGATTAGAGGTAGTGCATCCACCTACGTTAAGTCGAAGACCGAGAGCTCCTTACTCGACTCAGCGGCGCCAGCGTCCCAGTCGAGCTACAACCCTAAGAAGGACAAAGTCAGTGTAAAGGATGCTCGGAGAAAGTATCGTACTACTGATACCTCCCAGAACGGTACTATCACCCATTGGAATGAGATTCTGAGTCAGGGCAAGTCCAAGCCCAAATCAAAATCCAATGTTCAGGTGAAGATCGAGTCCAATGTGTCGGCTCACGGGAACTCCACATTCTCGGCAACAAAGCCACAGTCACTCTCTTCCGACTGTGATCCAATCACGTGGTTCAACGTGTTCCATCACAGTGTATTTGGTAAGACTAAATTTTGTGGTGTTTGATACCCGAAGCTATCTGTAAAAAGTAGTTGTCTTTTATTTCCACTGTAGCACCTCTACTGCATCCCATTAGCGAGTATTACAGTATTTACAATTAGACTGTTTGTATTGAATTAGTGCTACACATGACACTCTCAATTAGTAATCTCTGAAATCTGAGTTTACTCTATTTTTCTATTCTACACCATTGTAACTCAGGGGTATATAAAAAGAATCTTCCTTTTACAGTGAAATTCCGGCTTACAGTTGAAAAAAAAAAAATGATGTTCTCTCTTCCAGGCAGTGGGGTGGCTGAATATATAAGGAAGTCATATTGGCATTGAACGCTAATAAAAGAAAACGAT
The DNA here is from genome assembly GCA_030574135.1 of Petasospora petersonii. Classification (NCBI taxonomy): domain Eukaryota; kingdom Fungi; phylum Ascomycota; class Saccharomycetes; order Phaffomycetales; family Wickerhamomycetaceae; genus Petasospora; species Petasospora petersonii. The sequence goes on from JAJMEM010000001.1 coordinate 107,050, forward strand.
CCCAATCCCAACTTTATAAACAAACTCCACTAAACCAACCTTTTACACAATGGCCTCCAACCCACCATCTACTTGCTGTCTTCAGGGCTCCTTCCACGGTATGTCACTGTGTTTCTGAGGTTTTAGTAAAATGCTGCTTACTAACTAAACACGATAGAGGGAACACCATCTGGTAAGCACACTGACCTCTACGGCTTGAACACGTATGTCAGTGGCACCAAATCTGAGAAGGTCGTTGTCATCATCACTGACATTTACGGCAACAAGTTCAACAACGTTCTTCTCATAGCTGACGAATTCGCAAAGGCTGGTTACTACACGTTGATCCCAGATGTCTTGAACGGTGAAGACTGTGTCCACGGTGTCACAGACTTGGCTGAATGGCTGCCAAAGCACGGTCCTGAAGTCACCACCCCGATTGTGGAGGGTTTCCTCTCTGAATTGAAGAAGGACATTGATACAAAGTTCCTCGGTGTTGTGGGATATTGCTTCGGTGCCAAGTATGCGGTTCAGCAGATTGCTGAGGGAAAGCCAGCTGATGCAGCAGCCATCGCCCACCCATCTTTCGTTACTATCGATGAAGTGGCTGCTGTTAAGAAACCACTTATCATCTCCGCTGCTGAGGTCGATTCAATCTTCCCAGAAGACTTGAGACACCAGACTGAGGCCAAGTTGAAGGAGATTGGTGCTAGATACCAGAGCGACTTGTTCTCCGGTGTCTCTCATGGATTCGCTGCAAGAGGTGATATCTCTGACCCAGTTGTGAAGTATGCTAAGGAGAAGGCTTTGAATGACCAGTTGATCTGGTTCAAGCAGTTCTCTTAATCTGCTAACCCTTGACAATATTCAATGTTTACTTACATTCAGAATACTGACGTAGAGAAGCTATTGTACACCTAAAGACGATAATGAAAATACTAAATTAAAAAAACAAACAAAAAATAAAAACACAAGTAAAAACAGCAAAAGAAAAAGTCCCCCTGAACGTAATTTTGACCTAATTTGGCAAGTATATAGAGTAAGTTGTGTAAGTGTCAAAGCCAAACCGAACTAAACAGAAAGTGGAAAGGGTAGCATCAAGGGAAAAAGATGAGTTCTTGTAAATGCAACCTAGAGTGATAGCATCTTCTGTAAACTGGTTTGTATTGAATTCGTTTGATATGTTCGTGAAATATGATGATCATATTGTTGTTTATGTCGGTGTTCATAAACGTCATCAGAAACGGTCGTTACTGCTGTTCTGTCTTGCCCTTGCATAAGGATTCTCATATGGGTTATTCAAGAAATTGGCTGATGATGAGTTCTCGCTAGTCTGGTCGTAGAATCCTGATCCATGGTACGCCGTGTCATTAGCAAATGAAACACCTGGCTTGGACAACGGTTGTGTACCGTACACAGCACTTGTAGGTTGGACCATGTTGGAACTGTTCAAAGAGTCGGAACGATCCCTCGGTAAGTTGGAGGCTGGGAAATTTGAGTCATCGCTCTCGCTCTCACGTACTTGCAGCTGTTGTGGCTGCTGTCCAGACAGCACAGACTCACCAAGTGCGAGAAGCTCTGTGTCCTTCTTATCGCTCTTCTCCAAAGCAGTGGTTCTAGGAATAAAGGACACTCTGTCATCCTTCATTGGCTGGTATCTGGTGTCTGGGTTCTTGTACACCAAAGCCAACACACATGTGACAATGGTGAAGATCAGGAGGAATAACGCAAACACAGCGTTAAGAACAAATAAAACAACAGCAGCAACCGATGAGACCACAGCTGGCTGACCAAAGATGTTGGAGAAGAACATGAAGATGATAGCATTGACCAAGTTGATCAAGTGAACCATAATGTTAAAGGCATTTGTTCTCTTGTCCATATATGGTCTCTTCCAACACAATGCAACAAAGTATATCAACTCAATAACAAAGATAACGACAGACTGTGCCTTACCCTGATTCTGCAACACAGCGACAAACAACGAACGGAAAAACAAGTAAGCCAACATTGGAGCCAGCCACCAGTAACGCTCAGCCTGGAACTGAACGTAAAGGAAACCAAATCTGTTCAACACCTTGGAATCACCATAGAGCAAAAAGGCTGGTGTCTTGTGGTCCCTGGTAGATCTTCTGCCGATCATGATCACTTTGGCAGCACCAAAGAACAACAAACCGCAAATAATTAAGAGCATGAACACGGCAACGACAACAATAGCAGCAGAGTCACGTTCAGTGAACTCCCAGAGACAGAGCAGAGAAATCTGTGGCAAAGAAATCAAGGCCAGTCTGAACAAGGTACCCTTGATAATGGTAGCCCACTGTTTTCTAAATTCCTGGAAGTTGTGCTGTTTGATTGTGTTGGTTCTGATCAATAGCTCAACAAAGGCCTTGAAAGAGACGATGAATATCAAAAGGACAAACAAGAAGAACAAGAAGAACACAACACCAGTGAGGAAAAAGTTGGAAATCTCAATACCAGCCAAGTAAGAGACTCTCTGGATACCTCTCAGCACTAAAATCTTGGACGTCAAATCATCAGTGTTGTGCTCATCAGTGTTATAAAGGGAAGCATCATTAATATCGTCGTCGTAAACCAACTCTGCTCTCTTAGCGAAATGAGAGACAATTTTGGGAGCAGCAGCAGCAATAGCGTCGACAAATGATCTCTTTTGCACAGAAATGGACAAAAGATCCTGGTTCTCAACCACAACGGTAGAAGTACCACCAGTGGCCTGAACGTACCACTTGATAGCGTCTTGCATGAAACCGGCATTGATGATACCCATAGACCACTGAAAGTTTTGCGTCCAAGCACCAGCAATAGGTGGTACTCTAGATACACCCATCATAGAAGTGATGGCCAAATTCTGGAAGTAGACGAAAAGAGAGATGGAGTTGGATGCAATGTGTGCAGCAGTGTTCGAGTGACCAATAACAGAGATGATACCTGAAGTGATCAGACCAAGACCAGAGATGGCAGCAATAGGCCACGAAGCGTATTTGGTCTGGACTGTCTTACCGTTGGACAGGACTGCCTCGACACATGCGAGTGGAGTATCAGTGTCGTTTTTTTGGTAGGCAATAACCTTAACACGGGCATCCAAATCTGGAACGGTATAGGCAACATTTGGAATCATATCAGTAATTGACTGAGTAACCTCAGAGTGCGAACTGATATCGATACGGCCAGCGCCAGCTTGGAGAGGACAAAGCTCATCTAAGTTCAAGTCACAAAGGTCCAGTTCCTTTTCGATAACATTAAGACCGTAAACAATAATTTTCACCTTTGCAACAATGTAACCAGTCATAGTTGTCACGGCGTTCACATCGTACACGACCGTGTTGTTGTTTGGGTAAAACTTAACGTCAAAGTATGTGGCTGTGAGTTGTGAGTCCGCCATGCAAGTCAAAAGAGAGGAAGTTTTGAGGCTTTTGGCGGCCATGACATTGCCCATCATAAGCCATAGCGTGAATAGGAATCTGAATATCTGCATAGTGAGTGGCTTCACTGATCTTTTTTTGTTCTAGTGAATTTGAAGTGGTTTTTTTGGTGTGGACTGAAATGTGTGGTGTCAAAAAAGACAAATGTTCAAAAGGGCTGGTAAAAAGAAAATGTGGAATGAAGACGGGGTTCTGGAACAGCGATGGAGCCAGAGTGTTTCTTTCTGAGTCCTTACGCTGTTTGATCTCGTTTCTGAATCCTTAAAAGAAGAGAAGAGACAACAAGTGCAAAGAATTTTTGACAGGTTCTGCTCTTTTTTTTAGTCTGTTTGGTGTTACAATGTGTGTTAATAATAATTTTTGGGGAGAAGATCCACACTGATCATATTAACTATCGTATTCGCGAATTTGTATGCGTTCGCGAAATGGAAAGAAATCTGTGTTTATTTTTAGCCCATCTTGGCCAAACTCACATCACTCAGCCTCTCTCTATCTCTCAGTTGTTGGTTATAAATATAGATCAGACTAAATTTTCCCCATGAGATGTAAACAGCTATGAATGAGTAAGCGGTGAGTGTATAGCTGACAGCTGTGGATAGGAACTTTGCTTAATGAAGGTGAATATACGATACTGAAAATCCCGTAGTACTATTCATATTCACCACAAGTCATATATATTAAGTACTACTGATTCACTCGCAGAGACGATGACCTAACATAGGCTTGAAACCTTAAAACGTATCTGACAGAGAATTCACTTGATGAGTAGTGTGTTGTTTCTTTTGAAAAAGTTTCTCGAGTCTATACTGACAAATTGTAACACCCAGACACCATCAAATTTAACACCTGGACACCAGTGAGATAAAGTTGTGATAAGTATATTATCGTTCTAGCTTATACGTAACTCTAATGCAAACAAAACCGTTTTTCTTCCATAATATAACCAACAATTATTTACATTAAATTACTTATTCAAGCTGAGTTTTGGTTGTTTTTAGTATAGAAAGATGAAATCAATAATTTAAATTTCGAAAATAGAGTAAAGCTATAACCTTAATGCTGTGAATTCCCTTAAACTACCAAAATATTTCAAAAAAAAGAAAAGAGAGAGATTGTAATACACTTTTCAACTTATATAAACATCTATTAAACAACTTAAACTAGCGGTTGAATTTCGTTCCCACAGACATCCCGGTGTTTCGTTGTGTGAAAAGTGTTATAAAGTCATACGCGGGGTTACGATGATGCTTATGTAACATTAGAGCAGGAAACACCCGGACACCTTTTAAAGAGCACGCAGCTGCCCCACATTGAAGGTTTAAGGAGGGGGGCTGTCTTTGTTATCCGCTTGAAGGGAGGGGGTGGGGGGTTGGCCAGCAAATAGAAAGCTGGGCAATTAGATTTCATAAAATCTCAACTTCTTTTTTAGTATATACAGTAAAGATGAGCTGTATACGATGATCTAGCTTGTAATTACTTTTCGCTAATTATCGACATGAAGTTCCGCCTGAGTCAAAGTGGTGCAAGTTGTATAGACCGGTGGAGGGGGGGGGGACCAGATCGTGCTTTTAAAATTAGTTGAATGCTACGGCTAATAACTATATAGAGCATACATACACGTACACATACACACACCTACAATTCCCTGACCGGTCAAAAGAAGATAAAAGGGTCTAAGGACAAAAGGAGAGGGATGTCATTTTATGTTGCCCCACAATGAGCTTTTTGTGTGACAAGGTCTGAAAAACCTCGCGGTGGGGTAACGCATGTAGACCACTGTTTATGGGCACTATCAATATCAAACTCAACAAAAAAGAAAAAAAAGAGAATGTGACCACCATTGTGGGGGAAGATCTCTTCTCCTTATAAAAGCCACCATCTCTCTCTCTCTCTTTCTCTCCCTCCCGATCCTCTCTCATAATGGTCTTTATCTACAACAATCACAGAAGAACTTAGCCCACAAATGCCTGAAGCTACGAAGCAGCTCGAGAATGCTCACCTAATGGACATCAAAGCCATCCCGGCCCCTCAGAACAACAGAAAGAGACCGGGCCCACCTCATATCTCCTCCATGGAGCAGTATGAAAATATGTACAAGGAATCCATTGAAAACCCATCCAAGTTCTTTGGGAAATTGGCCCAGGAGGAATTGGACTGGGTTAAACCCTTTGATGTCGCCAAACACCCAAACGCACAGAGTGGCTTCGCTAACAATGACGTTGCCTCCTGGTTTGTAGGTGGTATGCTCAATGCCTCCTACAACTGCGTGGACAGACATGCTTTCAAGAACCCAGATAAGGTCGCCATCGTCTACGAGGCCGACGAGCCAGGCGAAGGAAGAACTATCACTTATGGCGAGTTGCTCAAGGAGGTTTCTAAGGTGGCTGGAATCTTGAGTTCACTTGGTGTTTCCAAAGGTGACACCGTCGCCGTCTACTTGCCAATGATCCCAGAGGCAATTGTTACATTGTTGGCCATTTCCCGTCTTGGTGCTCTCCACTCTGTCGTCTTTGCAGGGTTCTCATTTGCTTCCCTCAGAGACCGTATTAACGATGCAAACTCCAAGATTGTGATCACTGCAGACGAATCTAAGAGAGGTTCTAAGACAATTGAGACTAAGAAGATTGTTGATGAGGCCTTGAAGTACTGTCCACAAGTCTCCAATGTGTTGGTGTTCAAGAGAACAGGTAACCATGTTCCATTTGACCCAAAGAGAGACTTGTGGTGGCACGAGGAGGTTAAGAAGTATGGCCCATACTTCCCACCTGTTCCAGTTAACGCTGAAGACCCATTGTTCTTGCTTTACACTTCTGGATCCACAGGCTCTCCAAAGGGTATCCAACACTCCACTGCCGGATACTTGCTAAGTGCTCTCATCACAATCAAGTACAACTTTGACTTGCATCCAGAGGATGTGTTCTTCACGGCTGGTGATATCGGCTGGATCACTGGTCACACTTATGTCGTGTACGGTCCTTTACTCAACGGTGCAACAACCGTTGTGTTTGAAGGTACACCAGCTTACCCATCCTATTCCCGTTACTGGGACATTGTTGACCAGTACAAGGTGACACAGTTCTACGTTGCTCCGACTGCTCTCAGATTGTTGAAGAGAGCCGGTAACAGCTACATTGAGGGCCATGACTTGTCTTCATTGAGAACACTTGGATCTGTTGGAGAACCTATTGCAGCTGAGGTTTGGGAGTGGTACTTTGAAAACATTGGTAAAAAGGAGATTTCCATCTTGGATACCTGGTGGATGACCGAGTCTGGTTCACAATTGATCAGTGGTATCACTGGTGTGACTCCATTAAAGCCAGGTTCTGCCTCCTTACCATTCTTTGGTGTGGAGCCCCTGATCTTGGATCCAGCCACAGGTGAGGAGCTCAAGGGTCCAAACGTCGAAGGTATCTTGGCTATTAAGTCTCCATGGCCATCTATTGCCAGAACTATTTGGAAGAACTATGACAGATACTTGGACACTTACTTGAAGCCATACCCAGGATACTTCTTCTCAGGTGATGGTGCTGCTAGAGATGCCGATGGATTTTTCTGGATCTTGGGAAGAGTTGATGATGTTGTCAACGTCTCTGGCCACAGACTCTCCACTGCTGAGATCGAGGCAGCCTTGCTCGAGAATTCCATGGTTGCTGAGTCTGCTGTTGTCGGCTACGCCGATGAATTGACAGGTCAGGCTGTTGCTGCCTTTGTTGCTCTGAAGGACAAGGCTCTGGCCTCCAAGACCACTGAAATATCCAAGGAGTTGATTCTTACTGTTCGTAAGGAGATTGGTCCTTTTGCTGCTCCAAAGTTGATCATTTTGGTTGATGACTTGCCAAAGACCAGATCTGGTAAGATTATGAGAAGAATCTTGAGAAAGATCTTGGCTGGTGAGGAGGACCAGCTCGGTGATGTAAGTACCTTGTCCAATCCACAGGTTGTTGAGCAGCTCATTACAGCTGTCAAGGACATATCCAAGTGATTTGGTTCTTTGTTCTTATTTTTTGGTTCTTTGCCTTGCTATTATGAATTATTTAAATCACTCTTTCTGTTTGACACAGGGTGTGATACGTTTTTATTATTCTGGGATCTATAATAACACATGATTATTCCTATATCAAGTTAAAATATTGCAGTAGGCAACTGATGTAGTAGGAAGTCGTCACGTGATTCAGGAAGAGAAAGAGGGTTAGTTTATGCTGTTTAAACTCATTTTCAAATACCTCAAACAAAAAACTGGAACATATTAAACCATCAGCGTTATTTTGTAAAGTCTGAATCCAAGAGATCATCATGCCTTCCTTAGTCCGTTTTGGCTTGGGAGGGCATGAGGGGGCGCGAGATGGGCGGTATATGATAGCAAAAAGCACATTGTAATTCAACCAAGAATACAGAAACTCCCACTTCTTCAACATCGATAGAGCTTATACCTACAAGCGCTTTAGACTACATCATGTAATATGTCACAGGATAACGTTGAAGATGGTGAGCTCTCTCAACTTTCCAACAAAAGCTTTTTGACGTCGCTGGGTGATGATGAGGTTGTGGAGCTGATCAACAAGCTCTCGCAGCGTCACAAATCAAAAAATAAACCACAAGAACCCTCACCAGAGGATGATTCGGAGCTTCATGAAGGCGAAGCACTAGGCGATGTTCTTCCATCGTCCATTCCACCGCTTGACACTGACGAATCCAACGTCTTCGAGTCTTCTAAGCTATCTTTGCCACTGGCGCAACAACAACCATCATCGCAGCAAACTTCCAGTGAGGACCAAGAGACCGGTAATATTGTGTTTGGTGATTATGAGACCTACTTCGCTACAAAAGGACGTCATCAACAGCTCGAAGACGAGAAGTACCTTGAATGGGATCGAAAGCGTCGAGAGATTCAAGGGCTCGACGATCTGCGGTCTGACATCTTTGCCGGTTGTGTCGTTTACGTCAACGGACACACAACCCCGAGTATTACTACCATCCATAAGTTGGTCATTCTGCATGGTGGAAAGTTCATCCATCATCTCAGCTCGAAAGGTGCAGCTACTCATGTGATTGCTAGTAGGCTGACTCTGAGGAAGAAGTTGGAGTTCAGGAATTATAAGGTTGTAAGACCGGAATGGATCACCGACTCTATTGAGAAGGGAAAGTTGATGAGATGGCAAGAATACAGTGTTATTAGTCCGGAATATGGTCAGAATCAACTGCCATTTGCTCCTAAAGAGGATATCGAGGAGGAGGAGGAGGAAGAAGAAGAAGAAGAAGAAGAGATCGAGGACAAACTCCAACCACTTACACAACCACGAGAACCCAAGACAACAATTAACGACGAACTGGGTATAACCATTGACTCTAAGCACCCAGATTTTCTCAGAACCTTCTTTGCCAAATCGAGACTTCATCACTTGAGTACATGGAAGGCAGACCTTCGAGCTGAATTCCTCTCAAAGGCTATGGAACAAGCCAAATCATCCCAAAAGAAGAACAAGACTACGACAACAAGAAATGGTGGACACAAGTTGATAATGCACGTTGATTTTGATTGCTTTTTCGCTACTGCCTCTGCATTGAGCCACCCTGAGATTGATTTCAGGAACACACCAGTTTGTGTCTCACATGGTGGGTCTAAAGCTTCCTCCACTGCTGACGTTGCCAGTTGTAATTATGCTTGTCGTAAGTTTGGTGTTAAGAATGGTATGTGGGTTGGAAGTGCGAAGAAACTATGTCCTGGGCTGGTTTGCCTGGATTATGACTTCAACACCTATGAAAAGGTCTCCAAGGAGTTCTATGACATCTTGTTGGATCTGAAACCGGATTGTATCTTACCTGTTTCTATAGATGAAGCACTTCTGGATATCACTTCACTTGTTGACGATGATGAAGCCGATTTTATGAAGGTGGAAAAGTTTTCTACTACCCTGAGACATGAAATTTACAATAAGACCAAGTGCTCTGCTAGTATTGGAATCTCCACTAATGTCTTGTTGGCTAAGCTTGCACTGAGGAGAGCCAAACCGGATGGCTGGTTCTATTTACACGAGGATATTTCACAATTCTTGAGTGAAGTTGAAGTCTCTGAATTACCAGGTGTCGGTGGCTCCATTGTACAGAAACTAGTGAATGAGCTGTTCCCACATGAGCCTATGAAGAGACCAAAAGTCAAAGAGTTACGTTCATTGGACTTGACGAGGTTGGAGAAGTTGTTTGGACAAAAGACTGGACAGAAGTTGTTTGAGTATGCTCGTGGCATTGATTTAACTTCGATTGATATTTCTGCCAATCCTCAGCAATTTATGAGAAAGAGTGTCTCAATTGATATCAATTGGGGTATCAGATTTGATGAGATCTCACAGATTGACGATTTTTTGATGAGTGTTGCCAAGGAGATTGTCTCCAAGCTTAAGAAGATCAACATGGTCACTTCCCAAGTTACATTGAAGCTGTTGAAGAGAGCACGTGGTGCACCAATCGATCCACCAAAATACCTGGGGTGTGGAAAGTGCGATGCTTTTAGTAAAAGTGCTAAGCTTGGATTGCCCACAGATGATTACCGCATCATTGGAACAGAGGCGAGATCTCTCTTTAGGCACATTGGATGTGATCCTGTTGAATTGAGAGGTGTTTCAATCCAGGTGACGAAGCTCAGTGAGAAGAAGAAGGATAATCAGAAGAGACTACCATTTTCCAAGGTTGATTACGAGACGTACAAGCGACAAAAGCTAGCCAAGGAGAAGGAGGTAAGAGAGCAAAAAAGAGATGGGGCCATCGATATTCAAAACGTCTCAATGGATACCACACAATACGATATTCCTAGCGAAGTCGACTCTTCTGTCTTGGAAGAGCTCCCATCTTCTGTGAAGACTAAAATTGTCAAACAACGGCAGAAGAACTCGGAAATTGTTGCTTCTATTCCCAAAGATATTGATATGGAGGTATTTCAGCAATTGCCAAATGAGATCCAGAATGAACTGAGAGAAGAACTACGTCGCAGAAATATCCAGATTAACCCAAGAACACCTTCAAAGAATCGCAAGGTCTACTACCAGCAAGTGTTTGCAGCCAATGGAGAAGCACAGTATGTGAGGGTAGTATCACCACGGAAGTCTCCTACAAAAAGGAAACTGAGGTCGCCATCCAAGGCACCGGAAGCTGATGGCGCTGGTGTGACGGTCCCACCGATGAGACTGGAAGAGCTGGACGAGGATGTGCTGAATGAGCTACCCTCATCCTTGAGAGAGAACATTGTTGAAGAGTGGAAGGAATACGAGGAGTCGAAGAAAACCGGGTATGAGAGATTGAAAGCGAAAACCCCTGTGCTGTTACTGCATGGTCAAGAAGTTGGTGATTTGTTTTTGTCCGACTTTACGCGGTTGAACGAGCCCTTATCTTTCCAGCAGAAGACGAGGCCCAAGGAGCTGTTGGAGTTGGTTGATAGGTGGATCACCAAGACGAAGCAGAAGGGTCCCCATGTTAAGGATATGGAGCTGTTTGAAGCCTATTTGATCAACTTGAAGAGACGGAACAGGATCTTTTACCTGAACTTGAAGCAGCGCATCAACGTTGTGATGAGTTCGGAGTCCGACGTTTGTGATAAGTGGATTGCGGCGTTGGATAGGATTTGACTTAGAGAAAGGAGAGTTCTAATGGACCAAAGAATCAATATATAGTTCTCTAAATTGTCTAATATTCTTAATTGAAGCATGTCATGTTATCATTAGACACATATATAATAATAGATACGAAGTAAACAGAAAATAAAAAACAATCAAGCCTCAATGAGTCTAACGGTGTTGGAGTGACCAGAACCCTTAGTCCAACCCTGGATACAGACGACGGAGTCACCCTTCTTCAAGATACCGAGGTCGATGGCCTCCTGGACACCGAATCTCAATCTCTTTTCCACATCCTCCTGCCAGTTCTCGACTTGTGGCTCCTTGTACTCGAATGGATACACACCACGGTACAAGTGGCAGAATCTAGCAGCTCTCTCGTTTCTGGTGACCATGATGATAGGCAAGTCTGGTCTGTACTTGGACACGAGTCTAGCGGTGGTAGCAGAGGTGGAGAGTGTGACGATAGCCTTGGCACCATTCTCAGCAGCGGCGGCGACGGCAGCAGCGGAGACGGTCTCGACAGAGGACAATGGCTTCTTGGTTAAGTTTCTAATGTCGTCGTAGAGTGGAGCGTAGGCGATGGCCTTCTCAGCAATCAATGCGGTGTGGTGCATCATTGTGACGGCCTCGATTGGGTAGTTACCCTTTGCGGTCTCACCGGAAAGCATGACACAGTCAGCACCATCCAAGACGGCGTTACCAACATCGGAGACCTCAGCACGGGTTGGTCTTGGGTTATACGTCATGGACTCGAGCATCTGGGTGGCACAGATGACTGGCTTACCGGCCAAGTTACACTTGGCGATCAACTGTTTCTGGACAACAAACACCTGCGGAGCTGGGATTTCAATACCCAAGTCACCACGGGCTACCATGACACCGTCGGTCTCCTTGAGGATTTCGTCAAAGTTGTTGACACCCTGCTGGTTCTCGATTTTGGCGATAATCTTGATGTCCTTTCCGTCCTCACCGAGGACCTCTCTGATAGTCTTAATGTCGTCACCAGTTCTGATGAAGGAGGCAAAGATCATGTGGACTCTGTTCTTGACACCAAATCTCAAGTCGGCCTTGTCCTTGTCTGAGAGGGCTGGCAAGTCAACGTCAGTGTTTGGCAAGTTGACACCCTTGTGAGAGCAAATCTTACCGGCGTTGATGGAGCGGACCTTCAAGGTCTGGTTGTCGACAATCTCGAGAACCTCGAAGGAGAGGACACCATCGTCAATGTAGATAACACGGCCCTTCTCAATGACCTTAGTGATGTTCTTGTAGTCAATGTACATGATTTTGTCATCAGAGGACTTGGCGTACTGGTCGTCGGTGGTGAAGATCATTTCGTGGCTAACACCAATTGGCCAGTCCTTGTCCTCCTTTGTTGTTCCTGTTCTAATCTCTGGGCCCTTCGTGTCAAGAGCGATAGCGAGAGGACGGCCTGGGTACATCTCCTCAGATTTTCTGGCATTGTCAATGACAGACTGGTGGTAGTCATATGAACCATGGGAGAAGTTCATTCTGACAACGTTAAGACCGGCTTTTCTAAGCTTGGTCATCATCTCTGGGGAGTTTGTCTTTGGACCGATGGTACCGATGATAGCAGTACGACGGAGGTGGTTTTCCGGTGTCTCAGTGACATCGAGGGAGGCCAACCAGCCAATCTTGGAGTCTTGTGGAAGCATTGTGATGGTTTGTTATTGAAGATAAGATAATCAAAAGAAAGAAAGAAAGAAAGTAAAAAAAAATAAGTGAGCGATAAAATGACAGGCGCGATGATTATCCCTTCTATTTATATTATTATGGGCCTTCTCACCCAGTGGTGACCACGCAACGATTTTTTTTTTTTTTTAATTAAGCCGTACGCTCCAAGAAATAAGACACACGCCTGATGTCACAATATTATGTCTTATAGTAGAAATTGTTATAAGACAAATGGTTATAGTTATAATAGATGGAAAGATAGGAGGTAAAATCAAAGAGATAAGAGAATAGGAATAACACTATACAAATTATATATAATCCAATTGCTACTCTTTTAGTTATCTTCTTTCTCTCACAACGCATCACAGACAGCCGGTGGTCATGTTGTATACTTCGCGAAAAAGGCGGACTTGCGGTATCAGTTGATGCAATGGTCTTATAATATATATATAATAGTGTTTATGGTAATAAAGGAGATACACTTGATGTCTATTGTTTATCTCTTATGTAATCTCTAATTGTCAAGACAACATGGCATCACAAGATTGTTCAAAGTGTGCTCTCAAAGAATCACCAGACGTTGCAACATACGTCATGTTCCGAGCATACCATTGGGTTAATTCAGGGCAGGCACCAACTGTTGCTATAGCATCATCATAGACTTGTTGCATGTCCTTGACTTCAGTCTCTGTACTCAACAGTAGAAGCCAGTACTTGACACATTGCTCCAACTGTGGTCTTAGCGTCTTCAACAGACCCGTAATGTCCACCTCAGAATACCCAGAAACGTGTCTTAACAAGGTGATACACAGCTCGGCTGGCTTTCCTTTTAAAAGTACCTCAACAAAAGCTGTGAACTTAACAACGTCCTCATCCTCCTTCTGTGTCATTAGTAGATACTCTATATTCATTAGCTGGATTAGCATCTCCACATTCTCTTCGTTTTTCATCAACGACGTAAGCACAATGTCACGTGCTCTCAGATAGTCGTGCATGGCAAGCTCCAGCTTAACGAGCTTCAGTTGGATCGGAATAAGCATGGCATCAGAGAGCATCGAGACTGCCATATATAGCAGATTCTTTGCACTCTGCAACTGGCGTCGATGGACATAATAATCCGCAAACTTGAGCCAAAAATTAGGATAGGCAGCTGTCGGCACCAGTGCCCGGTGGTAGAGCTGCTTGATCTGTGATGGTGTCCCCTTTAGTTCCATGTACGACAAGTATCTGTCCCAGTTGTCGAGGTCTTGGTACGACTGGTAGACACCCGGAACGAAGTACTCGAGTCTGATGTTCTTTTCGTACTGGTACATCTCAAAAGAGAAGAACTGTGTCGTGATATAGGCATCCGTATAGGTCTTCTTCAGCTTGCTCTTCACGTCGTGCAGAACATCCTTGTTCCACTCTGCCTTCTTGTAATCGGCTACTTTAAGCTTCTTCTGTAGTTCAACAGTGTCCACAATTTTGCACACCTGCTCTTTGCTCTTTATCCCTTCAATCTCCTGCATTAGAAGCTTGAAGAAGTAGGCAAAGCTGTAGTTGGGCACCTCAATGACCTTCTTAAGCAAGTTGTACCAGAAAATCGTCTTCCCCCTGTGCGCCTCCTCAAACTCCAAATACCCCTTCCAGAACTCATACGAGTGGTAGTGCATCCCAATATACATCTCTGCCTGTGAATACACGTCCAGTACTTTTTCATAGTCTAGCACAGTCAGCTTGGTGAACTCAAGGAAGTTGACCCAAATGAGATTCGAGTATGGCACAACACTGAGCGCCTTCGTATAAATGCGTCTCGCTTCTTCAGTGTTTCCAAGCTTAAACTCCAGCTCAGCAAAGTTTACCCAATATTGCTCCAAATATGGATACTTCAACAACAACTGCTCGTATGAGATTCGGAATTGGTGTAGCCTCGTTGATGAGGACACTTTTGAGAGATGTTTGGAAGCATGCGTGATTAACGCCTCCCATTTGGTAAAATCTTCAGGATCATTCGCTAATTGAAGGGATAGTGAGTCCCAATCTGTAGAGTCCTGTGTCATGGTGATCTTTTTTCTTCGTATTGAATGTAAATGTTTATATTATTGAAAGCATGCTTTATTTACTTTCTTCTCTCCCCCTTATTTTTTTCTTTTGCGCGAAGGGGATGGAGAAATATTCATATACACTGTGGGTTGGTATATATAAACTACAAAATTAAAAAAGATTAAGATTATGATATTTTGAAACCTTTGTCAGAAAGCGATAATAATGAGCCCAAACAGGGCAATTAGAAAAAAGAAGAAGAAAAAGAAACGGATCATTAGTAGAGAGCTGGGCGTAAGTAAGAACAAACAAAAGAGACAAAGCAGATCAAATCATATATGGACAAGCAACAAAGAAAAATAACAATAACACCAATGTACTTCTTTACTTTTTAATTCAAATCTTTCCACCATTGGGCTTCTTATAATTACCTTGCAATGCAGCCTGAGCAGCAGCTTGGGAAGTGTTTAACACCCTTTGACTGGGCTTACGCAGCACTCCAGCGCTATATGGCGTGCTCTTAAACTCTTCAACGGGACTCTGACCAACAGATGATGGATTCGATTTAACAGAGACAGTAGAGAACGGTAAATCATATGGAGAAGTAAAACTCTGTCCTTGCTGTGTCACTGGGGTCATCTCAGACGTGTTAGCAGTCGTGTTAGGTGAGTGAGCTGGCATGTTTGAGTCAAAAGAATCAGTCTCTGGAGAACCAGATGAGTTACCAGAGAACTCAGTGATTAAAGAAGGTTTGGATGCATTATCCTGATCTTTCAATCGGCCCTCTTCTCTCCTCTTAGCATTCTCACGTGCTTGAGAAAGCAGCATCTGTGCCCTTTGCAAAGACACAGTTGGTGTAGCACATGAACTTAACACAGGAACTGACTCATCAATATCAATCGTAGCTTTGATCAAAGCAGCCATCCACGTTCTCATTTCCTCCCTAGTATCAACAGCAAAGTAATGCACTTTTGGTTGGGTGAAAGTCAAACCCTTTCTGGATCCAGGAGCTGGTGGAACCAGTTTAAAGCAGAACTTACCATTACCTGTACTGGCCGCATACAAGGACATCAGTTTATCGTCATCCCTGGCAGGTAAGACCTTGTGTGACGTGATGTCAATCAATCCACGTTCTCTCGTGTCGTTTAGCGATGTGAAGTATGATAATCTCGTTCCATGTAGCGTAAAGTAACGTTGCTTCCAAACACCAACAGCAATACCGCCTCTCTTTGACATCCAACCATAACATTGGGCAGTCTTGATAGATTCAGCAGGTGTAATACCCTTGATGCCTTCCATAAAGGCACTTGTCTCCTTCTTACTCACCTTGTTCGAAGAAATGGTACGCAACGTCTTGGCTCTGACAGCTTCAGAAACGGATCTCTTGTTGGGTGATGATACAGGACCAACCGGGGTAGACAATGTCCCGGATGATTCCTTAGCACTAACAGATCTTCTATCCTTCTGTGGGGATAACGAATTCAGTTGTTGAATCGTAGGTGTTGTGCTATGGAATGTCTTCTTGGTTGGAGACTCTGTAAATATCACAGAAGCAGGACGGGAGGAGCTTTTACCATTGCCGAAACCGTTGGACATGAATGAAAACACAGAAGAGTTACGGCGATGGTGCGTGCCACTAGCGCGAGATGGGCTTCTGTTGTGGCCTGCATTGTTGTTGGATGTGAGGTTGACGCTCGAATTTCTGGAATGTGCGGCATCAATGTTGTAGACACTCGAGGCGGGACGATTGTCATTGATAGCACTCAACAAATCAGCAGAAGATGCACTCTTGAAGCCACGGGAGCCAAACTTGGAGTGGGAAGCATCGTATGAGGACTTTCTGGAATGACCACTGTTCATCTGGTAAGCTGGGTTGATATCGTATGAAGGCTTTCTGGAATGACCACTGGAGTGGGGCTCGTAAACAGAGTGTCTCTGCATCGTTGGCGTCGACTGGTTGATCTGCACAGGTGAAGGGTACGATGGAGGAGCTGGTGCTCTTCTTGGTGACAAGAACTGGGAATGAAGTGGTGATTGTGGGACAGGCGGGACATTGCACGACGGTGACTGAGTAGCAGCAGTATTACGTCTGGCAGAAAGCGAAGCATTCGGCTGTTTGGTGGTCTCAGGAATATCGTCCAAGGATCTTGATTTCTTTCTGGCGTGACCAAGAGGACGTGTAAATGCGTCGAGGTCGTCTTCTAGTGTGGACTGAGTTCCATTACCGTTTCTGAAAAGCTCAGGAGCTGCCTGAAGACCGGTTTCGTTACTGAAGCCTTCAGAGATACCCTTATTTGTCTTGACCAGTTCCCTTAAAGCTTCGATTTCCTTGTAAATCTCAAATCTTGTTCCAAAAGAAGTGATGTCCAACTCCTTCAAGTACCCCAACTCCAACTCAAGCAATATTTGACCCGTGATTTTGTGTTTAGCAAACTGACCAGAGGACTTTGCATCAAAGCCCAGGTATGAAAAGTACGACATAACCTGTTCAGGTGTCCAAGTCTCCACAGACTCTGGGTTAAGCGATTCCTTCGAATCACTACTGTAACGGCTCGTGTCCATGCTCTTGTCTTGCTCATCAGCGCCGGCTTCAGTTCTCAGCTCAGCAAGAGCCTTATCAATGTCAGAAAGGGCACTGTTAACGCTTGATTTCTGAGGCTTCTGAGGGATCGATGGCGAGTCTCTGAACTCGTCAAACCTCGGCAGTACTTTATGTGCAGTTGGGGTGGCGACAGCGCTCTTATTCGACATCGGAGATTGTGTGGCGGAAGTAGGGGAAGCGATTCTTCTCGATCTTGATCTCAGTAAAGAGGGTCTTGATAAGCTGGGAAGTAGCTGTGTGAAGGATTTTGGATAAAGACCAACTGATCCACTTGAGAGAGACTTTCCCATGTACCATCCATCGTTGTATTCCTTGTCATCCGATATCACTTCGATCTTGTCTCCGAGCTTCAACGTCAGCTCATCTTCCAGTCTGGCGTTGAACTCTTTGATGACTTGGTAGATGGCACCTGTAGCCTGGTCTTCCAGTGATGTACTGAGCGGAGCTAATGTGGGTCTTGAAGGTGTATTACTCATTGTAGTGGTGCTCAAAGGGGGGGGGGGTCCTTTAATGAATGGCGAGGTGAAACGTTAGGCAACTGAAGTAATGCGCGCGCGTTCAAATTTAACTCTGATGTGTTCTTTGAAGTGTGTTTAAGTGTAGGCCCGCTTGGGTGAGGGTGTAGGTATAGTGGATATTGGAAAGATTTTCGAGTGACTCAAGCGCTGTGGATGAGTGAATGATGAACTTCGATAGCCTGATAGTTTATTAAGCTAGCTGTTTTCTGTTGCGTACACCGTATACCAAAAATTAACAAAAAAGAAAAAAATGGGGAGGGCTCTTTCGCGAACCCGTTGTGGATCGCGTCTCCTGTGGTTGAAGCAAGCCGCAGCTTACGTAAGAAGTCTGGCCAGATTTCGCGAAACGCCGCGCCAATATTATGGTTTGTACACGACTGCGGTTTCTGGAAATTTGATGATGTCTAAGTCCAAACAAAAAGAGCCATGTCTGTGTATCCTTGTGGAACATAGAAGGTTTGGTCTTTGGTGGTTGGCCAAGATGGAATTTCCAGCACATCCTACGCTGGAGCAGCTGGCTCAGGTACGTATCTATGGGTTTCAAAGGTCATACACTACTGACGGTCAGAGGTGCAGATCTCTCCATATACACAGACACACTAACATCTCATCATCTTACAGCTCATAGAGGCGCTTTACTCCAATCATGACTCAAAAACGATTGGGGAGATTCAAACATACCTTCAGACTATTCAGAAGTCGGATGGAGGTGTTGCACTTGCAGATATGCTCTTGAGTGACACATCATTGTCCCAGAACTGTCAGTTCTTTGGAGCGCTGACATATACAGTTGTTCTCAGTAAGCTGAGAAATCAATCTGAAATTCAAGGAGCTGATGTGGTCACAATTCTCCAAAGAGTTTTGAGCCATCTTACTCGCTTGATTCACGAGAACAGGGTCAGTCGAGCCCCAAATATGGTCATTATCAGAAAGATGTTCCAGAACCTCTCCATAATCTACAAGTTTGGTGACATTGAGACATCCATTTGGAGAAACCCTCTTGCAGTTCTAGCTTACATCATCAACACCAATTCTGTACCAAACTTGAACGCTCATGTTAACCTGGATGAACTCTTACGACCACTATTACACGATATGGGAGCTAACGGATTGATCTTGTCATTTGCATCTATCATCGTTGAGGACCTCACAGGGGACCTTGCAATCGAGAAGAGGCTGAAAGCCCCAGGAGAAACAACCAACGACAAAGTTCATGATATTGTCTATCCTATCGTGAAGTCAATTCTCATCTTCAACTTACAATCAGACTCTGATCAGCTAAGAATCTCCGCCCTCGAGACCTTGTCCATTTGGTTCCAATACATAAACTTCGTCCACAACAACTCCCAAGTCCGTTATAGGGACCTCAATGACATATGGCAGGTCGTATTTACTCTTTTTCAGTCAGCACAGGATGACGTATTTACCAAGTGTATGGAACTTACTACTTTGATCTTTGAAGAAAACCCGTACTCTGTCAATCATGAGCTGAGAATGACCTTTGAGCAGATGATCACAAGTGAGTGGTCGATGAACACCATCAAAGGATTCATGCAAACAGAGGACTACGAACAGTTAAACTCCTTCTCGCTTTTGATTGCTCGGTACGTTGAATGCGATGAGCTGCAAATTGCCATGAAAATGCTTGGTGGTCAGAACAGGCCACTGCTCGACTTCCTCTTGAATTTTACAAATTTTCCCTTGAAGCCGATCATCGAAGAGCAAATATCCAAGAATTTGATTGACTTTTGGACGCACATCGTTGATGTGTTCACACAGGAAAGAGAATCCATCAAGGCAAGAGTTCATAACGACGAACAGGCACTTCAGCACATTCTCACCAATGCACAGAGTCTCTTTGGTGAACTGACGAGAATATACTTTAACAAAATCCAACTCACCATCCTTTCTGACCCAGAGTTCAAACCCTCTGAACAAGAGTTCAATGACTTCAGACAAAGCGTGGCTGAGCTCTTTGATGGCCTTTTCACGGAAGTTGGTGGATCCCTCTTTGACGGTCTTACATCTGCCATTGCCACGAGCCATGACTTGAATCAGATTGAGACCAGTTTTTTCCTTTTGACCAATCTTGCGGGATCAATGTCCACTGATACACCAGATGAGAATATCTTGGCTAGTATAGACACCATGTTCCAGGCTGACTTCCTTGCCAGAGTCACCGGTCTCATCCAACAACAACATGTACCAGAGGTATACATCAAGCACAGCATCAGATTCCTCGGAGAGATTGAGTTCTATTACAACAAGAGAGACGTCGCGTATGTAAAAAAGGTGATTGAGTACTTGTTTGACTGCATGAAACTTTATCCAGGTCTCCAGCTTCATATTTCTAGAACCATCGTGGAGATATGTGATGGCTGCAGAAGCCGTTTGACAGACAGCATCCAATTCTTGGAACCAATGCTTATGGAAATGATTACCAATGCTTCGGTTGGAACATACACAAGAGAGAAGTTTACTCACGCCGTTGCCTGTATCGCTCAGTCTATGGTTGACCCTGTAGCGCAGGAGGAGTACGTTTTTCATATGCTTGAGATGATCGAGAAAACTTCCCAGCCATACCTCCAGCGGGCAGCCTCTCCAGAGGGTTTAAATGAAGTTGAACTGGAATACACTTGCTCACTCTTCAACTGTGTTCATGAGGTTGGTGGAGGCCTGTCCATGCCGGACGATATTTACAGTGAACGCGAGGAGATCATTGCTCGTTCTAAGGCATACTGGACAAACTATAATGGAAGGGTTCACGAGAAGATCAAACACATTGTGAAACTTTTCTCTCTTGACATTGAATCTCTTGCCCTAAGCACTGATGTGACACTAACAGCTATTCAGATTTACAAGGATGGATTGGTTGAAGACTTTGGTGCCTTTGCGCTACCGTACACTGCCGTTATGGAGTTTGCATTCCAGAAAATGTCTCGTTGCAACATGCAGAAGTCTTTCCAAGATATCTTGGAATTAATGTCCACTCTTATGACGTGTGGATTGCGTAAGAAGGCATTATCCATAAGAACACTCTCAGACCAGGAAATCTCCATGGTAATCAAAACGTTTGTTGCTGATCAATACAGCCTTATTGAACAAGACCCTGATTTTGTCCAAGGTGCTGTCGACATCTTTACTGCTGTTGTTACACACAGAATTGGATTCTTGCTTCGTGAGGTTGACACTATGAAATTCATGGTGAGTACTACACTTCCGCTGTTGTTGAGCAAGGAGAAATTTGTCATCAAGGCTACTTGTAAGTTCTGGCAGAAGTTTTTGGGCTCCTACTCCAAGACCTCGCGTGAGGAAGAGCAAGTACTGAAACAATTCATTGAGCAAGACGTTGGTCCAGTGCTTACTGAAAACCTGATGAGAGGTGTTCTGGATGCCGCGAGATCAGACTTGGAACAGTACGGGCTGGTGATGATTACATTAGTTGCCAAACACCAGCTTCTTTTGAAGGGCTGGTTGACTGATATTCTGGAGAGACTGAACCAGGAGAGAGTTTCCATGAATAAACATGACTTGGCTTCGAGAGGCAAGTTCATCCAGAAGATTCTCCTCACTAGGGGCTCTGCCAGATTAACTAATGATGCACTGAAGGAATTCTGGCAAAATTCCAATGGTCTTCACTGGAATACAGCATGATATGACTTACATTAGAGAGGCGAGAGAGCAATTGTACATAATGTAATCACTTCAAGAAAGAGATCTACTAGATTAGTATTTAAAGATACCACCTTCGGGACTGGCAAGGTAGACGTGACCTGACGACAGTGTTAAGAGTTTGCAGTCCTCCTCTGTACCAGCGTAGATGAACTCTGTGAGGAGTGTATCCTTTTTTAAGTTCACAGTGTAGCCAGAACTGTATGAGACAACTACTCCAGAGTCAGTTAATGTCATTGTGTTCAATGGTGCGCCAATATCTGCTTTCAACACGGGCTCAGAGATGTCATCCAAATCCCACTTGGCCATTATTCCTGATTGATAAGCGACATAAATGATTCTGAAATCCTCATCTGGTTGAATGGATATGACAGGTGAGCGTAGACTTGGAATGTTGAAAAGCTCTTCCCTTGAGCCCAGATCAAACAAAGTGATCACACCAGACTCGTGGCCTGCCAGCACACATTTACCTAGCGTACCGAACTCATATGAACTCTTTGGTTTCGACATTGTTGTGTCACGTTCAACCAACGCCAGAGTCGTGACCGGGTCTCTCAAGGACTTGGCCCTCTTCAAAGTGGCGATGTTGTTCCCGGATGCACAATCCCACAACTTGATGGATCCGTCGTAGCTCGAGGAAACAAAATTCCGACCTCGCTCAATCATTAAAAGGTCAGATATTCTTTCCTTATGGCCTGCAAACACTCTCGGTGACGATCCATTGGTGATATCCCAAATCTTGATCTGGTAATCAAGTCCAGCGGTGAGAGCCACCTTACCTGATGGGAAAAACAATGACTTCAGTACCGTGCTATGATGAGCCTCCGAAACTTCCAAAGGTTCTTGAACCTGATCAACTAATGATCCAATATGGAGTGATCCGTTGTCGGATCCAATGGTATAAGTGCATCCGTCTGGCGAGATGTCGAATGAAGTTACGTCGGAGCAACTGGTCTGTAGAGAAAAGTGAGGTGACACCAAAGGGTAAGTGTTCTCATCAATGATGATCTTAAACTCATGAGAGGATACCATGTTAAATTTGACTCCATTTTCATTGGAGAACACAAGTTCATCTTCAGATTTGGAGACGGTAATGACTTCCTCATGTGTTTGTCCATTCTCAAGATCTTTGGAGGCGATGACATTCACCCAGAACTTATCCTCAGATATAGAACCACTTTGGACATCAGAGATAACTTCTTTGAAAGATGGTTGTATACTGATAGTTGTCATAGCTGAGATGAGTTCATTGACTTCGTTTTGTCTTAAAGAAAGCCTACGGAAAGAAAGTGTGGAGAACAGTGCGAAGGGGTTATTAGGCGTAGGATGCCCTCCCCCTTTGCGGGCCTCTTAGAAGGGCTGCTCGCTTACGTAAGAACCCGAACACTAGCACCCGCACACGACGCGAAAGTCTTTCCATCGACACGCGTACATTTCGCGTCTATATATGCTTGGTGGCGAACGCGTAGCTTTGAAAACAAAAACACGTTTTACCGCCCACCCAGAACACTTTGCAAACACCTCTAATTACCAATATCATTTTAACTGCAAAGGACACTCCAAATGTCAAGTCTTGATACAGGAATCTTGGTACGCCTCTTCTCGGAGGAGGCTCTTTGGACCGCTATACCCCCAATCACGGTTCAGGTTGTTAACAGCAAAGAGATCCCAAATGAAGCTGGTAAGAGACTTCGTTTGCTGATCTGTGATGGTCGTTACACCACACATGCTGTTGTCAGACCAGAAGGTGTTGAGAGTGCCGAGTCTGAGGGTATTCAAAAGTCGAGTATTATCAAAATTACCAACTACGAGATTGAGAGAATGGGGAATAGCAACAAGCACGTTATTATTATCAGTGAGCTTCACGTCTTGCAGCAGACTGCTGCTAAAATTGGGAATGAGATCCAGTTGGTTGATGAATTCTTCAAGGCACACCCTGAGAAGGACACATTTGTGAGTACCGAGGGCGATGGTTCGCCAACACCACAAGAACCAGCTGTCCCTAAGGCTCAAGCGTCAGCACCAGCGCCGGCCCCGGCCGCTGTCCAACATTCTGCCCCATCAGGGAAAAAGCCTTCCAATATTTATGCCATTGACCAACTTTCTCCATATCAGAATAACTGGACCATCAAGGCCCGTCTGTCATACAAGAGTGATATGCGTACTTGGTCTAATCAAAGAGGAGAAGGTAAATTGTTCAACGTTAACTTCCTCGATGAGACCGATGAGATTAGAGCCACTGCTTTCAATGACAATGCCGAGAAGTTCTTCAATTTGTTACAGGAAGGTAAAGCTTACTATGTCTCCAAGGCCAGAATCCAGCCATCTAGACCGCAATTTTCTCATTTGAAGCACCCATACGAACTACAACTGGACAGAGACACTATTATTGAAGAGTGCCTGGACGCTGACATTCCAAAGCTGCACTATGACTTTGTCAAGCTCAGTAAAGTGCAGACATTGGAAGCCGACTCTGTCATCGATGTTGTTGGTGTTATCAAGGAAGTCAACCCAGCTTTCCAGATCACATCCAAGGCTGGACGCTCATATGACCGTCGTGACATCACTATTGTTGACGACTCGCAGTTTGCTGTTTCTGTCGGACTTTGGAATAAGTATGCCGTTGATTTTAATGTCCCAGAAGGCACAGTGGTTGCAATCAAGGGTGCCAAAGTCAATGACTTCAACGGTAAGACATTGTCTATGAGTCAAAGTTCTGCTCTATTCGCTAACCCTGATACTCCCGAGGCTTATGCAATCAAGGGCTGGTATGATACTCAGGGACGTACTGAAGAGTTTACGACACTGAAGGCTGAGATATCTTCGAGAAAGACGGCACCTGCTGACCGCAAGCTGATTGCCGTTGCTCAACAGGAGGAGATTGGTTCGGGAGACAAGCCGGGATACTTCTCCATCAAGGCCGCCATCAATTTCATCAAGACAGACACTTTTGCTTATGCTGCCTGTTCCACAGAGGGTTGTAACAGAAAGGTCATTGAGCAGCCAGATGGTACTTGGAGATGCGAGAAGTGTGACCTTAACCATGCTATACCTAAGTATAGATATGTGCTGAACACATCTGTGATGGATGCATCTGGCCAGATGTGGGTCACACTCTTTGACAACGAGGCGTCTTTGCTGCTTGGTGTTTCCGCCAACGATCTTCACACATACAAGGAGGAAGAGCCGGACCAATTCTCAAAAATCATGAGTCAGTTGCAGATGCATGAGTTTGAGTTCAGAATCAGAGCCAGAGAAGATAACTACAACGGCAATGTGAGATTGAGATACTCCGCCGTTGGTATCAACAAGTTGGATTATTCTGCTGAAGCTGAGTACTTGTCCCAGAAGCTTGCTAAGCTCAGCGCATAATTATGGTTACTGTGGCATTTCATTTTGCCCTTCTGTTTCTGTTGTTTGTCTTTTATTCGTTGTCTTCTTTCAGAAGTTGAGGTCATTGTCCATGGCTAACTAGGCGTTTCTTTCTTTTTTTTATTTTATTTTTAGCTTTCTCGTCTTGCTCCGCCCATGTTCATATTTCTTTCTATTTCTGTATATGCCACATTCTGCGTCATTCTGTTGCAGTGTGTGGAAGTTCAAAGAAGCCATTAGTTTTTGCCACTTTAATTTTCATGCAACAGTGCGTTTTAAGATCCTTACTAATTTTTTTCAAAGCTGTAAGTGATCACTTCTGGGACCCTTGTTTTCCATTCCCTGAGATGTGATCCAAAGGAAACTACATTTCAGATTTATATGAGCAAATTTTTACAGCTCAAGACCGTTGACAAGAGTTTTGAGCATCATGCAGTTGCACTGTGTAAAGGATCCTCTCCGCTGGTAATTCTTTCTTTTGTTTTCTATGCCACAATATATGACGGTTGGTATTACCGCTATGCGTTCAATTCTATGGTGATCGATCGGATCGATCACCATAGAATGAAATTGCGGACGAGGCATATTAGGGTGGGGGAGAACTCTGGGGCATTCTTGCATCACCTCCCCCACGACTTGACCATTCAAGGCGGCCCACCTAACATCCCCTATATGCTCAAGGTCTCTTTAACTTCTCCTACTTCAACGATCCAGACCGACTGACTAGTCGACGGGTTCTGATCCACCTTCTTCTATTGTATTATAATTCGTCTAGCGGAAGTAGTTCCTACAAAGAGACAGAGAGTATACCAACTAGAGTAAAACCATTAAGCTCTCTCTCAGCAAACCCATACCATCCAACGTTCTTTAAGGGCACCATTGCACTGGGTGATTAGAAGGAGACGAGAAAGGCACAGCTCGAGACTGCCGCTCGGTTCGACATTCGATCTCACGTCCGTGAATTAGGACAACGGAAAGAGCTGCTCATGATGTAGTGTAAAAGATGAGTAATTCCTTTTGCCTCGGTGCTGGGGAGCCAAGCTATCTCTCCGGTTACACCCGTTAGGTACTGGCCAATGAAACGGATCCCAACTAATTCACATCGATCTGGAGAAATCGCTCACGCGAGCAAAAAGAAAAAAGAAATTTTTTCATCGGAATTAAGTGACGAATGTTCTGCAACGCGAGATTGACGCAAGTGAAGCGTTACAAAAAACCGTTGTAATTGTTCACATATCCGTATAACTTGCAGAAAAGACGCATAAACTTGCAGTAAGATCTGAGAGGTGAATAGAGGATCGGCGATGAGAATGTGGAGAAATGAACATAATCACTACTACTTCTCTATGCATCTCCGCTAACACTCTGCTGAACTAGAGCAAAACATTACATCCGCTAAGCAACTTCAAGCTGAAACTTCAACCGAATCTGCTGGCAACGGCGTGAATCAGCAGCCATTTTGTATCCGCTATGTTCAAATCTGCTTTCCGTTGCGTTAGAGGAGGAGCTATTCGCACATATGAGCTTCATTCGTTATGTGGTCTCTAAACTTCTTTACGAACCCGAATTGTAGTATAAATACTTGCATTCATCATCTGATACTTCCCAGCAACCCCATTCCCTCAATTCATTGTTCATCATCCACCAAAGATCAAGAAGTTTCCCAATCATGAAACTCTTCCAGTCGTTGCTTTTGCTTGCTAGTACCACTTTAGCTGCCGCTTCCAGTGGACGTACCTGTTCAGCCACCTCTATCGCCAATGACTGTCCTGACTTGAACTTTGATTACCATGCTGCTCAGTCAAATGCACCAAGAGGTACCCTCTCCATCACTTCAGTTCAGTGGACATCTGGTAGCAATTACGATATCACCATTCACTTTGAGACTGTTGATCAACTCATGTCCTTGTTCTCTTTGTCTGAACTGAAGGTCATTGGTAATGTCAACTCTCTTCTTTACTCCCGTAATTCCCAGGTCTATAAGATCGACAACCCATCAGAATGGGACGTTGTTGTTTCCGTGTCTGTTGAGCCAAACGCTGAGGGCCAAGTTGTCATGCCTATCTTCGAAGTTCAATTCGACTGGTGTACTGCTGGCGTCACTGACCATTCTGAGTGTGACAAGTGGACCTACGGTTACTCCTATGATCTCATCACCGGTTGTAACAACTATGACAACAACGGAAACTCTCAGACAGACTCTCCAACTTACAGCTGGCCAGCCTTCTGTGGTGAGGATAATAACAACAGTTCTTCTCCTGAGTTGATTTCTTCTTCTGAGTTGACTTCTTCTTCTTCCAGCAGCTCTTCTTCCGAGTCGAGCACTGCTTCTGCCACCACTTCCCTTGATCCTGCTTCCTCTGTCGTGGTTATCTCTTCTTCTTCATCTGAGTCCTCTTCTGAGTCCCTGAGAGAGTCATCAACTGTTTCATCTTTAGTTGCTTCTACTTCAGCTGCTGCCTCCTCAGTTGTCTCTTCTTCCTCAGCTGACCCATCAACCGCTGAATCATCTTCTTCTGCTTCTTCAGTTGTTTCGTCTTCAGCTTCTTCTTCTTCTACAGTTATCTCTTCTTCCTCAGCTGATCCATCCACTGCTGCTGAGTCTTCTTTAGTTGCTTCATCCTCAGTTGAATCTTCGTCTTCTTCAGTTGTCTTTTCCTTCGTGGATGTTACTTCCTCAGTTTCTTCTTCGGATGCTGCTTCCTCTGTTTCCTCTGTTTCCTCCGTTTCCAGTGCAGAGTCTGTTAGCTCCACTAGCTCCGAGATTGCTTCCACTCGCGAAACCTCAAACTCTGTTGATCCAGGCTCTGCTCTAATTTCCAGCTCTGCTGTTTCCTCTTTGACTTCTGAAGTTGCTTCTTCTGCCTCTTCTGCTGTTTCTGAGGTTTCATTCACTGAATACACCAGCTCTTCTTCATCTGAGGTTTCTGTTGTTACTGGCGAGTCTTCCTCTTTCTCTGAGTCTTCAGCCTCCGAAGTGACGTCATCTTCTGAGGTTCTTTCTTCAGCTACTTCCGAGACTTCTGAGGCTTCTTCCTCTTCCACCGTTGATGCTGAGTCCACTTTTGCCTCCTTGAGTTCTGCCTTCTCTGCTTTGTCTTCCTCAACTGAATCTTCTTCTCTAGCCGTCGAGTCTAGCTCTAGCACTTCCAGTGTTGCCTCTGAGGCTTCTGCTTCTAGCTCATCATCTATCGATGCTTCCTCCATTGCCTCCACCGATGGGGTTACTTCTGCCACTTCTACTTTGGACGCTGCTTCTCAATCTAGTGTTGTCTTCTCAAGTGTCTCTTCTTACCAGGGCTCTAACAGCTCTTACATTTGGGACCCATCCACTGCTTCTTCTGCCTCTTACTCCACAATCACCACCGCTGTTACCTCCATTACCACTGTTTGTGTGTCTTCTGGTTACGAGACTGCTACCCAGACCATCTTGACAGTCTCTCCTGTTTACAACGAGGCAAGCAGCATCACTGGCTGGGCGGATGTCACTTCTGAGGTTGTTTATGTTGAGACCGCTTGTTTGGAGACCACCGAGTTGAAGACCACAGTTACTCTCACAACTACAGTGCCATGCACCACTGACAACTCACAGATCACTGCTTCTGGTTCCGCTTCCACTGATGTCTCCACAATTACTACCACAGATGCTTCTGGATCCGCTGTTACTCTCACTGTGACCGAGACTGCTACTACGTGCTCTACTGATGGCCAGTGTGCTATCACCAAGGGTTTCACCACTGTGAACGCTCAGGGTTCTGCCACTGTTTCATCTGGTATTGTGACCGTTCCTTGTGAGACTTCTACTCCAGCCTCCGCTGAGGGCCAGTCCACTGCCTCTGTTAAGACTGAGACCCTGACTAACTCTGCTAGTAAGGTCTACACTACCACAGTTCCTTGTGAGACTTCTGATTCGACTTCTGCCGTGAAGGCATCCACCACCACCTTTGACGCTGCTGCTACCACTACCACATCTATTGTGACCGCTTGTGGACTCACCAGAACTGTCACCTCCATCGATGCTCAGGGATCTACACACACTGTTGTTGTCACTGACTCTTGTTCCATTGCTACTTCCACTTCCACTGGTGCTGCTAACACTGTCAACACTGTCACTCTTGAGACAGCTGCTGCTACAGCTGCTTCTCAGACCGTTTCTACTCAGAGTGCTGAGGCTACAGGTGAAGGTGAGGTTCCTTCTATTTCCACCTTCACT
This sequence comes from Petasospora petersonii, assembly GCA_030574135.1. Taxonomy (NCBI): domain Eukaryota; kingdom Fungi; phylum Ascomycota; class Saccharomycetes; order Phaffomycetales; family Wickerhamomycetaceae; genus Petasospora; species Petasospora petersonii. The sequence goes on from JAJMEM010000001.1 coordinate 136,170, forward strand.
GGTGCTGGTTCCAACATTGCTGCTTCCTGGATGAAGGCTGTCTTGTCTACTTTGATGGTTCTTGCTATCACTTGTTGAAGAGTTCTTTTGAAACCTTTTTGCATTTGCATTTCTTCTTCTTTTCCCCTTCTCTCATTCTTTCCGCATCTCTGTTTCGACATTTTCTCTTCCTTGTTGAAACTCCTTAACGACTACTTTCTTAATTATTTTTCCTGCATTGCTTGTTTTGACATTTTATGTTCCTGTTGAAACTTCACCGGTTATTTTGGTTTTCTCTGTTTTCATTCCTGCATTCTTTGCATTCCCATACGCTTTAGTACTGTTATTCATTCTTAACAGTTCAGTCATTATAGATTTAGATTTATAATTTTATTATATGATACCCATGTATTTATAACTAGCTGATTAGTTTATTGTAGTCATTATTCATTACATGCATCGGCTTTTGTTGAGAGAGGGCCAATCAGAGAAGAGAACGGGCAATTTCTATAATAAGACGAATTCTCGACTTCACATCGACAATAAAGTACTTTGTTTGTTGTGTGATACTCTGTGAAATATTTAGAGTCTCTTCAAGGCGATGAAGCTGCTGATAATTCTCAACATCATTCAAGTGTGCCAATGATTCCAAGTCAAAAGAACTCAATAATTCCTCAACGCCATCAAAATCCAGAAGATTCTTCTTAAAGATCTTTGAACCGTTCAAGAGAGATCTGAACACCTTCTCTCGATCCACTTGACTCTTCTTTCTCAGTATAACAAACTCCTTGTAAAATTTTTCCTTTTCCCTATCGCTCAACTCCAACATGTCCAACTCTGACTTCCACTTCTTCTTGAAGTCAACGTAGAACCGATCACACTCCTTTCCTTCCAAGAATCTCATGAGTTTTACAAATCCGGTCTCTTTATACGATTCAACATGATCCTGTTGTTGTTGTTGTTGCTTCCTCATACCAATGACAAGAACACACCAATCATCAAACAGTCGTTTACGCTCCTTGTTGTTATCCACAACCAAGAACCGTTCATCGTTAACAATCTTGAGCGATTCAGTCTCCCAAGTACCATAAGGATCCAATCCAGAATCTTGCAATAGTTGGAGAAACGTTGACTGGGCTTGTTCAGCGTTTAGCTGAGTATCACCTTCGTCTTCCGAAGAGGAAAGGTCATCAAGATTGAAGCCGTCACCTTCATCTGAAGATGACTCAGAGACAGAAACATCATGATCCTGCCCATCTTGTGATTCGTGCAAAACAGCTTCTTCAGTTTGCTCAGTACTGGTAGGTCGTTGTTGTTCTTGTTCTTGTTCCTCATCCTCATCATCCTCATCATCTCCACTGGATGAATATCCAGACACCAATGCTGCAACTTTTGACTTTGGCTGCTCAAGTTCATGAGAATAACCATCATCAACACTGTCGTGGGGCTCCGTAACCTCATCGGTTTCCCTTGGCTTAGTATTATCGAGGGTCTTTGATATCAATGTCTCCCCTCTCTCATCGAGTTGCAGACCACGAGCTTTGGCCACCAGCAAAAGCAGCACACGTCTATCAAATTCTAATAATACTCGTCTCAAATCGGGTTCATCAGCACGCCAAACCGATTTTTTGGTATCTTTGTTGTGATAGAAATGGAGACCATCGTTTGTGATGATGGTGCACCAGGGAGAATTGGAGAAGTCCACTTTGAATTCCGGACGTCGTACACGGGAGTCTGTCATTCTTTATGTATTTGTCAGTACGGTTTAACTGTATGGAGAATATCGGTAGAAGATGGCCCAACGTTGAAAGTCCTCACTGCTTTCTTCTTTTATGATGGTTTTTAAGTTCACTTAGTCGATTACCCGCCCTCTCTTTCTTTCTCAAATGATGACTAAGCCACTTCTCGCCCGTCAATTCTGCCATCTTCTCGATTCATTCTCAAAGTGGCGAAAACACCAATGGAACAACGACACGATAATACTTAGAAAGATAGGTAGGTATCCACACCACACACTGCAAACATTATCACAATGGGTTCTAGAAGATACGACAGTCGAACTACAATTTTTTCCCCTGAAGGTCGTCTCTATCAGGTATGCTTTCAATCCGCATAAGAGATCGATCTCGTTGTGTCCCCCTTTTTCTTTATTAGCCCTTTTCAAAAAGTGGCGTTGAGGGGGGCTTTACAAAGATTACTTTTGATCTAATCCATTGTAATTATAGCCATACTAACAATATCCATATCACAGGTTGAATATGCTCTTGAGGCCATCTCTCACGCTGGTACATGTATCGGTATCCTCGCCTCCGATGGTATCGTCCTTGCTGCTGAGCGTAAAGTGACGTCAAAACTCTTGGAGCAGGACACATCAGCTGAGAAGATTTACACACTGAACGATAATGTCTGTGTTGCAGTTGCCGGTATGACTGCAGATGCTGGTATCTTGATCAATTCAGCTCGTGTTCAGGCTCAAAACTATTTGAAGACTTACAATGAGGACATCCCTGTTGAACTACTCGTTCGTCGCTTGTGTGACGTTAAACAAGGATATACCCAACACGGTGGTTTAAGACCGTTTGGTGTGTCATTCATTTATGCTGGCTATGACGATAGATATGACTTCCAGCTATACACTTCAAACCCTTCTGGTAATTACTCTGGTTGGAAGGCTACAAGTATTGGTGCTAACAATGCTGCCGCACAAACTTTACTGAAACAGGACTACAAGAATGAAATCACAGTAAAGGAAGCCGCTGAATTAGCACTGAAGGTGTTGTCAAAAACCATGGATGCTACAAATTTGACCTCTGAGAAAATTGAGTTTGCTACCATCTCAAAGAACTCCCAAGGAAAGGTTGTTCAGAGAGTTTGGAGACCTTCTGATATTGATGCTCTGATCAAGGCTTCTAATATCATCAAGAAAGACGAAGAGGAAGAAGAGTGAACCCTAGTTTGCTAACTTAAATACTACTGGGTTTATTTGATTTGACTATGTAGCATCCTCCTTTCCACTTATGATTCAGCAGTAACTACGGCAAACATCTAATAAATACGATTTCTATTAGAAACGCAAATACAAAAAAAAGCAGCAGTAGTAAAATAACAGAGAAACAAGTGGGAAGAAAGAACGATGCGTGGTGTGAATGTGAGTGAGTATGTGTGTGTGTGTGTGTGATGGTATAACCAAATGGGGATCAATGCCTTCCCAAACAAAGTAAAAAGAAACAAGCCCTAAAACAAATATATATATATATATATATATATATATATATAAGAAAATGTAGTCAAATGCAATCAGTGGTCACTGGCGTTGATATCACGTTGAATCAAGACTGAACCGAAAAAAACAAAAAAGTACTGATCTTGCGGAGAGGATGTGAGATGGGGTGAAACGTGTATAACCAAACCAAGCCAAACAAGAACAAGAGAAAAGAAGAATGATTTAAGAGGAAGCAGAGTACTTCGAACTCTTACAATTACCAGTCAAAATGTTCTTCGGGAATTCATAACCTGCTTTGGTCCAACTTGTCAAGTTTGTATTTCTGTAAACGTTCAGGTGGTTCTGAATATAGTCATAAGTTGGATGATCTTCTGGATCGCAAGTCACACTGATAGCATTTGGCGGCTGGTAAACACGAACGTAGTCAATCTTCATTGTGACTGGGAACATGATAGAAGCCCAATCAATGTAAGCCCAATTGTTGGAGACACCCAAGTTCAAGATGATAGACATTGGCTCCTTAGAGATTCTTCTCCAGCCAACATTACCGTTTGGATGCAAAGCAGCGGCATAAACGGTGAAGGTTGGATCATCACCAACAAACCACTGACAGTAACCGTCATCATTGTCATGGAGGTACTCGAAACCGTACTTCTGGTAGTAGTGACCATTTGTATCACCAAACTCATACCAAGATGCGTTCAAAGTAGACACGGCAGACACAGCCTGCTGGAAAGGACCACCAGCATACGTGTTCATGGCAGTCACAGTGTGGTTGTAAATTTCAATAAAATCATAGTCAGGCATGTACCAGATATCGAATGGAGCAATCTGCATGGATTGAGACGCAACACCAACGTTAAGGGTGGTGTCAACAGCACCTTCCAAAGCATCAATTTCTGGGGCACCTCTACCGACACCCTGGTTTGGATGGTCTTCACCATCACAAGTACAAGCAGACAATCTTTGGCCTGGCAAGTAGGATATACCATCAGGAGAAGACTGGTTTGGAGAGATACCTGCATCACAAGATTCATAAGTGTATGGCCAGACACCATGCGTAGAAGCCAAATAGCCCGGTCTACCCAAGTTGCCCATAGTCCAAATACCTGGCCACAAACCAGTAACGTTACCGTAATTCGGTAACTGAGCCGAAACCTCAAGCTTTCCCTGTGAGTAGCACATCTTGTTCCATGATTGAAGCATACCGGATCTGTAGAACAAGTTGTGATTGCGGAATGCATCCATTCTAAGTTCTAGGTAACCTTTCTTAGTGGTGGAAGCATCTGGGTCGTACCATTCCAAATCTTTGGTGGCATCGTAATGAAGATCTGGAGCAGTCCAGAACTGGTCATCACCCTCGTAGAAAGTACGCCCCTCGGCGTTGAACTCATCAGAAAAGACAAGTTGCCAATCTTCACCATCCTTGCTTTTCGATGTGTAAGCTTCTTTTGGAGTATCAGGGTCGATCAAGGACGTTCTGATAGCGGATAGTGTTGGATACTCGTAGTAGGTCAAGATGGAAATGACGTCAACCTCCTTTTCGTGGTCAAGAGCACCAGAATATGTGAGTGCTGGAAGAATGACAAACAACGCGATGGCGCCCAAGAACAAGGCCAGCAGACCAATAAAGCCACCCGTGGATCTCTTGTCCATGTTTTTGAAGTCGTTTAAGAACCTATGCTTATCAGCGTACGCGTCAGCAATTGGATCTGGGTTGTGCAGGTAGTCGTCTGGTTCTTTTTCGTCAATGTGCAATGGGAAAGAAGAAGCAGGGTATCCACCAAACGGACTAAAGTCTGCATCTACCAGGAATGGGTTCGTAGATGATTCTGAGTTGTTGGATGATTGTCCTGAAACGAGAGAGTTCTTCTTAGCGTGACCCAGAAGGTTTGAGTTTGAGTTTACTGAAGCTGCCATTGAAGCAACTCTTGAGCCACCGATAGATGGATATCTATCATACTCAGGTGGGGAGTAGACATCTTTGGCGATGTTGATGCTCTGTTGGTTCATGGCAGATATGCTTGAGGAGGAGTAAGAGCTCATATTCTGTTGCAAGGATTGAGAAGAGCCTTGTTGGCTGTAGTAACCATTGTAATCAATGAATGGTTTTGCTGGTTTTTTCGCGTTCAAGTTGGAGGTACTTGACCCTTCACTGGAGTTTGTCTCTTCAAACGAATTTAGCTCATCACCGATAAATGGGTTCTTCGATTCAGAGCCGTCAGACTCAGAACTATTAGCCATCGGCGAACGGTCCGTTAGGTTTCTTGTTGACATTGTGTTGTGAGGAGTATATGAGCGGACTCACTGGGGTTGAAAGGAGCGTGTTATCAAGCTGCAGCCAGTGAGAGTAATACAAACGAGGGTAGTGATATACTGGGATCACTTATTTGAAAGGGAATAAGAGGGCGTATGTGTGTGTTTATGCGCGTAAGTTTTGTACTGGCTTGACACAGTGTGTTTTTGTCAGATCAAGTTGTCAAAACAAAGGGAAAAAAGTGCTCACTATGGAATTTGGCCTTGCAGTGAGACAGTGTGTGATTGTTGGATTTTAACCAAAAAAAGATTTCAAGCTTGAATGGGAGTGAGCCGCTTGTTGGACTGTGATGTATACGTGTGTATTGTAGGTGATCAGTGCACAAGAGGCAGTGTAACAACGAACGGGCGGTAAAAGTTGGGGAAAAAGGTCTCTGTGTGTAGAGCGGTGCTCAGGTGTTTTGGTGGGGAAGAGATAGACAGAGAGAGAAAGAGAAGGGAAGAAAGACTGCTTTTGACTTTGGACGGTTTGCCTGTGATGAGTGTGTAGTTGTAGCTTTAGCAGTTGATGTGTATGTATTTTTTCTCTTTTCCTCTGTGGAATTGTGGTTTTTACTTGGGCGGTGTTTTGCTGTTAAAAGTGTTGTGTGTCCCCTTTCGCTATATTTTTTTTTTCTTTTTTTTTTTTTTGGCTTAGGAATTTTCTGATAAAATTCCCGGTTCTTTTTTTAGGATTCATCCCTTCAGGTTTCGCGAGCTTCTGAGATCAGGGTAACAGTCTTAACTATAAAGAACTTACAGATTGGGATGAGCTTTCGCGTAGAAGAAGAAGAAGACTGGGCGGTTCAGCTCCGCTGAGCGCGTCTCAGAGAGAGCATTGGCGTAGGACAAAGGACAAAGGACAAAAGGGACAAAAGGGACAAAATATTGGTTTTGAACGTTTTTATTAACAGACAAGAAATTGGTAATAGGGCATTTTAAGTAGCGATTTACACATTAATTCTTGATGTTGGATCACTTATTCTACTCTGTAGGTTGACCCTCAGTAAGGAAAGAACAATTATGATCTGATGGTCTTGTTAGTTCTCTGCGCAGCGGCCAGGTCGAGGTTTGCCAAAAACAGACATTTTGGAGTGGGACAAAGAAAAGGGCTGTGCTCTTCTTCTGGGCAGATTTCACAATGAATCTCAGAAGGGGGAGGGGATTCTAAGTCCTTTTAAATAGAAAGGTATGCTATTTATGAGATTATATAATCAAAACCAACATAACTTCAAAAGCATCGAGATCATCATCCACCTGTTTTTCTGCTAATGCGAGATCATGCAGGATTATGCGTCAACTACTCAAAAAGAAAAAAAAAGAAACTTCTAACGGTTTGTGTTGATAATTCATCTCTCTTCAAAAAAGAGAACAGTGGTATAGGAAAAGCATTTATTACTCTTAACTTCTTTATCATACCTACATAACTACAATTAATCGTTTTATCATTCGTTTAGTACTGCAAAATAACAATAGCGTACCTGTGACACCGCGATCTACTCAACTCTCACTCTGAACTCATGATGGCTGATCGTCAACCTTTTATGATGGAGGTAGTTCAACATAGACCTCGTCTTCTTCATATTCTTTACATATTCCTCTTCTCCTCTCATATTAAATCTCTTGCCACACTATAATCCTGCTCAGAACGATAACCTGGGGAACTCATTCCCCAAGCCCCACAATCTGTGTGGAAAATCCTGGGGGGAATCGCTTACCCGAAAACTAAGTTAATACCGTTGCATACTGGCACAAAAATTTGCAAAAGCACTGCTAGACGTACATTACGACTGGCTGTTCATTAGGTTTGGAAGCTTCCATTTGGTGTTCTTCATATATAATTTTTTTTGTTCTTCTTCTTCGTTGCCTCATCACTCTAATAATCTTTCCTCTTTCGGACTAGACAATAGAGCTTAGCACACTTCACTCTGGAACTATGAGGCTCTGCCTTCATACTTGGAAAACTTCTACTAAAGAATCATGCAGTGTTGAGTTGAGGCAACTTCAACACTGGTATATCTTTGGAAGAATGAAGCTTCTCTAGCAGTTTTACGGGCTGTACTTACAGCATCTTTCCCATTCTTCTTCCCCAATGAGGAAACACCCTGTGCTTAAATACAGAGAATTTGAGGCATTTTAGAGGAACAACCAAACTGCACACTCATTATCAAATTTTTCTTGTTTCGAATCCCATTGATGATATTGGACTACTGAAATAGACTTCTCACTCATAAAAGGGAGCACATACGTCCCCTTCTATTCTCACATCTGCTTATACAAGGCCAGATCACAACACAGGCAATCTTTGCAACTTCAGTCAAACAAAAAAAATGAAGCTTTCCACACTCATTTCCTTCCCCTCTATCATTTCTGCTGCTGTCTCTGCTCAGGCAATTACATCCTGCTACGGTCCAGAGCCAAGTACCACTACCAAGGTTATGAACTTCACCCAGTCTAGTGGAACGGACCGCACCTTGATCATCTACACAACCATCCTTGTCACGAAGTTTGAAGACACATGCAACGGCAACACACCAACAAACCTTCCATATTCTATGGAGCCTACAACAGTGTCACAGATCATCTTCTAAGCTGTACACACAGCAGTTTCACACAACCGTTGATTCATTGCAAGTTTTACCCCTGCCCCTGGCCCCCGTTTGAAAGATCCCTCCACAAGACTCTAAGAAGGGATTTGCTCGTTTCTTCTATCAAGCGACAATGATACCACGCTTGAAGGTCTGCGTTGGAAATCCTTGTGTAAGTTTAATTCTCTTTCTTTTTTCCTTCCTTACAATTTAACGCCTACACTTCTTTTTATCCATGATATAGATGTAGTCATGTTGTCATAGGGTCACCAGTTCTATTTACTGTTGATGGGCCTGTCGCTCATAAAACTCCACCACCTGATCACTGGACGTAGCATCCTCTATACCTTTATCCTCTCTGATGCGAATAAATCTCGGGAATCTCAAAGAAATACCACGTCCCAGGGTTTCATGACCAGCCTTGTAAACAGGAGACAATGACAAATCGGCAGTCAAAACTTCAAACAGCATCGAAGGTTCAAACCAAATGTCAGGCGCCGCAGATGGATCGTGGATCACATAAGGTTTAGCCTCTTCGATTTCAGTTGGGGAAAGCTTCTCATATAACTGTTTCAACATCTCATCGGTAAAACCAGTACCAATCTTACAACACGTCTCATACTCACCACTGTCAACATTGTAAGATGCCAAGAGAAAACCACCATATGTACCAGTTCTCTTACCCTTGCCGTAATAAGCCCCAACAACAACCAAGTCCAACGAGTCACCAACACCGGCTAAGTAATCCTTCTTTACCTTCAGCCAGCAATTAGATCTCTGAGAAGGTCTGTAGGGATCTGAGTCTAAGGTCTTGACCATCAATCCTTCACAAGATGCCTTGATAGACTCATCCAAGAATTGTTGTAATTCTTCAACATTATCAGTCGTCTTACTTGTAGCAAAAGCGAAATGACCAGGAACTTCCTGTATCACCTTCTGCATTAATCTTCTTCTTTCTCTCAACGGTTTATGAATAATAGGCTCATCGTTATAACACAAAATATCAAACCCAAAGAGACAAACCTGGACCTTGATATCCTCAGACTGAACGTCTTTTCTCTTTCTAGTAGACAACACCTGGAATGGTAAGATCTTCTGCTCCACTCTACTCCAAGCAACAGCCTCACAATCCAAAATCAGCGATTTGGTAGGCTCTTTAGGGTTAAGGAATCCCTTCACACTGTCGACAATATCTGGATACCGCTGTGACATATCTTCAGAGTTTCTGGAATACACTTTAACTTCACCAGAGTTGAGCAAATGAACTTGAGCTCGTTCACCGTCGTACTTGTACTCACATGTGAACTCTTCACCAGTGAATCTATCGAGAACCTCAGTGATAGATTTTGTAGGCTTCGCCAACATAGGCTTCAATGGGATACCTGGCTTTAAAGTACAATACTTATCCAAATTCATTATGCCATGCTCAAGGGCTGTACTGATCAACACTTCATAATTAGGTACCTGGCAGAAAGCGTCTCTGGTCATCTCTTCAGCTTTAACAAAGGCTTCCGGTGTGATGGAGGATGCCTTTTTGCCAGCTTTGATCTTCTCATGGGTCAAAATGGCTTTTGCAAGGGCAAGAAGCAGTGTTTTCTCAGCAAGACCAATTCTCAGCTTCGACTCCAATGATCTGATCAAGAACTTGGCTTCAATGCCCTGAGATGCAGTAAGCATGCGCTTGATGATATTTATCTTCTTCTGCTGGGAGTTGTTACCCGTGGTGGTGGCAATCTCTTTCAAATTGTTGAACACACTGGCAACGGTAAGTGGCTTTGGTTTGAACATAGTTGGCTGGACATTACGAGCTTGCAAAGCAATCAAGCCCAAGTCACCAGTTTCACGATACTTAGATTTCACATGAGCAGTAGACTTACCAGTAGACTCTGCAATTGTCTTGATCAAGATCGATTCACCCAAACCAAGTTCAATACCTTCGTAATCTGGAGCCAAACGATTGATAAACAGATATGCAACATAAACCAGCTCGGATGGATTGGCTTGCAACACTTTTAAAAAGAATTCTGAAGTGATCTTGATGATTTCGAGACGACCAGATGTGGCTTCCACTTTGCCAAACACTTCAGCAACGGCCGCGTATGGTAAAGGTTTGCCTTCAACCAGTTTAGTGTCAAACTTAGTGTTCTCCATCTTAGAGAGAAGGACAATCTTCTTAGCATCATCAGCATCCTGCTTTTCAGTCTCAGAATCAAAGGCAAGGTCGTCCTCCGGTGTGACGCTCGATTCGAGTTCTTTGGATGTGGTAGTTTCATCTTTGGTAGTAACAGATATGTCTTTTTGCTCTTCATCGTCATTGGTATTGGGTGATCTTTTGCGATAGGTCATTTTCACAGGTGGCTCATCGTCGTCATCAACAACGATCTTCTTCTGTTTCTTTCTCACTGGAGATGGAGACCTTGTTCTCGACTTCTCTCTCTTTGGTGATTTCTTTGGAGATGATGGTGTGGTGGATGACTTCTTCTCTTCATCAACAATTGGTTTTTTAGTTTCAATTGTAGCAACTGGAGAGATATCTTTGTCTGTATTTGGAACATCTCCAGTCTTCTTCTTCGATAGCATCGCAAAGATGTCACGATTACCCGCCATCTTGTGATTAAGCAACTGAGGTCTGTGTGATTGAAGAAGTAGAAGTGAAGAACAGTAACAAGGGGAGTAAGCAACGGAGCCCGTGGAGCGGAGAGATATTTCAATAACAGACCTTGTCAATCTTCTCCACATGAACTCTTGAGGAGTCTCAATGATTGTTAGTATATGACGTTTTCCTTGTTTGTCCAGTAGTACTACTGAATTGTTTGAATGAGACGCGTTTTTCTCTTGGATACTGGGTGGCGCGTCAGTTTTACGCGTTTGGCAATGCTCTTCATTTCCTGGTGAAATGTCAAAAACTGCAGACAGAGTGATGAGTGTATATCGCGTAACGAAGTTCCTTTTGTCCTTAGTAAAAGATATAGAAAAAACAGTCATCCCATATGAAAGTAAGGAGTACTTGGATAATTTGGGTAAAGAAGCGCACCAAAATATCCAATTAAGGAGAGTTACTAAAAGTAGAAACTTTCCGCAACTGGCCATTTTAGGACATTTTGTCAAGAGCGCAATTTTTGATAGTGAGGGGAGCAGCATGATCAAAAGAAAAAGGAAGAGTACAATCATTCTGTTTTAATCCTTCTTCTCCACACTTTTGTTTATTCCCTTTCCTGTTGCTCTTGTCGCTCTCTCTCTTTACTTCAACTGCAGCCAATACCTTTTCATCTAGCATCCAAGTCCATAACCCACAGTCAGAGCATATACAACCAGTTATGGCCAACAAGAGAAGACCTAAAAAGACCAGGGCCCCTTACAAGCGCTACGGCCCAGGAGGTCTCATAAAACACACACAGGGCCACTCTACCGTCTCCGATGGCGAAGAGGATGATGAAGACGAAATTGAAATGAATGGATTAGTGCAGGGTGGTTCCCCTGCTTCAGTTCCTTTGAAGAAGGAGTTTGCCATGAACATCTCTCCAAGTATTTATGGATACGCTGTCAGTGTAAATGCTACCATTCAATACCAGGAGAAGAAAGATGTTCTTGACAACTCCTTGAACCACTCTGCACATACAGCTTGGCCAACGGCCAAGGATGTTGCCTCAAACGAGACGTTTGAGAACGGTGATTTCATTAAGGATTCAACTTTATTACAACACCACGAGCAGCCCTTTCTTGTCCAAGAAGAATACGGCACAGTGTTTCCCGCAGAAATTTACCAGTTGATTTTGAATTACGTTGGAGAGAAAGACCCAAAGTACTTGAGAATCTCTAAGATGTGGTACAGACTCTACCTTCCCATTCTTTATCACACACCTTATCTCAACACATACAACTTTGTCAAGTTTGTGGATACCATCACGGGCCCAAGGAACAAGATTGGATCTAACGTACGCTCCTTGGACTTATCCACTATCATTCAGAGTGGGAAAAACTCATATGTCTCCAAGGTTTTGAGACGGTGCTCAGAGAATTTGGAACTGTTTGTTGCACCACAAACCAGTTTCGGTTATGCTCCATTAGTCAGCTTGAGAAGTTGTACCAAGATCAAAGTCCTCGATTTGGGATTTGTGTCTGAGACTGTGAACTTGAAAGAGTTATTTCAATCCATCAGTAAAGCTAAGGACTTGACGACACTGTCTTTCCCAAGATCATCCATCTCTTGTGAAGAGTGTGATGATCACACCGTTTGGCCACCAAGTCTAAGCTCTTTGCGACTATCTGGTGGTATTAATGACAAATTTCTCTCTGATTCTGTGTTTCCTTCAACGATCAAGCGCTTGGAATTTGCACACTGTCCATTGTTGACTGAATTTGGTATCTACAATATGCTGACCAAGTATGGTGAGAACATCACCCATTTGAGTGTCCAATACCCAATGCCCAAGCTGAACGAGAGTTCCTTGGACTTTGTGTTCACCTATTGCCCAAACTTGGTGTTTCTTCAAGTCACCGTTGATTACTGCTCCCGCTCTCTTTTTGCTGAAGAGCTTCTTCCCAAACTGAGCAATGGACGCACTCGTGCTCTCAAGACTATTTGGATTGAATCCAGTGGAGGTCTGGGACAAAGCACTAAGCTACACCCAGATGACTTGACTATTGCAATCATGGAAGATCGCTTACCTTCTTTAAAGAATGTCAGGATCACATCCAAATTAGGATGGGACGTTGAAAGTGACGATGTTGGTGATTTGGTGAACTTGTTAGAGGAGAACGGTGGTGGGTTATATCTGAACTACTACTGAGCTTCTCTCCCTTCACATGGCTTAACTGTTGATGATTTATCATTATTAATTTCTCATTGTCTTTATGAAAGTCATATGTTGTTGGTCTTCAATGGACAGGAGCCCCTTTGTCCTGCCGTGTTGTTCTTCAAACCAAGCACACAAACTAAACAGAAGAAAAACTCACAAGACCCAGAGAAACAGAATATGCTTACGGGATCAAATGCTTCCCTTTCTTTTATGACCGTTATGAACCTGCTGTTTTTTGTGCTTTTTATCAACTTTCAATATCCAAAATCGTTAAATCTCTCTCTCCTTTGTAGATGAATCTGCCAAGGTAGAAGTGCCACTAAGAATGCGGTAGACGCAACATAAACCCCAACGCGTAGTCGAAAAAGGACACGCATTTGGCACAACTTCCCATTCCTTGTAAAAATTCGTCCTCAGTATTTAGTCTTCTGGGAGGAAAAAATTCGTTGTCTGTCGAACTCTATACCCAAATTTGGCTTTGAGATCTTCTTCTGTCTCTGTCTCTTTGTCTGAAGATGGCTCCAAAGAAAAAACTGCCTCATGTGGCTGCCTCTAAGGGTGCTACTGTTACCAAACAGTACCCGTCTCAGTGGAAACAAGGCCGTAAATGGCCTTACTTCTCCACATCACCATCCCAGTATTTGTTAGATACATCAGTGCTTACAAATATTGATTATAGGCTTCTATTGGTGCTTGTAATTGCATCTTTGGTCTCCAGATTATGGGCTCTTGGCCAGCCAAACGTTGTGGTCTTTGACGAGTCTCATGTTGTGTCTCATATCAACAAGTACATTGATGGAGTCTACTTCAATGATGTCACTCCTCCTCTCAGTGGGCTGTTCTACACATTCATTGCTTATATTGCTGGATACAGAGGTGATGCTCCAATTACAAAACCAGGACAGGAGTACACAATGACCTATTTCCCATACAAGACTCTCAGAGCTGTTACCGCAGTCATGTCTAGTGGTGTTTGTGGATTGTCTTTCCTTACCCTCCGTACAAGCGGTGTTAGAGCCATCGTTGCCTTTGCTGCTTCTTTGATCTTTGTCTTTGAAAATATGGCTGTTATGACCGGTAGATTGTTCCTACCGGACACTCTTTTCTTGTTTGGTGTCGCCTTGGCCGTGTTCTCATACAAAAAGTTTGACATCACCAAGCCATTTGGAAAGGAGTGGATCAGATACTTGCTACTGACAGGTATTTCCCTGGGATTAACAGTGTCCACTAAGTGGATTGGACTTGCCACTATCACCTGGGTCTTGGTGCTCACTGGTATCAAGTTGTGGTTCGTCCTCGGTGATCTCGAGATTACAAACCGTGAGGTTGCTTCTCAGTCCTTCACGCGTGCAGCTGCCTTCATCATTGTACCATTTGCCATTTACTTTGGTGTAATTGCTGTTCATGTTATGCTCCTGAAACAGTTCCACAATGATGCTTCATTGCTCTCGACTGCGTACCAGCGTGAGTTAGCCGGTAACGATGTGTGGAGTATTCCAAAGTACGTTACTTGGAACTCTACAGTCACACTCCGTCATTCCAACTCCCTTGGTGGCTACTTACACTCCCACCCATACAAGTACAAATCTGGTTCACATGAACAACAAGTCACAGTGTTTAAGTTCAAGGACTTCAACAACGAGTGGGTGATTGAGCCAGCTCCTGGAGCAAGAATTGATGAGAACGAACCAAGAATCAAGCACGACCAGGAAGCGATACTGAGACATAAAAACACTGGTGCTGTTCTCCGTGTTGACAAGTTCAAGCCACCGATGTCTGAACAGGATTATGACCACGAGGTTTCTTGTTTCGGTAACTTCACGTACCCAGGTAATGACACTGACAAGTATTCGATTAAGTTCAAGGATGAGAAGAACAGCAAGCACAAGTTCTTGACAGCTACTGACGTTGAGTTTAGATTGTTCAACTTAAAGCAGAGATGCACTGTGCTTTCGCATGATATCAAACTGCCAGAGTGGGGCTTCAACCAACAGGAGGTTATCTGTGTTGATTCACCAACCTTAGAGCGTACTTACTTCAAGATTGAGGTTGTGAAGCATCCAAAGGATCTTGACTATAAGAAGTACCCTCATTTGGCTGAGAAGATACCGTACGTTGAGGTGCCATTGTGGAAGAAGTTTTTAGAGATCAATAACTTGATTTACAAGTTATGGAAGGGTATCAAGTCTACCAACAAGAGTGCTTCCGACGGTCTCTCCTGGTTGTGGTTGCAGAATGGTATCAAATTCTCCACACGTCCAAACTCACACTTGTTCGTCATTGGCAATCCAGTTACCTTTATTTTGCCATTGGTGCTGATCCCAGTGTTTGTCATCATCACCATTGTCTCTTTGATTCGTGGTGATGACTTTGTGCAAGTGTTGAACTACAGAAACCAAGCTGCCACATTTGTACTCGGCTACTTACTTCACTGGCTACCATATGTGCTACAGGATGGTGAGTATTTCCTCCACTACTACCTTCCGGCCCTGTACTTCGCAGTTTTGCTTGCGGGTACCACTCTTGAATTTGTTGTCTTCAAGAATGAGAAGCTAGGACACGGCATTTTACTCATTGTTGTACTTGCATCATTGCACTACTTCAATGCTCTACTTCCTGTCATATGGGGCACAGGTTGGACTAGAGCTGCCTGCGAGGCTGCAAAGCTTTTTCCATCTTGGGATATCAGATGTGACGTTTACAACTGAAGAAATCAGTTGTAAGATATATGTATGAAACAACTAAGAAATCATAGAAAGTGGGGTCGTATCATTATGGTGTGTGTGTGTACTGTAGCTGTTTATCACTTACTGCTCTTTTTGGCATTCATCAAATCCTTTGAGAAGTCTAACACTAGCTCATTAACCCACTCGAGCAACTCCTCTTTCTTCCTCACAGCACTAACTTTCTGTGCCTCGACTTCTGTGAGTTCTTTTTGGAGCTCCACTATCTTCTTCACCTGGTCGGCCTGTGAGACCCCTGCGCCTGGCAGAGAGTCAATCAGGGCGATGATTTGGCGGGATTTGAGGATGAGGTCAGTGCTGAGCTCATTGATGGAAGTCTTGAACTCTTCGGGTGACGGAGGCTCAACGGTCTTATCTGGGTCTCTGGCAAGCTCCTCACCAGGGAGAGGAAGGAAGTTGTGGTGTGTATCAACGTAGTGAAGAGTGGCACAGAACTGTTCGACGAGCTGGTCTAAACAGATTTGTAGTTGTGTGAGACGATCCGCCATATTTCTTTTCTGTTTGATTTCCCCTTTTTTTCTGGTTAAAAGGTTAATTGAGGTAAAACCTCTCTCTCTCTCTCTGTCAAATTTGTGATGATTTTTCTGTCTTTGTTCCAGTTGAACTATTAAAAACCGCCCAAAAGCGCGGATATCATTATCATCACCAACATGAGAGCGTAATATACAACAACGAGCGCTCACCGCTTCTTCACTGCCACTACCACTTACTCATTACATCTGTGAATATAAAATGCCCAAACATCAACTGGCAGACGATCTCTTCCCTCCTCACCAAACGGTGAATGGCTCGAAATCAACTTACACGCGAAGCGAGATTGACGAAGCCACCGTTCAGTACTTTGAGATGCTCAACTGTTACACCGTGCTCAGAGACAACCTCAACAAGGAGTTCGGAAAGGGGTTTCTGCTACTCAGCCAGGCCAACTATCAGTCTGTTGGGAAGCGATTTGACAGCTCTTGCTGGGACAATAGAGTTAAAGCCACAAGGAAGTGCGAGTGGTCTGCTAAACCACGACCAGGACCTGTTCCGCTTGACATCAGCCCAAGCCCTGATGTCCCTGGCGGTATCTCCATCACTGCTTCGAAAGCTTCTTCTCCTGTGAACACTACCTCAGGAGCTGAAGCGCATACCACAACAGTCGCCAACAGAAGACAGAACAGAGCATCATCATCATCATCATCATCATCATCATCATCATCCGTACCAGAAACCAAGGATAAGCCATATGATCCAATCAACATGTTTTCCGCACTGCCTCCACAATCACTCAGATACGCACAGACATTCTTTGAAACATCTGTCTACACCATAGAGGATCTCGTCAAGGTTTGCACTGAGCTCAAACGATTGGAGAGAATCATGACAAGCGGAGAGCCCCTCAAAGAAAAAGAAAACCTAGATGCTTTGAACATTGATATGAATGAGCTAACACTCGCTGACAAGGAGTCAAATGTCTCTTTAGATTCAATTGCTCCTGCTGCTACACCAGTTGCTAAGCCCCAAAAGTCTATTAACCAATCAGAATCACCAAAATCAGACAAGTCAAATGAACAAAAGAAGAAAAGAAGTCCATTTTACAAACTCAAAAAGATGAGATCAAAGAACAAAGTCTGAGAGTATATCCGATACGAAGCTAATGAATATTACCATAAATCACAATATGTCTTACCGTATATGAAGCACATGAGATGGTATTCTCTTTCACCTGTAGAACTAGTTATTCAAAGGGGGAATAGATACCTACAGTTCTGAGAACACACTAAAGGACGAGTCATACATTTGATGTATTACCACTGTACAATTGAAGTGAGTGAATTCATTGGTCATAAAAATTGGTCATGATAAAGCGAATGAAATGGGTAGTTGGAAAACAGAACAAAACCAAAAGATAAACAGAGTGTTGCGCCAAGTTGCCAGGTAGTAAAATATGTAAAACCAATAAAATAATTAGAAAGCGAATGTAAGAAGTATAACCTATGTCCGTGGGGGTATCATCAGTGTAAGTGGGTGGGTGGGTCTAAACGAGGGTTTTTAGCAGTAAAGGGGTGGAAGGAGGGTTAATGATAGTGTGAAACAAGCATCAGTTTCACAAGGATGAGTGTACCTTAGTATCATCCTCAAAAGAATCAGAGTTATCCTCAAGAGAGACAGACGAGTTCTCACCAAAGACAGAGTCCTCATCAGTCATAGTATCTTGGAGAACAGCATCGAGCTTTTCCTTGAACTCCTTGATGCCGCTTTCACCAATATCTCTCATCATATCTCTTGATAATCTGGTGAACTTGGCAGCTCTGACGCTTGCGATAGCTTCTTGCACGTCACCTTCAGCACTGGAAGGATCATCATTCACACCAAACATAACACTCAACTCCTGCATGCCCTTCTGGATCTCAGCGAATTCCGGACCTTCATCAAAAGAGGCATTGAGCGTATTGGTGAACTTGTCAATCTGTTCTTTCAGTGGGGTGTGGATGTTCATCAACAACAGCGATTCTCTGATCCTCTGCAGTTCAGTGGCATCTTCCTCAGCCTCTGGAGACTCCATGTCCAAACCCATTCTATAAATCCATGATTGTCTCACAGCATTGTTTGGGGAGGGAGTGTCCCAAGCTAGGGGGTCTTTGAGAGCTGGTGTTGAGACAGGAGATATGGAGGATTCCTTGGAATTGTAGTCCCGTTGACACTGTTTTGAGATCTGGACCTTCTCAAGCTTCGTTAATTGCTCAATACTGGAAGAAGAGGTGGAGTGGGCATGACTGTGGTAACGAGTGTTGTTTCTAGAGATAGTCTTTGTAGATGTGGCCGCAGTGGAGATGGATGCACGAATCGTGGAGAATGTGTTGGAGGCAAGTGAGTTGGTGACAGAGGTGGAGCGTGGCATGCATTCCGTTCTATTGAAGGAGATCCCTTCTGTTCTGTTAAATGCAACGCCCTCTGGCTTGTCACTGGTCTCCTGTTCAGCTACGGCCACAAATGCATCATCATCGCTGGTACGTGAAAATCTTGGGATGTCAAACGTTCTGTTGGAGATGGAGGAGTCCTGGTCAACGTGTGAGATGTGGGAGAAACCAAATGGTGTGGATATCTTGGTTCTAAGTTTGTGTTTCTCCCTTTGGTTGGCTTCTTTCTGCGATGCTCCTCCGCTCTTAAAAGAACTCACGAAGGCGTTAAACAGTTTACCCCCTGTGCTCTTCTTCTTTTGTAACCTGAGCCTCTCTTCTTCCTCTGCTCTTTGTGCCATGAGGCCAGTGAAGTAGGAGGTTGGAGGAAGTGGGGGTAGTTCAACAGTCTTACGAGATGGCAAGTATGGCGTGTCAGAGTTGAGAACCTCGACATTGGGCAGCGTATGTGCGTAAAGCTTATCTCTGGTGTCCTCCTCGAGCCAGATCGAGTCCATCTGTAATGGGTCCATGATGGAGATAGTGCGTGAATGTGTCCAGTGAATGTGTGTGACTGGTGTGAAGATGATTTCGGTGATGAGACAGGTAGGAGCCTGTGAGTTTTATATAAGAGCACAAGGATTACCACACGAACGGTGTCTTTTTATCTCCTTTCAAGGAAAGGGGCATCAGAAGGAGTCGTGCGTCAAACTTTTTTTTTCAGATCCACGACGCGTTACCTCCTTCTTTTTACCGTATACTGACGCGTCACATAGCAAGAGCGCGTTATCTTTCCTTTTGCTCCTAGAGGTCTACTATTATTATTTTTCTTACTGATGGTTCACATATGGTATATAGTCAATGATAATTACTCGGTATCGAAACTACACAAGCTAATCTTGTTGTATTCTTACTCCTTCACTCAAAGTCTGATCTACGCGAAATTACCAAAAGGGGAATAAAAGTCTGATCCATAAACGTCGCGTCCAAAAGTCTGCAGAATTTGGCATTCTCTCTTAAAGCTGTATATGATCACAATAACTTGCCGTATTTGTGTTACTAGGCTCGACCTTACTAAAAAGATGATTTTCACACGACTCCTTGAAACACAGGCACCCTTCTTTCTGGAACCCCTGAAATTCTAGCCAGATCGGGAGTCACATTGGAATGCTTCTACAGCTTATGAAGATGTAGTGTGGGTGCGTGATCATAGATATCTCTTCATACCCCTGAATATTCTCTAACTCCTAAAGACTACTTCAAATTCAACCTCAGAAAATGCGTTAAACATTTAATATATAACCAGAAGTCCTTATTCACTAATATCAAACCCACTTATTTAAGACTTTTGAGCTTACGCATCTGCTCCTTAAACACATCGCCACCACTGACCTCCGAGATATTTCTTTTCATGCCTTTACCTGTCTCTTCAACAACGTCTTCGCCAACCATCACTGTTTGTTTGTAACTCTGGTTTCTCAGCCTTCCACTTAGTAAAACTTTCGAAGCCTTTTCCTGCACTGTTCTTTCCATATTTCTCTTACAACCAAGTAACTCTAACACGGTATATACATCCTTGAATGATCGACATTCTGTGCTCTTTTCTGCTCCGGAACTCACAACCAAGTTCTGATGTCTTGAGCTTCTCACCACCTGCGTGATGTTGTTGAAACACTGTGCTCTCTGAGAATCTGTAGAGCCACTGAACATCTTTGAGTATACAATCTCAATCTTGACACCGCGACCAACGGCTGACCCAATGGTTTTATGTTTCAAGAATGTAGGAAATCTCTTGGAGTATTCAAGCGTTATGACATCAATGTCGAGATTCGTACATGCTAGCATCAACCCTTTCTCAGAGATCGGTTTTACAGCAACGACATCAAAAGCACTCTGTAACTTGGCAATGCTCTGACCTGAGCTTGGTTCATCAATGACGATAGTGATACGGGAATATATCTTTAATCTTCCTTCGAATTCCTTAAACAAGGTCAAGTCAATTGGATTTGCCTGTACTGGGACCTTGGCTTGGTGAGGTAATGTGAAGTTTAGCGCAACGTGTGTATACCCAAGAGCTGATAGTGTCGCTAGAGTGTTTTTCAGTGTTATGATGGATTGTGGAGAGGGCGGCTGTGTATACGATTCTTGCGGCCAGGGAACGTTAAGATCAACTAATGGTGGTGACATTATGAAGCTGTTATAAAATGATGTTGGATTAAAAGAAAAGAAACAAGGATGATCTCCATCATCAACAGTTTTCAAGCCATTGCAGTGAAACCTTACAATTTTTTCCTAAAATCTCTCTATGTGTTTCCATTTTCGCGACTGAAAAAGGTTATGCTGGGTGGGGTTTTCAGTATGTAAACAACTTAGGTTAATAAGGCTTTTATATCTTTCTTTACTTTAAGTACACATCAGGTTCTTTTTGGAGAAGAGCATATGTATTTTTCCCTTATCAACCCCCATACTTCAGCGGTGTTCTCAAGAACTTCCTTGAACATTCCCTCTTCCTCTGTTCGGATGTGGAAAAACTTCCAAATCAGGAAGTCTGCCAAAAGAAAAAAAAAGAAATAAAAAAAATTAAGGAGAGAACCCTCCCACACCGCCAAATAACAAAAAAAAACCACAAAACAAAACAGCCGCCCACCCAACGTCGACAACAAAACAAACATGCTCATTCTTTCTTTTTAAAATAAAAAGAAAAACAAAGAAAAAATATAAAACTTGAATTAAAAAGCTTCCTCTGTTGAAGGAAACCATCAACATCAACCGCACATAATATCATTTCCCTCCTCCTTTTCTCTCACCCACCAGAGCCATTCCTTTCATAGCACCCAGAAGCCCTCACATTCTGAGTTCTCCCCTATCCCGCGTGCCAGTCAGATCATCAACTAACACCTGTGCTTTTGTCGAACTGATAACCTTTGGCACGGTTGTTTATCTCCACAAAATAAAAGGGAACAATTGACAAGTATCCAGGCTTATTGACACTCTTCACCGAACGAGGCATAATCGTTTTGCTTGTTTATTTCCACTCTACTCGCTTATCATCCCATAGGACAGGACACGCTTCTATTCACATAGACATCCACATACCCCCATTTCTGGAACTTTCCTTCACACTGTGCCACAACATCTGAAGAGCAAACTCATCCTACTCACTCATTAAATCTCATTCGGGAAAGTCCTCCTACTACCTTTTCACCAAAACAACCCATAAACTGAACTAGGGACAGAATCTGGCATATTCACCTAGAACCCCCTTTGTTTATCTCTTTGTACACCCACCAGTGCATCTTTTCTCCTCTATTAAAAGGCAGTAGTGTTTTGCTCACAAACACTTTTGTACCTGTTCAAGCATTCTCGCTATCGCCCCACGCACACACACACACCCAAAACAACTATTTACACCAACAATGAGTCGCGTCAACACTGCCGCTTCTGCTGCTGCTGTGGCTGCATCCTCTGCCGCTGTAAACAACATCACTAACACACATTCTGCTTCTCAACCACCTTCGCAGTCTAACAATGCTACCAACAATGGCACTCATTCCAATGGTGGTAGCTCCACTAACTCCACTATCGTTGGACTGCACTATAAGATCGGTAAGAAGATCGGTGAAGGTTCATTCGGTGTCATCTTTGAAGGTACCAATATGATCAACCAAGTACCAGTTGCTATCAAGTTTGAGCCACGCAAGACCGAAGCACCACAACTCAGAGACGAGTACAGAACGTACAAGCACCTTACAGGCTGCTATGGCATTCCACACGCATACTACTTCGGTCAGGAAGGGCTCCACAACATCTTGGTTATCGACCTCCTTGGTCCATCTCTAGAGGACTTGTTTGACTGGTGTGGTCGTCGTTTCAGCGTCAAGACTGCGGTGCAAGTTGCTGTTCAGATGATCTCTTTGGTGGAGGCTGTCCATGCCCATGACCTCATTTACAGAGACATCAAGCCAGATAACTTCTTGATTGGAAGACCAGGTCAGCCAGACGAAAACCAAATCCATCTAGTCGATTTCGGTATGGCTAAGCAGTATAGAGATCCAAAGACAAAGCAGCACATTCCATACAGAGAGAAAAAGTCATTGAGTGGAACCGCAAGATACATGTCCATCAACACACACTTGGGAAGAGAACAGTCTAGAAGAGATGACTTGGAGGCTCTTGGTCATGTATTCTTTTACTTCTTGAGAGGTCAATTACCATGGCAAGGTTTGAAGGCACCAACTAACAAGCAGAAATACGAGAAGATTGGGGAGAAGAAGAGATCAACACACGTCAACGACTTGGGTCAAGGTCTCCCTCCACAATTCAGTCAGTACTTGACACTCGTGAGAAGTTTGGGATTCGAGGAAACTCCTGACTATGAGAAGTACAGACAATTGCTCATGTCTGCTTTGACTGACATTGGTGAGACTATGGACGGTACGTATGACTGGATGAAGTTGAACGGTGGTAAAGGTTGGGATCTCAGCATCAACAAGAAGCCAAACTTGCATGGCTACGGTCACCCAACTCCACCAAACGAAAAGGATCGTCACCATCGCCAACAGAGAAGAAACAGACATTTGCACCAGCAGATTCAGCAACAGCAGGCTCAGCAGCAACAATTGGCCCAACAGCAGGCCCAGCAACAGCAGGCACAACAACAAGCTCAGCAGCAGCAGATGCATCAACAAAGTCAACTGCTATCTCAGAATGCCAGCGCTGGTCAGCCACTGAACACTAGCAGTGCTCTGAATCAGCAGCAGTTCCAGAACAGACAACCTGCACCAATCAGAGAGAAGGTTCACTCTTCCAGTGGTCTCACTGATATGAACAGAACTAATAACATCAATGGCAATGTTCAAGGCGACCAGGAGTCTCTGAAATCCAAGAAGGGATTCATGTCTAAGCTTCTATGTTGTTCTTGACTGTTTCTTAACTTTTTACCTATCTTCTACCCGTCTTCAGCATATAATTCATTCTTGTCTCACTTTGAGTTCTCTTGTTTTTATCTTATTTCTTTTTTATCGGCTTTTTTCTTTAATTCATTCTTATCATATCATTTGTTACTTCATTTTTTCTTTGTTTAGGTTCTCTGTCTTTGTCTTTACTTCATGATGACGAACAAACGAACAAGCAAATCAATAAAAGAGGGTGATGAAATATAAGGTTGTGTATGTCCTGTGACATCCACCCAGAAGTCTCTGTCTCTTCCTTTTGATTGTTTCAATCACTAATTAATATTTTGTCATATTTATTCAAGGTTCTATGAGGAAGGTCGTAGCTTTTTTTGGTAGTTTGATGAGCTGTTGATAAGTGCCTTTTTGAAAATCTCGATTCGATGTAAATACAGCACCCCATGGGCTCTACGTATTAGCTTACACATCACTCAGAATCACTTATAAGAAAGCTTTTCTTTAGACTAAGCTCATTCGATAACACCATGGTTTACCTACTTTGACAAATACTAACTTATACCAACACTAGTGCTTATAAGTAATACTATTCATGTCCTCTCGTATTTTCTTTTGGTTCAAAAATTGCTGGGCTCGGCTGCTGGGTTTGTTTCAAGCCGCGATACCCGTGTGCTCTTAGGAAAGAATTCGGGATGAGCATGGGAATACTTGCTATGAAGTCTACAAAACAATAGCAAGAAGCATTTACTATAATACCTAGAATAGTTGATAGAAAAATATAAGATTGAATAAAACACACACAGGGCAAAAGAAACACGACTCAATTGAGCCAATTATTAATAGTAGCAAAAGTGTTCCAGCCAAGAAAAAAACAATAGTCTTCTTCTCCATATTCTGGAAAACAAAACCATAGACTGGGACAACACAAATGATAAATAATCAAGTGATGGGGGTTTGAGAAGACGTTCGTAGAAGTGGTGAAAAAGAGAATAGATAAAAAATTGGGTATGATGATGTAAGTTGATGGGGGTTTGTTGATTTGATTGTGAGCAGGAGGGAGGAAGGAAAAGAAGGGAGAGAGGGGTATAGATAGATAAGCCATATACCACATTTTTTGGAAATGAGGCAAGCATATGGGCAGATAAGTAGGTTTAATGATTGATAGAATAGTGAGTGAGAGGCCTCACCTCAAACCTTCTTGTGTGTTATTTTTTCTTTTTTGTTTTTTTGTTTTGTTTCAGTTGAACTGGGGGGGGGTACGGGAAATATTAGTGCAACATAGTTCTCAATAGTGGTGAGGTAGTAATATCGTTCTTTCATTTCAGTAACATTCCTTCAAGCAGAGATTGTTGGAACGCCGGTTCTTGGCTTGGAAGACTTGGAACCGAAAGCACCGCCAGAGAGCAATGAAGCGACAGAGAGACCAGTAGAGAAGATGAAGATGAAGAAAGAAAAGTAGAGGAAAGCGGTAGAGGCCTGGCCCTTTCTGCATCTGTCAGTGGAGCCCTCAGAAACGGCGTTTCTGTCGAGGTAGCTCTGGTTGGTACAAGAGTGGACTCTCATAGCAACAGCCAAAGCGGTTGCGGCGGCAAAGGTGAAGATTAAGTTGAGCACGTCCAAAGTAACGAGAATCAATGGCCAAGCAAGGAACTCGATGAAGGCGGCAAGGACACCGTAGATAGAGGAGGTGACGAGACCAAAGACGGCGGCGAAAAGAGCAAAGTTGACTCTTGAGTTGCTGTGGTCCTGGCCTTGGATGAGGGAACCAGTGAGACCAAGAACAATAACAAGAAAGACGAAGTTGAGACCACGGAGGCCGATGTCAATACCTTTCAACATTGTTTATGTGTTTGTTTCGTTTTGTTTTTGTGTAATAAGTTGTGTTTGAACAAACGTATAAAGAAGTCAAAAGAGAGAGGAAAGAAAGAAAAAAAACAGGGTTAATTCGGGGGAGGGAAAACTGGAGGAATTATATAAAGGGCTGGCACTTGGAGCGACAAAAGTGGCGCCCGTGCCCCGAATGGCAGTGCGCAAGGAAGTTGCATGAAACGACAGCCAGCGCGCAACAGCAACCACAAGAGAGAAGACCCAATTCGAAGAGCCGAAAGTCGTTCTCTTTGTTATATTTTTTTTATTATTGTTCTTGCAATCTGACATAAATCTATTTGTTAAACAATCAACTAAATATTATTTGTACCGTATAGTTTAGAATCTTCATACTGGTTAATTTTCCTTCATTGGTTCTTGTAGAGTGTGGCCTGCTTGTTATGGTGCGTTGTTTTTATTTTATGACGCCAGATTTCCACTTTCGGTAGCATTGTTTACCAATGTGGAAAAAAGTAGTCGCCCAAAACAGCAATCACACTGAAACGGGGAAATTGACTACATCCGTACACCGCAACGAATTTTCTTCTCTTGCTTTTAAAGACAGACAAAAAGCATTAATTAACCATCTATCCCTTCTGTTCTATTTCTCTTCTTAGACCCTTACAAAAAATAGTGCTCTCTACATTACCATTTAATTTTATAACTCAATGGCATTGTCTTGTCTTAAGTAGTTCTTCCTTCCGGGAGAGGCGCTAACCCCCGGGCACACACACACATAGACTACGTCATTTTGATGTTGCTTGCTGATAATGAAAAAAGAAGGAACTGCAGTCTGTGGGGTTAACAAGTCGGGGAATTACAAGTCAGTTCTACAATACTAATAAAGCCCAAAGGACTCCAATTTGATCTTCAATGAAATTTCTTTCCTTTGTTGCCCCTGTGCCAATTCTCCTCAATTACTAATTTATGCTTTCTCTTTGTTTGTGTTTCGTTCTTTCCTTTCTTTGACATTTTTTCGCACTTTTTTCCTGTTTCAGACATCTCCGCATACAAACTGAAACTTGCTCCATCTTTCTGTTAGACGTCAATCACAGTCTTTTCTCTACCCAGAATACTGTAGCCAATATATTGGTTCCCCTTATATGTTCATTGTTTAACTCTTCTTCGTTTGGCAACTAACTTAATATACAAACCTGAAATCTAATCTCTTGTTGCCAATATCTTTGGTGTTTCGGATGTAAGACACTCTCTCCTCCTGAGTCATATTGTTCCATACTTGGTCTCTCTTGTTGTTTCTCCATTTATAATACCATCTAGCCAGTAAACAGCTCACCAAAGAAGCAAAGCCCAAGCCAATCAAGGTTGTGTTACCCCTCTTATACAATGGCTTATCATCAGCTCGATAAATGTTGGAGCCTATAATATTGGCAGCCTGAGAAAACATGTTCACCAACGCGGCACTCACAGCTCTTGATCTGACTGAGTTTGAGTTCGACGAGCACCAGCTAATAGTTATTGGCCATGAAGGATTGTGTCCAAGCAAAAGTGTAAGAATAGCATACGTTGGCCAAACTTCAACCTGCGACCCAGGCCAGTATCGCAATGGGAAGAGCAGGGTAAGAATGTATGCAGAGGTAACTGCCGTTAGTATGGCACGTATATGGTATCGCTCTGATAACCACGTGAAGGTGAGCATCTGAATGATGGTTAACACGCTTGATGGGATGGAGAGCAAATTGGTCTTAAAAGTAGAGAATCCAAGCTGGCGCAGGGTCAGCGTTAAGTAGTTCTTCACTGGAGCCGCACGCAGGTCAGCTAGCAATCTGATAATGTAGATCGGTAACATGTCAAAGTCAGTCAGCGATAACCAGAGCTCTTTCAAACTGACTGGTGACCTGTTGTTCATGTCCCCTTTGGAAGGATCATCCCTCAAGACTCGGTTCACCACAATCATCTCCTCGTGGTCGGTGAACCAGCCCTTTGGTCTAAACCAGGTCTTGGTATCCACTGCACTAGACGGCATCATGAAGAAGCTGACGAGCCCAATTATTAGTGTAAAAGTACCTTCAATCAAAAAGACCCACTGCCATCCGTGTGGTAAGGGACCACTTTTGATCTCCAACAGCCCAGCACCAAGCAATGCACTTAGGACATCGGTGAGTGGATTGGCAATGTAGAAGAGGGCAAATCTAAAAGGCAGCTCAGAAGAGGTGTAGAAGTAAGACATCCATAAGCAAGTATCACAGATGAATCCACCTTGGAACAACCCAATCAAGGCACGTGTAATCAAAAAACCAGTGCGAGAGGTGATGGCAGCCTGTGACAACGAGATGGCAGACCACAAAGTCAACTGCATTGGTATCCATCGTTCAGCACCAATCTTCTTGGAGATAAGCTGAGAAGGCAGCTCAGAACCAAGAAAACAGACCAGGAAGAGTGTGTTGCCCAAGTTGAAATCGTTCGTGGTGAGTCCCAAGTCATCTAACAGGTTATCACTCAATGCCTGCGAGATGTTAGCACGGTCAAAGTCCAGCGCAGTAAACATGATGTATGCCCAAAAGGTAACCCTCCAGTCACATTTCCAAACCACTTTGCGCTCCTCCTCAGCAGTCCATGTGTACGAGGGGTCAAATTTATGACGACACTCGTACTGAGAAGCTTCATATACTTTGCGATAGTGCTCTGCGACTTCAGGGTCTTTGAAGATGTGGTCTTCAGCACTCGAATCTGAGGTCAGCGACTCAAGATCTTGAGTAGCTGTAGTAGCTGCGGTTTTGGTGTCAGTGCTATAAGGCGAACCAGTATCATCTTGTTTCTCGATCTTGCGGTTGTGGAACCAGCTCTTGATGTTCAAAGCCATGATCACTGGGGAGAATTAGAGGTAGCTCATTTTTAGTTTAGATCAACAAGCGATCAAGTACTGGGACCTGATGATCATTTATATCACTCAATCAGAGCGTAGCCACATACACAAATTGTCATGATTTGTCAAAGTCAGTCAAGCGCCAGATATCCACACTACATTGCACAGTTAGAATGAGAACGGCCTTTCAAGCCTTCCAAGCGCCAGTTAGCCACACCAGGTACTCATCTGTTCGTGGGGCTGAAAAGAATGGTAATGCATCCATCAACTTTCAGTAATTATTATAATAACGCGAGCCACACTCACACACAGCAAACAAGGAAAAAAGGAGTCGCTGATCACTAAAAAAGTGCGCCACTTCTTAAGCCCCTTCACCCGATTCAAAAATCAAACGCCACACTGCTTATCTTTCTATTTCATAGATGGGGTACTATATACACATTAAGCCTTTTCTTTTTTGTACTGTTTAAGGATACCACGTGCTTAGCTAAGGAAGGTCCCATATACATGGTAGATTCTGTTCACGGTGTAGCGTCTCGAACTCGTAGTAGCGTCACGTATGTTAGCCAAGTCATTCATATCCCTCACCCACTCAGATCTTCTGTTAGCTGGTACAAGTCTCAGCCCAGCACTTCTCAGTGAAACAATCTCCAATAGAAGAATACCATTCATCTGGTCCTTATCGTCCTCTGAGTGATCCTCTAAAGATCCCAGCAGTCTCTCGATATTGTTCAGGTTTCTTGAAGCAATCAACTTGTTCACACCACTGCTTCTAGTGATATATCCCTTCTTCAAGTAAGAATTAGCAGCATTGACCACATACACTAATATCAGCAGAGAAGGGGATGCAGCAACAAGGCCAAACACGAGTTCCTGGGACTTCAAAAGTTTATCAATACCACTAATGGCAACAGCGCCGTCCACTTTAGTCTTTTGTAACTGAATCAACAAGGCACGAGGTAGACGGCCACTCACAAGGTTTTTGAGTGGGTTCTTAATGTCTTGCTCGTATCCTTTCATCATCGGAGTCATATCACCGCTTGAGACCATTTTGTTGAGCTCCTCTTTCAACAGTTCAACGTCAGTGCTTGTTAGATTCTTGTACTCTGGCAAGTTCTCGATTGTGTATTCAATCACCATTCTCTTGAGTGATTCCAAGTCAGAGTCTAACGATTTTTGCGACATGATTGAAATCTCTGAGTTGTCGTCATGGCGTATTGTGGAAAGGATTTTGTTGACTGGTTTGAGGATCCAATTCTTCCAGAATCCAGTGATGGTTTCAACGAGATTCTTCTGAATAAACTCGATTATGACTTCCTTGTTAGAGACTGCAGACATGACTGTGGATGGACCGTATAGTAAGACTGTAAGAAGTGTAGGCCAGTAACGGGTGAGGAACGATGGTTTCTTCGTTATGGCGCATGAAGATTGGAGATCTTTCTTCGCCTGTGGGAGTAGCTTGGATGAGATTTCATACATCCAGGATAAACTATCTGAAGATGTCTGGGGATGATAGTTAGTGGATAGTAGCTTGCTCAATAATTTCAATGCATCCTCAACTCTCGTTGAATCAAATTCATCATCGATCCGTGGCAAACGGGATAACAACCAGCCCAACTTCTTTGCATTCTCGTCTCTCAAGGTCTGTATCGAGTCTCTCTTAGCGTGAAGCTCCTGAACGATAGAGTTGAACGGAGCACCAAGCATCACGTTAATGTAGTTCTTGATGTTCGGCTGCATCCTCTTATGGCCCAGAATTGGGTTGTTCTTTTGTGATGCAATAAGCTTGTAGAACCCCTTGATGTTTGAGGCAATGATGTTGTTGTAGAAGGAATCAAGGATTAAGCTTTTGTAATGGATATAAAGCTTATATGAGTTCACATATGATGGATGATTAGCTGTAATGTACTGTGGAACTGAGATATCAAGAGAGTTAACTTCTGGTGAAGCAGCATTAATAAGATCGCTGCACACATTAGCCAACAACTTCTTAAGGCGGAGAGGTAGTGTTTGAACAGAATACAACATGATTCTCCATGATGAGGAAGACGTTAATTCCCAATAGAGCAGATCCTCACCAAGAGGGCTCGTAGATCTTAGTAGTTGGGACAGTGCAATCTGATACAGAGCTACAAGTCCGTAAAGGGAGATAATATGTTCTAGCTTTGACACAATCTCTAGCTCCCTCTGACCGAGACTTTGGGATTCACCACCATAGCTCTCTAATTCATTGGAGACAGTCTTCACAATTGAGCCCTTGGCAAAGGGCTTCAAAATCTGGCTGAGCTTTGCCGGGCTTAGCTGCCTGTTATTGGTTGCTTTCTGTGTGTTGGTGGCGTTCTGTAAGCTGAGCACCAGTTGACTAATCTCAGAAAAGCTGTTCTGGACTGCTTCAAGTTTGTGAATTGAACTCTCCTCTATCAAAGCTCCATTATCTATCGAAGCTGCAGATGAAGGAAAGACTGGAGTAACACTGTCATGAATGTGAAGTTCAGCCAGCTCGTTCAGAGCAGCGGCTGACTGTGTCTCCAATTGTGCCAGGTTCTCCTGGAAGAAGTCATTGATGATTCCAGTGGACATTCCTTGTGTACACCTAACCTTGAATTATGAGAAGAGCAAACGTCGCTGTGGCTTGTAATTTTAAAATCTTGGATGAAGAAATTGAGAGCAATCTTTTGCTCATAGTGCGATGATTGTTGTTATGGGTTTAACAAGCGCGGTGACGCGCCACTGTTGAAAATAAGGAAAGAACGATGGGCTCTCTCAGCCTTTACATTACTACTTTAGGCTCTCTATGCCAGAGAGCCACAAAAAAATGCCATACAAAAGCCACTTCGTGATTTGTGGGGTTGATCAAAACGGTTAACAAGCCTGACTGTGGCTAAAAGTATTAAAGCTTTGGGGCGAAGTAAGCGGTGTATTTGGGGCTAATGTAAGGCTAATATTGCCATCTTACCGAGTGTATCTCAATCGAACCACCTTACCAATCTGTCCTTGTGGCTTGCCAGCGCTTGAATATATAAGAAAGGGGGATTACTGGTCCCCCTCCCTCCCATAAATCACAGGCCATATCTAATTCTTCTTTAAACATCCACACTTATTAGATAGTTCACCTCCTACAAGCAAACAATGGTCACAGCTACGTCCACCTTGATCAAGGAGAAAGCTCCAACTTATCACCTTGATGTTTCCTCCACGAAGGATTCTTCTCAAGCACCAGTGTCCTCCTCCACGAATGTTGATTCAAATATCCACTTCCATAAGGGTGAAGACCGCATTGATCCCAAAACTGGTCTTTTGAGGGTCTCTGAACGCGACTACCAAAACTCGGACTATCCTGAATGGCTCCCAACTTGGGATCCAAATGATAAAACTGGCCCATTGCCTCTCGATCTGAACGAAAAGTGGGTTGACAGAGGTCATTTTGCTGATCCGGAGTTCAAGAACTTGTTCCCACCCTCTGCTGCCTCATCAACCAAGATTAAGAAGCTGTCACCAAAGCTTGGCTCCGAGATCCGTGGTGTTCAGCTATCTCAGCTCAGTGATGCTGCCAAGGATGATCTTGCTCTGTATGTGGCCCAGCGTGGTGTTGTTATCTTTAGAAACCAGGATCTTAAGGACAAGGGGCTTGAGTTTAACAAGAAGTTTGGTGAGTACTTTGGTCCTCTCCACGTTCATCCATCGTCTGGTGCGCCTGAAGGATACAACCAGTTCCACATTGTGTACAGTCGTAACGACCCAGAGGCTTACAACAAGATTTTTGCTAAACAGTTGTCTCTGAGAGGTTGGCACAGTGATGTCACGTACGAGAAGTACCCTGCTGGAACCACTTTCTTCACCATACTCAATGGCCCAGAGACTGGTGGTGATACGCTCTTTGCTGATGCTGTTGAAGCTTATAACAGATTGTCACCAAAGTTCCAGGAAATGTTGAAGGGTCTCAAGGCTGCGCACACGTCTGTTAGACAAGCTGCCTCGTCTAAAGAGAATGGTGGCATTGAGAGAAGACCTGCGGTTACCAACTTGCACCCATTGGTTAGAGTTCATCCCGTCACCAAGAAGAAGTCTCTTTTCGCCCCTCTCTTCATTGATAAAATCGATGGCTTGAAGAAGGAGGAGTCTGAAGCTATCTTGAAGTTGCTTTTTGACCATGTTAACCACTCGCACGATTTGCAGATTAGAGCTTCTTATGAGCCTGGTACTGTTGTTGTGTGGGATAACAGAAGGGTCCTTCACGCTGGTACTTTTGACTGGGACTCCGGTGAAGCCAGACACTGTTACAGAATCACTCCTCTGGCTGAAAGACCAGTGGAGGATGAGGAGGAGT
This sequence comes from Petasospora petersonii, assembly GCA_030574135.1. Classification (NCBI taxonomy): domain Eukaryota; kingdom Fungi; phylum Ascomycota; class Saccharomycetes; order Phaffomycetales; family Wickerhamomycetaceae; genus Petasospora; species Petasospora petersonii. Next base: position 168,607 of record JAJMEM010000001.1, read on the forward strand.
TGTGGGAAGGTAACAGATGAGTATCTTCTTTGCTGCAATCTGGCATTGTGGCATTCCCTTTTAGCTTTTGATCCAAGTAAAGTACAATTTATATATATATATATATATATTAAAAAAGAGTATAGTAAATCTAAGACAGAAATATATTATTTGCTTTTTATCCATTTAAGAGATTTTAGGTGCTCATTTTTAACAGTTATGGCTGAGTCCCCACCCACCCACAGTTTTTGGCTTTTATGGCGTAAGCTCTCAAAGCTGGGGAAGAAAGTGCGATGAAATTTGTGTTTGTGATCGAAAACCCCTTGAACATCGATTGCATCCACATATATCATCCCCCCACACGAAGCTTTAGGTTTACTCTTCTATCAAGAGAATCAGTACTATGGGTTCCAAGTAAGTTCTTGATTCAACTGCCTACTCAGCTTAAAAAGTTTGTTCTTTGTATTCAGTTTAAAATCCAATACTAATGATACACTTTCTTCCCCAGAGCATTCGTCACAATTGCAGATGTTCCCATTGGGTACACAACGCCCAAGTTCCCATCTTTATATTGGCCAGTGGGCAATTCTATGTACACGTACTCCTATCTGTATTACACATATGATATCTGGAAGTTCACTGTGTTCTGGACGTTGATTTTCTTTGTGGGGTTCTACGGCACTGTGGGCATTTGGGCCTCGTTTGTTCATCGCAAGTTCTCAAAGGGGATTTGGATGATTGCATTTTACGTTGTATTAGGTGGTGTTCAAGCTTTGGTATCCGGTACAATATTTGGATTGGTGTGAGTCTTATCTCTCAGATGAAGGTTTTTAAAGAGTTTTACTAACCAATGATCGAAAATAGAATTTCGGCCATTTACAAGGCAGGTTTGTTCTCCATGTCAACATGGATCCCGATGTGCTCTGGTGTTGTGCAAATCCTTCTCAATCTGGTGATGTCTTATCCTATTCTTTCCGTGTTAATGTGATATGTTTTATCAGTGTTGATCGTTGTTATATGGGAGGGTTGAGAGGGAACACTAACTATACTTCCGAATTATCCGCGGAGATACCGCATTCGGCAAATCAATGAGGGGGCAGTGAAAGAAAACGCCATTTAAAATTCCACTCCTTTTTGTTCTCTCACCCCCCCCCCACACAGAGACAATGGCATTTGCCACAACAACAAAGGAACAATGTCAGCCGCTCTCGTTAACCGTTCATTGTCCACAGTAAAGACAGTGAGTTTATTTTCATTTATATTTTTACTATAAAAGAAATGGGTCATCTGAGTTTCCCCCTTTTTCTCCTGCTTGGTTGTCCATGTGTCTAAAGACAAAATAAAGGGGGGCTTTGATATCGATTGCACCCCCTCCTGAGTTCTTTTTACTAACAAAACTACTTTCCAGGAACTTGAATTCCTACATGAATCCAACGTCATCTCTGAGAGCTTCTTCAAGCAAGTGATGAGTTCCCTTCCAGAACGTTACGCTAACGGAGACTCCCCAGTGGAACTTCGTGGTTCCGTGGCCTCCACCCCATCACAGATCCCAGTGGAGAAGCAGGAGATTCCAGTTGCTCCATCACCTGTCCCATCTATGCAGTCCAGTACTGGTGAGTACGTGGAGGCCATGTACGGCTACACTGCTCAGCAACCTGAGGACTTGACATTGCAAGCTGGTGATAAAGTTCAGGTCCTTGAGCACACATCTCCAGACTGGTGGAAGGGTACATGCAATGGAAGAACTGGTATGTTCCCAGTGAACTACGTTAAGCCACTGCAAGCTCGCGACAATATCCCAGTCCCAGCTCCAGCTCCACCATACCAACAGACACCTCCACCCCAACAACAACAGTACAACAATGGATACCCACAGTACCCTACTGGTTCCAACAATGGTGATCCATTCCCAACCCAGCAGATGCAAATGCAACAAATGCAACAAATGCAAATGCAACAGCAACAACCAGATCAACAGCAACAACAACAGCACCACCACCATGGTGGTGCTGCCTTCAAAAAGTTTGGCTCCAAGCTCGGAAATGCTGCCATCTTTGGTGCCGGTGCCACAATCGGTTCCGACATTGTTAACTCCATTTTCTGAATCTTTTTTATTTTAATGTTTTATGATCACTTTTTTTTTATATATATCCAGGGTTTTATATGTATAAGAGTTAAACTAATGTATCAAGTGTAGCGTTTAGAGTAAATATTGCTTCCTCTGAAGTTCAGCACATTACGCAAAAGCCTCTCGGGGGGACAAGGCGCGCGAGCTTGAGACAGAGAAACATCAACACAAAGATAATTACACACACTCAGACTTACAATACAAAGCAATCACGCAGCATAAAAATTACCAACATGTCTGATACAACATCACAAGTCTCTAAGAGCAACAAATACAAAAAGCTCCACACACGTCTTCAGAAACAGTATGAGGACAAACTCCTAGAATCACACAGGTTAATCACACAGTACCAATCGTTAACACAGCAGTATACCACTTTGACGAATAAAAAGAACACACTTCTGGATATCTTGCAGCAGATTGGAGACACATTGGAGACTTTTCCTGCAGATAAAGTTGGGAAAACGAACGGACACAACAAGAATAAGAACAAAGACAAGGACGACGATACTGTTAACAACGACAACAACACAGAAACATCAACCTCGGTATGGATACCAGAGAGGGAACAGCAGGCAATTAAGAACATCCTGGAGAACGAACCTGCTTTGAAGGAGAAGCTTGAAAAAATTCTACTTGACAACTACGAAGATGATACCACACTCACAACTCTGAAAGATTGGGCTGGAATCCTAGAGCATACTGATGACCCAATAGGTCCATGGCTTAAAAAGTTCGTGACTACGTGGAAACAACGGGAATCCAAGAGATCTGGGTCCTCTTCTGAGAAAGCAAGTAAGAAGAGAAGAACAGACTCTGGGAGTGTAACTGTGTGATTATTAACTGTGGCTTCTAGTAAGAATGAATGTAATGTAAAGAAGAGTAAGAGTCTAAAGAAAATTAACATTGAATGCAATATCATTAGTCTGTAGCAGATCATAGCTCGTTTATATATGTGTCATTATTTTTATCGGTCTTCAAGTACTCATTGTTGTATCGTTAGTAGAAATTAGCTCACTTTGTGGTATATCTCTTCTTCTTTGGGCTTTTCACTATGGCCTCTTCTTCTTCCTCTTTATCGTAATCACCGACTCCAACCTCACTGATCTTCTCCGAACGTTGTTCACGCATCATCATCATCTCCCTTTCATTTTTGTGATAAATCTCAACCAATGTGTCCAACACTTGAAGTAAGAAATAGTAGCATGCCCTCAAAACTTGGGAAGGGATGTATGAAACTACTTTCCAGATCATCTTTTGCGCCAAGTACGGCAAACTCACCATAAATTTCAATAGTGGGACAACAACACTCAGATCAATCTTTAAATAGCCTTGTTCGTGGAATGTCTCTAGCTGCTTCAGCGCCTCTTCATCAATCTGTGAAGATGATGTCTTCTTTACCGTAGTATTGCCGAAAACTGGGAACAGTTTTCCAATGGAGGGTAAATCCACTGAAGGAATTGTGTAGTTCTCAATTGGATACTTCACAGGGACTCCAAACTCTGAACTAGTCACATAGGTGGGGGTCGTTTTGCCCAGGGGAATTCCATGTAGAGAGTTTGGCCGTTCTGGTTGCTTGAATTGCTGGTTTCGAATCAATTGCTCCAAGTCAGCAGCATTACTTTGAAGTTTTAAGTGCAGTTCATTGATCTCCTTTTCCAACATCTTGAAATGCTTAGAAGATAACAAAGTAGAATCACTTTCAACAATAAGCTTGTTGGTGTTATAAAATCTCTCAAATTTTCCACTAAATTGATTGAACTGAGTCTGGAGCGTTTCCAGTTGTCCTTGTAACTTCCCCACCACCTCTTCTGGAACTTCTCGTGAAATCCGATTCTGTGCACTCCAACGTCTGGTGATATCACCACTAGTCGACTCCTGGGAGTGTTTGTGAATCAGTTTCTCGGTTCTTGACTCAATTTCCGCTGTCGATCTCTGAATCTGTTCCGAAATCTGAATAATGACACGGATAACACCACAGCTGACAAATATTCCAATGTTTAGATCTGTAAATATAACACTGTCATTATCCTCTCCTGTTCCAATCAAGATAATGTGCTTTCTAGCGAGCAGTAAGATTCCACCACAAATGAAAGGGGAAATGACACATAATAGTAGTGCAGTAAGACGCTGTATTTGCAATTTTGATAGACTCAGCTTGGTTATATCTTCAGCTTTGTGATTTTCGTGAATTGGAGAGCCCGGTCTTGCGTTTAGACTTTCAATTTGGGCATCAGTAGTATCAACATAATTTCTCTCCTTTCCCATTTCTTCCAAATACATCTTTAACCGCAACTCCAAATCACTGATCTGAAGATACCACTTCCAGGGCCAGTCCAACAGGAACTTCAATATCCAACAAATCAAAAGAATTGAAAAGACATCAACCACAATGGCGGAAGGATGGTTTTTGTCGTCACCGATTTGGAACCATCCAAACTTGATCACCCTTGGAAAGAACAACTTTAATAAAGAGGGTAAAAAAATAATTAGCAATGGCAGTGCCTTCACAAGCATTCCGTAATGACTATGCAATTTTGATATAAATACCATTCCTGAACCATCACCAGATGTATAAGTTCCAGTGATTGAGCCACGATGTGATGCGGAGGCGCCAATGCTTGACATCTCCGATCTTGCGTCATCGTGAAAACTGTGGTTGTTGAGGCTTGAAGTATCAACCATGGAGGGTGACATAGTTCTATTCGAAGATATTGAGTTCTCCAAATATGACTCCACTGGTGAGATGAAAGGAGAGCCATGTTTGGCCCTTGGTGGTTGAATAGTTGTTGGTAAGGGATACTTGAGTTTGGGCGCCCTTGATAAAGAGATGGGCTTGCTGGTAACCTTCTCCAAGGTCATCTTGAGAGATATCCAAGATGGAATGAAAAAGGTAGATGTGCTGGAGTTCAATATATCGTTTAAAGGCAAGATGATCTTCTGGTGATTTTGAAGTTTAACAAAGAGATTCTCTCTCTCCTTAATTTTTGTTGGGGAGAGAGTTAACGATTGTGTCAACGCGGGTGAATACACAATGTGGAGAAAGCATTGCATTAGGGCAGCACATCAATGATCTCATATGAGCACGTGACTCTCACTTCTTGCCCTAACGACGAAACTTTTTCGCGAAAGATCCCATCCACACAACAACTGGATATACAAGTGACTGCTTTTTGTGGAAAGATTGGCGGGTTAAAAATTTTGTATGGGCGCGAAGTACTTGTACTTTTCAACGCCACCATAGATGAGCATAGAAACTATCAAATAACGTCAAAATGGTACGTTCCAACCAAGTAAAAGAGTAAAGAGAGCACAATATCATCATATTCAACATCACTATCCACGTTTTCCCAAAAAATTAGACCCATGAAACCCTGTTTTCGACCTTTTTTCGCAGTTTATCGCCACCGACCAAAAAAAATCTCATCACCAGGAAGGGCCAACCCCAAGACATGCCTTTAAACGTCATAGAACTACATTTGAAGCATCCTCCAATAGGTTATGGACTACAAGGGCTCATTCGAGCAAAAAAGTGTGTTGACGCAGGGTGAAATATTGACCTTTTTTTTTTCAAGTGCTTGTTGAACTATCAGGAGTTGTGCTCTCTCTTTACTTATTCATATGATTTTCCCTTGCAATATACTAACATCATTGCTTACAGGTTTTGGTTCAGGATTTGTTGCACCCAACTGCTGCCTCTGAGGCTAAGCAGCACAAGCTTAAGACTCTTGTTCAGTCCCCAAGATCTTTCTTCATGGATGTTAAGTGTCCAGGTTGTTTGAACATCACCACTGTGTTCTCCCACGCCCAGACCGCTGTCACCTGTGATTCCTGTGCCACTGTTTTGACTCAGCCAACTGGTGGTAAGGCTAGATTGACTGAGGGCTGCTCTTTCAGAAAGAAATAAATCTGAGGAATGAGCTCTAAATTAAAATGAAAAAAGAAAGAAAACTCAACACAATTTATGATGAGATAAAGGGATGGTTGTTTTTTATTTGTGATGGAGAGGTGCTAATGACTCTTTGATTGCATGGTCTCTGTTATAATATGGTGCTATATTGGTGTTTTGAAGTTTTGAAATAAAAACCGAGAGACATTGATTTGTGCTGTCACGGCTTGTATTTTTAGAAAAATATGTCCACTAATGTGAAGAAGACATCATCAATGGACGCCCAAAAAAATGTTAAAATCTGATACTTGATACAGTAGATTCTTTTAATAGATATGAGGAAGACCAAACCTCGAGTATATCTCTTAAACGGCCCTAACAAAATGTGTCAAAACTGCCAACAATAGGAGTCTGTAACCTAAAAGAGAGAGCAGCCCCTGATTTAGCGTGTCCCTTACCGTGTGTGATTCTCGATGATATCATAATGGGCTCCGGGGTCCCCCATTGTGGTGGCGGTCCGAGCAGCCGAGGGAGATAGGCACCTTATCAGTTGTTTACACAAACGCGTTCGAACTTGTAAGCCCCCACCCCCAATAACAAAAAACCTGAAACGTGTTCCACTACTACAACTTCTTCTACTACAAGGAACACGACCTAACTATCTACACTTAAAGATCCTGGTCGTTCCCTCAAGAAGAAGCATACACACTCACTCATTAAGTCACCTCCTCCAGTTCTAAATCGCTTGACCCCACACTCACTCACTCAATTAAACAGGATGTTCTCCTTCAACTTTGGTTTCTTTGGCCGCAACACCAACAAGGCTTCCACCCCAACAGAGAGCCTGAACACGTTGACTCCAGAAAACAAGGTCATCAGCATCTCCAAGACCACGGTTGATGACTTTGTCGAGGTCGACGTCAAGAAGTTGAGTTACGCCGAAGTTGCCGCTTTGTCACGCTCAGTAAAGATTGCCACTACTGGCAACGTCAAGGTGATCGATGAGTCTGAGTTGGGCAGCGACGTCTCAGACCATCAGATGGCTGCTACTTTCAGCACCAACGTGAACAAGTCTAGGGCCACTCGTGAAAAGAGTGCAAACGAGGATAAGCACACAGAGGAGGACATGCTTGACTCGCTGACAGAGTACGAGATGGCTCTGGACACGTTGTACAATGACAAACGCAACAGATTCCCTGAGAAGAAGCACAAGAAGAACCTTTTACAGAAGAAAGCCAGAAGACTCGCTTAACTATGAGCACTTCTCTACTCCCTTTGTTTGCACTTCTACACAATTTCTATACACATTTCATTACTAATTACTCTCACATCTTATATCTCTCTATAAGAGTTGATTGTAGCTCTTATACAAAGTTCAGAGTCAGAGGTCCTCCACTTTTCTTGACTTGAACTTTCTCCCTGATCTGTCAGCACTTCTGTACTGGAATCTAGAGCCGATCACAGAGAACTCTAAGTAATTATCGTCATTTTCATCAACATCCTCTTCATCTAGGTCATATATTGGCACCACAAAGTTGAATGTCGTTCCTTTCTTCTCAAGCATCTTGATTCCTCCATCCAACTTGTTCCCACTCTCAACAATGATGAAGTAGTTCTTAGCATCCCATATCACAATACCAGACTTGCCAACAATGTGTTTGTTTCGACTCTTGAGCACACGTAAGAAACATCCATTATAATCAGCACTGGCCAACTTCGTCAATGTCTGTGTGGTGGTTGCCTTCTCCACTGTGCTTTTCGAAATGCCCAATAGATCTTGCATGTACCTCGTCCACAGCTTATTCAGTGTTAGAAACTGATTAAAGTGTGGGATATGCTTCCATTCTTTTAACTTGGAGTAATCAGGCTCTTTACCTGTTTCCTTCTGGATGCGCTGTGCCTTGAGCTTGATGACACGCTGGTAGTGTAGACACTTGCGGAGATACGTCTTGAACACTCTCTTCGTCTGGTCACTGTGCTGAGTTTTCGATAGCGGTTTTGATGACTCTCTAATAGATGTTAGAAGTCCTTTGTTGGATGTCTTCTCCTCTATAGCTTCTGTGGGGCGTAGCGATAGTGTTGGTTTATCATGAACTGCGTATCGTTGTTCAAGCAGTTCGATTGTTTTAGCAGGTGTATGTGAGCGGGATATGAGAAGCGTCTCCAGTGGGTATTTCCTGTCCATTTACAGTTCAAGGTTATTCGTCTATCTGTGGGATGAGGTGCGACCTTTTAATAAACCCCATAGTGTTGTTATTGGTGATAGTGTTTGTATGTTGGTTGATTATTTTTTTCTCCTTCGTCTGCGCGAGAGATGCCCCCACGCTAGAAAAGTTACGTTCATAACGGAGCTTCCCAACTTGAGTATCGCACTGTAAGTACGAAGATTAAAGACAAATAACGAGCACACTGTATGAGATTTCTAAATATAAAGCCACCCATACGCTCTCTCATATCGCCAAATGTGGGTCTCATAAGAGGATTATCGACCAACTCCCCATTCAATGAAGAGGACCTCAAGGGAGATGAGCAGTACAACGAGCTCAACTCTTTTTATTCGGATATGTTCACAGGGTCTGGATCAACAGCAAAGGATGGACTTAGAGAAGAGGATGAGATAGCAGAGCTTAATAGAGAAATGGCCGATCTTTATGGAGTTGATCCCTCGGTAGAACCGGTCCAATCACCACAGAGAAGCCTCCTCTCAATTATCCAAGAAAACAAACCAAAAATCTTCTTATCCACCTTCACAAACCCATTCAAGAACCTGGCTCTGGAAGACTACATATTCACAAACACACCAAATGAGTCATCGTTTGCTGCTCAGAGACTATTGTTTTACACAAACTCTCCGTGTGTCGTTGTCGGAAAGAACCAGAATCCATGGAAGGAAGCCAACATAGCCGTGTTGAACCATCTTCAAATTCCCTTGCTAAGAAGAAAGTCCGGTGGTGGAACCGTTGTCCATGATCTGGGGAATTTGAACTACTCATACATTACTAGACGCCAAGATTTTGATCGTAAGTTCTTTGGGAAAGTAATTGTTGACTCGATAAACTCTTCGTCATCAGCCTTAGGTGTGCACCTTACGCAGAACGAGCGTGGTGATATCATTATGAATGGCAAGAAAGTTTCTGGTTCTGCGTTTAAGATCTCAAAGGGGAAGAGCTACCACCATGGAACCATGCTGTTGAATTCGAAGTTGGACGTGTTGAGACACCTTCTCGATACCGAGAAGAGGGATGTTCATGTCAATTTCAAGTGTGGCTCTGTGGAGAGTGTTCCATCGCCTGTGACTAACGTTGGACTGGAGAAGGAGATGTTTATGGAGCTTGTTACCAAAGGCTTTGACGAATTGTATAAAAATGCTGAGATCATTACCGTGAACGAGGACCATTTGCCTAAAGATGTGTTGAAGACTACAGAAGAACTGGAACAGTGGCAATGGAGATACGGCAACACTCCAAAGTTTGAGATGGATATCACTCATACAGACTTTAAGATCAAATTCAAAGTGGAAAAGGGACACTTGGTGAACTTCGAGGTCGACAACCACGCTGACCAGTTCCAGTACTTGCAACAGATTTTGCATCAAGGTCCTATTAGATTCACAGGCTCAGAGATTGCTGGTTACATTCTAAATGAGAGTTACAGTGAATTCGTTGGACAGCACATTGATGGTACCGATTGATATTAATATTAATAGACACATAGATTCAAAGTACACTGCCTATTTACGCTTAGAGTATTCAATTTTTCGGTTCTAGCTTAGGCCTATACAAGTTGCAGCCCATGTGTCTTCCTCATTTTCTCCATGACGGTTCAATCATCTTTCCAATCTGGACGTATCCCTCTAATTCCTTCTCACTGACATTCTGGCCCTTCCAGAAGATTCTAAACTCACTATCTGTTAAGCCCAAACTTCCATCAGAACGCTGAAAATACCAGCCATTCACAGGGTTCGCCTTCTTGGATCTCCACAACAGTTTGTCCTTAAACTGCTTTCTCAGGAGGTTGAAGATGACATCAGCAACACCAAGAGACCCTTGTGCCTTTCTTGAAATGGCAAACTTGTCCAAATACGGCACAGTGATACCACTCGGGGAAGTCTCATTTGTTACAATGGAAATACCGTCGTAATCACCCACAATGATGATACTAGCCAAGATTGGTTTGACTCTTTCCAAGTAATGATCCATATCCAACGATCTCTTGAACGAATCGTCAATGAGTGCCTTGAACTTGACCAAATCAATAGTATCAAACGAAGTATGGTGACGAACGTGCAATCCCCTTTTAACTATTGTTGTCTTGGATACTTTGTTAGAAATCGACAATCTGTGTGCATATTTAGCAGCTGGCAAGGAAGAACTGATCAATGAACGGTCTGTGAGAACATTGTAGATGATTGGATTCATGTCAAGAGGCTCATTGGCAACTTTCAAGGTGGTAATGATACCTGTCAGGTCCTTGTACTCCACGGACTCAATAATTTTCTTCATGGAGGACAAGTTAGACATGTGTATCTCCTTTTCCCACATGCTCAAGTACCCAACATGCAATTGCATGTAAATCTGTTCATACTCTTGGTTCAAGTTGATGAATACATGAGCTGCTGATCTTTCAATGGAAGGGGTACCTCCCAAAGGATCAATGAAGATCACTTTCTCCACAGTAACAACATCATTCGATGGAGTGTTCAGTTTATGAAGTTCTAGAACCAGACTCATCAGGTATTCAGTGGATCCCACAACCCACTCTTTACTCATTGGGTCTGCAGCAAAAGGGGATAATACTGGAATATGACGGTCCAAGAGCGACGAGAGTAGTTGCTCTGGAACCTCCAGTTTCAGTTTATCCAGTTTTAGTTCCATCAACGTCCTCAGCGGTGTGAGCTTGATTGTTTTTGTGCTCAGATTTTTATTGAGGTAGACAAATTGGTCAAAGAAACGCTTGTCAATCTTTGAGAAATCAAGATCCTTCTTGTGTGATAAGAAATCTGGATCCAAGAAGATAACGGGAGAAGCACCGAGTCTCTTCAAATAGTCCAATGTACCACTGAACTTGGCCAATTCATCTTCTCTATAGTCAAGGACATTTCCTCTAAACTTGAAGATAATAACTCTGTGTGGTCCACCATTTGAGATTTCTTCACTTTGCTGTGAATACTTGTTGAGGTAAAACTTGGTTTCTCTTCTGGTTGTTGTCAGATTCAAAATAGACAGAATTAACTCTTTATTCTCATTGGTCCGTTTCTTCAGTTCGGTCTCACGTCTCAGTGGATCCAGGTAAGACAATGAGGAGAACCATCTCTGTCTCGTAACTTTTGCAAGTTGATATCGACCGATTGCTCTGGTAAGCATTTGGTTGTCCCTGTAGAACAGAGCTGTATGGACTTAGAAGGAGGGTGGAAGTTCGGTAGGAAGGAGAATTTGTGGGGCTTTTTAGTCATCATCATCATCACCCATCAATCCTCAAACCCCATTTGGTGTCTGGGTTTTCGGTAAGGGGACACATATTATCATCGGCTTCCCAAACGCGAAAGTAACGCGTACTGTGATGACCTTTGCTTACTATGATCCACAAGATATCACGTACACACAACCCTGTGGATATTCTTTTTCTCAGTGAATCGTTCATCCCAAACAGTTTGCTTAACTTGGCTAGAATGTCGCTCCCCAATAACCTCAAAAACACATTCACACCATCAGAAATCGAGTTCCTCACGGAGTCAGAGATGATCACAATCCTCCCGCGTTACACAATGAACGGTATTGACCTCATCACAGACAAGATCCCAGGTATAAGAGCCATGCATAGAATTGAAGTTCCGCTGTGGTTTGCCCTCATCCTCAAATCGCAACGAAAATGCTCCATTGTACCGCCAGCATGGCTGTCTCTCAAGGAACTTCAAGAGTTTTATAACTTTGAAGTATCAGAACCTGAAGCTTTCTCCAAACTACCGCAGAACTGGCTTGAAATATCAAATATCTTCTTTGAGAAAGCGTCGGACGACTTGAATGATCCACTACATAAACTCAAATCACTGGCTCAGGACCTCAAAGAGATCAGACTGATCAAAATCAAAAAGGGTTTAAAGCTTATAAACGAATCGCATTTACAATTGGACAATTTGAGTTTAATGGAAATTAATGAGATTAGACCATTTGTCGTACAGACCATGTCAAAGTTGACGAAACTAAATGAGGCCCCTAAAGCAGCTACCTATGAACAGGAAGACGAAGAAGAAGGTGTTATAGATGAGGAGGACGACTACGAGTACGAGTGAAAAAAAAAGAGGGTTAAAAATGAACGTGGTCGTTGAACTTTTTAGTCTGTTATGTACAAGTGGCTATAAATAAATCATTTCAATCATAAAACTGGCGGATTCCGTTCTTCTTATCCATTTGTCTCTGTCTCTTAGACATGTTGAACTTGGAAGTATAAAAGTCCACCATCTCTTCAGGGGTCTCACTACCCTTTTGCATTATCTTAGCAGCCTTTGCCTCAAACTTCTTTCTCTCCTCCTTGGTTCTCAATCTGGTATCCTTTTTGAGCTTCAAGAGTAGCTGCTTCTGGTAGTTTTCTAGCTTCTCACGAACACCAGCATCCTGGTTGGATCTTCCCAACAGCTTGGTCTTAGCATCCAATGGCCATAAGTCACCAGAGAGGGCTTTTCTAGCATCGTGATAGGCAACACGATCAAACGACTTGGTGACTGTCCATTTCTCAATCTCTCCAGAGGTACCACACAATGCCATAGTAACGTGACCTTTTCTCTTCAAGGGACTCATCACAATACGAGGCCACAAGGATGGATCCTTGGTGAGTGTACCAACCTTGTAGTCCTGAGTTGACATTTCACGATCGGTTTCAATGTCGTCAATAGTCTCTTTGTCATTGCCACTTCTCTTAGCAATCAGATAAGAGTAATTCGTCAGTTCGTAGTTATTGGCACCAACACGGCCAGAGCCAGTAGATCCTCTTGGCGGTGAAATCTCGTCTTTCTTTTCCCAGCGAGATGACAACACCTGACCTCTCTTTAGCTCAATCAGGTATCTTGGTCTCTCCACACTCTGTTCGTAATGACACCACTGGAGCTTCTTACCAGCTGGATAAGAGTAAAACTGAGGGTTTAATGTCTGTAATGGGCACTTTTTATGATGTGCACATGGGGCCACAATGGAAATGTGATAATCTGGGCTCTGCTGTGCCGATTGGGCATCCAAGGCTTCAGCACCATCAAGAACATCTTGTTCAAATTCCAAGTCCTCGGCAGCAACTTCACCATACTTTGCGTTCAGCTCATCAGCCAAGTCGGCGTCCTCAATGTTCTCCGTCATAATATCATCAAATTCTTCGTAAACCGTAGAACGTGGTTTCACTGAAGAACCCTTTATGTAAGGTCTTGGGATTTTCCCGCTCTCGCCTTCAAATCTCTCCGGTCTGATCATCACCTGTCTGGCTCTAGCAATGGACTCAAATCCCAATGGTGAGCCTCTTTCGACAAGAACCAGCACACCTTCTGGCTCCAAACACTTCAACAAGATGTCAACATTGTCATCAACCTCATACGGGAATCTCGTCCGTTCTTGTAACAACTGATGCTGAGCAATGATGAGATCGTATTTTCTCGAAGTGTCCAAGTCGCCACTCAGTTTTGTCTTAATCTTGATCTTCTTGGTCTTAACCTCGCCAACGAAGTCGTCAAACAAAACATCCTCATCTTCCTTAATACCGGCTTCCATCTCCTCATCGGTGAACAAATCCTCTAACGCACCAGGGTACTCACAAATCTGTCTTGACAGCAACACTTTAGCACGATCCTGCATTCCGTGGTGTCCGATGATGACCGCCTCTTTTCTCTGAGGTCTGAACTCTGGACCCATAACCTCATTCAGGGCAAGCATCCCTGTAGCTGGGCCATACCCAATATCTAATACCTTATTTGGTTTGAAATCAGGCATGCGCTTCTTCAACTCACTTAAAACCTGGAATGCAGAAGCATAGTCCTGTGCAAAAAAAGCAGCAATGTGGACATCATTCTCATGGCTTTTGCGAGTGGCAGAGTAAACCTCGTCCTCTTGAAGTTTAAGGTATCGTTGAGCAGTTTGATACCTTAACACTTTTGGTAATCTGAGGGCAAGCATGTGGTTATAAATGGACTTTGTGATTCTCTCTGGTATTTTGATCTGGTTTCTGTTGACACGGGCCCCTTCTGTTAAAGGATGCAGTCGTTGAGTGGGCTCTCCTTCAATCTTTGAGAAATCCATCTGTGCAATCTCCTCATTTCTCTTCAAAACCTCTTCACGCGAGATCACTTTGATCTTAGACTCATTGATCCCGCTCAAGTCATAGTGGTGGTCTCTGACAAGCTGTCCAAATGCTTCACTTTCTTTACGATAAGCAAATGGTAACGTTGAAACGTCTGTACTCAAACTATGTGAGATGCTGATTGGGTCAGTGTCATGCTCCCAAACGCCACTCAACTTTTTCGAAGCGATGCTGGACTGAAATCTCACGCTAGTAATCCTCCTCAAAGGTTTAAGATTTCGCAACATAACTGAAATAAAGAAGACGGTGGTGAGCTGAAAAGGACTTAAATCAAAATGATGTCTTATGCTCATCTTGTTCTGCTAAAAAAAAAATTTAAACACAATAATATGAACAGACATGTTACGGGCACAATCGAGACTTTAGTGGCTGTAATTAATAAACTACTCCCCACTCATACAAGATATACAAAATGTGATAGATTTTAATATTGTCCTAAGTCTTTAGTCATCATCTCTCAGCCAATAGTACATTTTGGATACTTCAAGTGGCCGTAAGAACCGATGTTAATCTGAAATTTAAAATTAGGTGATATCGGAGGTGTCTGGGTGTTGGTGTCCAGGTTTTATTCCACTCTGCTTTGAAAACACGCTAGATATTCCCGCGTATCTGATAGGTTTCAGACTTCATAAATATACAAAGTTTAGCCTATTTGGGTAGTCATGCTTGAAATGCCTTAAGAGAAATGTGTTTCTCGGAAAGATGAAGAGTTAAAAAAATAACATAGCTTCTGGAGAGTTGTTCTTAGAAATTGCCAATAATGACAACAGCTCTCTCAATGTTCACATTTAATTCAAAGCAATGTTCATTGGGCAGTTTGTTCATGAATTAATTAATGCTTGTTGAAATTTGTCATCTGACAGATCCTACTATATACGTGATAGAGTGTTATATAAGGGGAGAGAATTAAGATGACAATAGACATCCGGACACCACTCATATCTTGGACCATCCCTCTGCCTTACAGAGAGATATCTCTGGATCTGTAAAACCAAAGGCTAAGAGAGTGAGGGGGATGGAAAGATATGCATATGCTCAGGTATAGACTGTATTTGTTTTCCTCTGTTAGCTCTATCTGGGTACGTCTCAACCGATTCTGAGATGAGATTATTAGGGGGTAAGATTGAGTAATTGATCCATTGGCATAAGACTTAGACTGTGAGCACAGAAGAAGAGGGTCATCTGGCTAAGGCTGAACACTTTACATTAAAGCCGATACGGAATTCTCCAACAAAATAAGGGGGAGAATTAAGTGCAATGTAGCTGACGTATATTTCTCACATCCTAAACGTTGCTGAAGTCTTAGAAAGCTCAGTTCGCAGCGAACACTTACGTCAACGTTGGTAACTACAGCAACGGGCACCGGGTTGTTGGTTCCTCAACAAACTGTTGGCGCCAACGAGCGCGCAGGTCGGGCTCATTAAAAAGGGCCCGGCTTCCCTTTCTCTTCTCTCTCTCAGATAACAACGTTAGGCTCATACAAATCCCAAAGAAAGGAACGTCTACCGAGTTGTCGTTATCGTCATATCTCCACCCACCCACCCACAAAGACAACCCGATCCGACTACCTTGTTGTACATACATCTTTGCTTGAACAGATCAGCTTCTTAACCCACATTTTTATTCGCTGCTCAGTTCATTGCACGCTTTTCAATTTACACATATTTCGCCTTTGTCTTTGAAAGTAAGTAACCACCCTTCCCATTTATTTCCCCTTGGCCAATTACCCAATGTTTGTTTCTGTTATCGACATTATCCATCACAGCAACTTTCACTTTGCCTCCTCCCTCTAATCCTCTTTATCTTCATGCTCCCCATTTCCACACCATCCACGCCCAAGAACTGCACACGACCACTCAGAGTCAGCTGCACTACTCATTCCCAATTGCATTGACAATTAAGTGCCCGCAAACAGCGACATAGCGCTTGCCTCCAGACACACTAGCACTGACCCCCTATTGTCTCATCGCTCTTCCATTAGGGGCGCGCTCTTTTGTTGACGTGTGTGGCCCCGCGTTAAAAAATTTCAACACATTTTCACTTTGTTGGGCTCGCGTTGTGCATGCGCACGCCCTGACTGAGAGACACCAAAGAGCTTGAGCTGCCAATGCTAATTTATTCACTCAGTCAATTTTCACATCACACATACATTGCCACGAGGCTTCACATAGACAGAAGTTTACCGACTACAACGAGGCAAGATACACAAGCACATCCACTCGCCTCTTATACATTTCCTTACCTACTTTTTTTTGACACCAGCAGAACGAACACCAGGCCTTTGGATGGTGAACACAGAATACTAACCCCAATTTCTTATCAGTATTCAAAGACTACTTTCCCTCCCTTGCTGGAAAACCCCACTACGTCCACAAGGACATTACCTACGCCTCTACCACCCAAGTACTAGGAGCTTTGCTTTTACTACACACTTTAAGCACTCGCTTCTACTCCCAATCCACAGAAACGTATCCCATCTTCCTTCACATCACAAACACGACACAATGAGTGAAGAAAACATTAGTGAAGTCGCAGCCCCTTCCTTGAAGGTTGAGTCCGACTTCTCCGCACTCCACAAGACTCTCCCGCCACACTTCATTGGTCTTAATACCATCGACGTTGCCGAGGCCGGTCCACTCAGAGACTTTGTCAAGGAGCACGGTGGTCACACTGTCATCCGTAAGGTTTTGATCGCCAACAATGGTATTGCTGCCGTCAAGGAAATCAGATCCGTGAGAAAATGGGCTTACGAGACTTTTGGTAATGAAAGAACTATCCAGTTCGTCGCCATGGCTACTCCTGAAGATTTAGAGGCCAATGCCGAATACATCAGAATGGCTGACCAGTACGTTGAAGTCCCAGGTGGTACAAACAACAACAACTACGCCAACGTTGACTTGATTGTTGACATTGCTGAGAGAACAGAAGTTGACGCTGTCTGGGCTGGTTGGGGTCATGCTTCTGAGAACCCACAATTGCCAGAACAGCTGGCCGCCTCTAAGAGAAAGATCCTGTTCATTGGTCCTCCAGGTTCTGCCATGAGATCTCTTGGTGACAAGATTTCCTCCACTATTGTTGCCCAACACGCTGAGGTTCCGTGTATTCCATGGTCTGGTACCGGTGTCAGAGATGTCAAGGTCGACCCAGCTACCAATTTGGTTTCTGTTGACGATGAGACTTACGCTAAAGGCTGTGTCAACTCCCCAGAAGAGGGTCTGAAGAAGGCCAAGGAGATTGGCTTCCCAGTTATGATTAAGGCTTCTGAAGGTGGTGGTGGTAAAGGTATTAGAAAAGTCGACAATGAAAAGGACTTTGAGGCACTCTATCACCAGGCTTCCAACGAAATTCCAGGCTCTCCAATCTTTATCATGAAGTTGGCTGGTAATGCTAGACATTTGGAAGTCCAGTTGCTTGCTGACCAGTATGGTAAGAACATTTCCTTGTTTGGTCGTGACTGCTCTGTCCAGAGACGTCATCAAAAAATTATTGAGGAGGCTCCAGTCACCATTGCTAAGAATGACACCTTCACACAGATGGAGAAGGCTGCTGTCAGATTGGGTAAGCTTGTGGGTTATGTTTCTGCCGGTACTGTTGAGTACTTGTATTCCCATGCTGATGAGAAGTTCTACTTCTTGGAGTTGAACCCAAGATTGCAGGTTGAGCACCCAACTACCGAGATGGTTACTGGTGTCAACTTGCCAGCCACTCAGTTACAGATCGCCATGGGTATACCATTGCATAGAATCTCCGATATCAGAATGTTCTATGGTGTTGACCCACACACCTCAACTGAGATCGACTTTGACTTTGAGTCCGAGGTTTCCAAGTCCTCCCAGAGACGTCCTGTTCCAAAGGGGCACTGTACCGCTTGTCGTATCACCTCTGAGGATCCAGGTGAGGGATTCAAGCCTTCTGGTGGTTCTTTACAGGAGCTGAACTTCAGATCTTCCTCAAATGTTTGGGGTTACTTCTCTGTTGCTAATCACTCTTCCATCCACTCTTTCTCTGACTCTCAGTTTGGTCATATCTTTGCTTTTGGTGAAAATAGACAGGCTTCCAGAAAGCACATGGTTGTTGCTTTGAAGGAGTTGTCTATTCGTGGTGACTTCAAGACAACTGTTGAGTACTTGATCAAGCTTTTGGAAACCACTGACTTTGAGGACAACACCATCACTACTGGTTGGTTGGATGAGTTGATCTCTAAGAAACTGACAGCTGAGAGGCCAGACACTACTATCGCTACCATTTGTGGTGCTGTTACAAAGGCTCACATCATGTCTCAGGAGTCTCGCAAGTCTTACATTGCCTCTTTGGAGAAGGGCCAAGTCCCAGGTAAAGACGTGCTTAAGACCATCTTCCCAGTTGAGTTCATCTATGAAGGCTACAGATATAAGTTTACTGCTGCTCAGTCTGCTGCCGACAGATACACATTGTTTATCAACGGCTCTAAGACCGATGTTGGTGTCAAGCAGTTGTCTGATGGTGGTTTGTTGATTGCCTTGGATGGTAAGTCTCATACTGTTTACTGGAAGGAACAGGTTGGTGCTACGAGATTATCAGTTGACTCTAAGACTTGTTTGCTCGAGGTTGAAAATGATCCAACTCAGCTGAGAACCCCATCACCAGGTAAGTTGGTCAAGTACTTGGTTGAAAGTGGAGAACACATCAACGCTGGCGAGGCTTATGCTGAGGTAGAAGTCATGAAGATGTGTATGCCTTTGATTGCTCAAGAGTCTGGTATGGTTCAGTTGGTTAAGCAGCCAGGTTCCAACGTTGCTGCCGGTGACATCCTTGCCATTTTGGCTTTGGATGATCCATCTAAGGTTAAGCATGCATTGCCATTTGAGGGTATCTTGCCACAGTTTGGCTCTCCGATTGTTGAGGGCACTAAGCCAGTCCACAAGTTCCAGGCCTTGCTGTCTACTCTGAAGAACACTTTGGCTGGTTACGACAACCAGGTTGTCATGAACTCCACTTTGCAGAACTTGATTGAGGTTCTGAGAGATCCATTGTTGCCATACTCCGAATGGAACCAGCAGGTCTCTGCTTTGCACTCCAGATTACCAGCCAAGCTTGACACCGAACTTACAAGTTTGATCACCAGATCTTCTCAGAGAGGTGCTCCATTCCCAGCCAGACAGATCGCCAAGATGCTCGAGAAGGCTGCCTCGTCTCCAGAAGTTGATGCGTTGTTCTCACAGGTCATTGCTCCATTGTCTGACATTGCACAGCGTTACTCTAAGGGTTTGGAAGCTCATGAGCACTCTGTCTTTGCTAACTTGTCTACTGAGTACTATAACGTTGAGTCTCTTTTTACTGGTTCTAGCACTAGGGAAGAGGATGTTATCTTGAAGTTGAGAGATGAGAACAAGAACGACTTGGAGAAGGTTGTCAACATTGTCTTGTCTCACTCCAGATGTTCTTCCAAGAACTCTTTGGTCCTGGCAATCTTGAAGCACTACCAGCCGTTGTGTCAACAGAGCAGTGAGGTTGCTGATGCTTTGCGTGCTCCATTGAAGCAGATTGTTGACTTGGAGTCCAGAGCTACTGCCAAGGTTTCCATCAAAGCCAGAGAAATTTTGATTCAATGTTCTTTGCCATCTATTAAGGAGAGATCTGAGCAGTTGGAGCACATTTTGAAGTCTTCTGTTGTCCAGACTAGCTATGGTGCCTTTGAGAGTGAAAACCGTGCTCCCCAGTTGGAGGTCTTGAAAGATGTCATCGACTCCAAGTACATTGTCTTTGATGTCTTGACTCAGTTCTTGGTTCATGAAAACCCATACGTGTCTGCTGCTGCTGCCGAGGTTTATGTTCGCCGTGCTTACCGTGCCTACAATGTCGTTGGTAACTTGACTTACCATAGCTCTGGTGTTGCCTCTAATGATCCACCTATTATTGAATGGAAGTTCCAGTTGCCTTCATTGGCTGATGCTGCTTTCAATGCTGTTCCACAGGGCAAGGGACATCAAACTGCCATGGGAAGAGCTGTTTCTGTTTCTGATTTGACCTTTGTTTCCACTGAAGACTCTCAGCCATTGAGAACCGGTCTTTTGGTTCCAGCTCACCATTTGGATGACGTTGAGGAGTCCTTGTTGAGAGGTTTGGAGAAAATTCCACGCAAGGCTGCCACTGACTCTTCTCGTGGTCCAGCCCCAGACAGATCTGCTCAGTCTTCTTCTGCTGTTTTGTCCAATGTTGCCAACGTTGTCATTGCCAACTCTGATGGTTTTGAGACCGAGGAGGAGATCTTGGAGAGACTTTCTACTATCCTGGCTGACTCCAAGGATGACTTGATTGCTACATCCATTCGTCGTATCACCTTTGTCTTTGGTTCCAACGATGGTTCATACCCAAGATACTACACTTTCAGAGGTCCAGACTACAAGGAGGACAAGACCATTCGTCATATTGAACCAGCTCTGGCCTACCAGCTCGAGTTGAGCAGATTGTCCAACTTCAACATCAAGCCAGTGTTCACTGATAACAGAAATATCCATGTCTACGAGGCCATTGGTAAAAACTCTTCTGTTGATAAGAGATTCTTCACCAGAGGTATCATTAGAACTGGTCGTATCCGTGATGACATCACCATTCAAGAGTACTTGACCTCTGAAGCCAATAGATTGATGTCTGATATCTTGGACGCTTTGGAAGTCATCGACACTTCCAACTCTGACTTGAACCACATATTCATCAACTTCTCTGCTGTGTTCAATGTTTTGCCAGAGGATGTCGAGGCTGCTTTTGGTGGCTTCCTTGAGAGATTTGGTAGAAGATTGTGGAGATTGCGCATTGCTGCTGCTGAAATTAGAATCATGTGTACTGATCCAAAGACTGGTACTCCATTCCCATTAAGAGCTATGATCAACAATGTATCTGGTTATGTCATCAAGTCCGAGTTGTACATGGAGGTGAAGAACTCTCATGGTGACTGGGTCTTCAAGTCTATTGGTGCTCCAGGCTCCATGCATTTGAGACCAATCTCTTCTCCATACCCAGCCAAGGAGCAGTTGCAGCCAAAGCGTTACAAGGCTCATCTGATGGGCACCACTTATGTTTACGACTTCCCAGAGCTCTTCCGCCAGGCAACTTTGAGCCAGTGGAAGAGATATGCACCAAGTGCTAAGGTTCCTGATGATTTCTTCCAGTCTACTGAGCTGATTTTGGATGATGCCGATGTTTTGACTGAAGTTTCCAGAGAGCCAGGAACCAACAATGTCGGTATGGTTGGTTTCAAGGTCTTTGTCAAGACTCCAGAGTATCCAAGAGGCCGTCAGTTGCTCATTGTAGCCAACGATATCACTTTTAAGATTGGTTCTTTTGGTCCACAGGAGGATCACTTCTTCAACAAGGTCACTGAGCTTGCTAGAAAACTTGGTATTCCAAGAGTCTACTTGTCTGCCAACTCTGGTGCCAGAATTGGTGTTGCTGAAGAGTTGATCCCTCTGTTTAAGGTTGCTTGGAACGAAGAGGGTTCTCCAGATAAGGGTTTCCAATATTTGTACTTGTCTGATGATGACATGGAGAAGCTCCAGAAGCAGAACCAAACCAAGAGTGTTGTTACTGAGAGATCAGTTGAGAACGGTGAGGTCAGACACAAGATTACTGCTATCATTGGTGCAGATGATGGTTTGGGTGTTGAGTGTTTGAGAGGTTCTGGTTTGATTGCTGGTGCCACCTCCAAGGCTTACAAAGACATCTTCACCATCACCTTGGTTACATGCAGATCCGTTGGTATCGGTGCCTACTTGGTCAGATTGGGTCAGAGAGCTATTCAGATTGAGGGCCAGCCAATCATTTTGACTGGTGCTCCTGCTATCAACAAGTTGCTCGGTCGTGAGGTGTACTCATCCAACTTGCAGTTGGGTGGTACTCAAATCATGCACCGCAATGGTGTCTCTCATCTGACTGCCCCAGATGACTTGGCTGGTGTTGAACAAATCATGAACTGGTTGTCCTATGTTCCAGCTAAGAGAAACATGCCAGTACCAATTTTGGAGTCTCCAGAAGACAACTGGGACAGAGAGATTGGCTACGCTCCAACTAAGAATGAACAATACAATGTCAGATGGATGATTGCTGGTCGTGAGACTGAGGACGGAGAGTTTGAGTCGGGTTTGTTTGACAAGGACTCCTTCCAAGAGACATTGACAGGCTGGGCCAAGGGTGTTGTTGTTGGTAGAGCCAGATTGGGCGGTATTCCATTCGGTGTTATTGGTGTTGAGACACGAATGGTTGAGAACTTGGTTCCAGCTGATCCTGCTAACCCAGACTCGAGAGAGCAGTTGATACAGGAGGCTGGTCAAGTGTGGTATCCAAACTCTGCTTTCAAGACAGCTCAGGCTATCAATGACTTCAACAACGGTGAGCAGTTACCATTAATGATCTTGGCCAACTGGAGAGGTTTCTCTGGTGGTCAGCGCGACATGTACAACGAGGTGTTGAAGTATGGTTCTTTCATTGTCGATGCCCTTGTTGACTTCAAGCAACCAATCATCACTTACATCCCACCAACTGGTGAATTGAGAGGTGGTTCATGGGTTGTTGTTGACCCTACTATCAATGCCGATATGATGGAGATGTATGCGGATGTTGAATCCAGAGCTGGTGTTTTGGAGCCAGAAGGTATGGTTGGTATCAAGTACCGTCGTGAGAAGTTGGTTGCTACCATCACCAGACTGGATGAGAAGTATGGTGAGTTGAAGAAGAAGCTGAGTGACACATCTCTTTCTGCTGAAGAGCACCAGAAGATCTCAACCGAGCTTGCCGCTCGTGAGAAGAAGTTGTTGCCAATCTACCATCAGATTTCTGTGCAGTTTGCAGACTTGCACGACAGATCAGGCCGTATGCTGGCCAAGGGTGTTATTCGTAAGGAGCTTGAATGGACTAATGCGCGTCGTTTCTTCTTCTGGAGAATTCGTCGTCGTTTGAACGAGGAGTACTTGATCAAGAGAATTGGCGAGACATTGCAACATGCTACTAGAATTGAGAAGATTGCCAGATTGAGATCATGGTATCCGTCAACACTGGACTTTGAAGATGACAAGACTGTTGCTATGTGGATTGAGGAGAATCATGAAGAACTGGACGCTTCCGTGAAGCAGTTGAAAGACGAGGCATTTGCTCAGACTATTGCCCAGTTGATTAGAAGTAACCACGATTCTGCCATTAGTGGGTTGGCGGAAGTGGTTAGTTTGCTTTCAGCTGAGGACAAGGAAAAGATTATGGCTGGTTTGAAGTGATAAAGTATTGGGAGTGGGTCTCGGTATTTTATTGCTTTTATTCAGTTGCTTTGTATATTTTATCTCTGTTTATTTTAATGTTTGGTTGTATGATATAAAAATGTAGAGCTACAAAGAGAAGATAAACACAAAAAAGTACATTAAGATTGTTCAAATTTAATATAACACATTACTGATTAGAAAGAACTCGAGGGATTGTCAGCATTGTAGAGCTTCTTTTTCAAACTCAGAGCTTCCTCCTTGAGATCGTTTCTCTCTTTTTTGATAATGTACAACTCAGCCTGCAAATCTCTGATCTTGAGATTGTAATGAGCATTTGCGACATCATCATCATCCTCCTCATCATCAGCCTTAGTCTTTTCATCTTGCTGAGCCAAGATTGGTGTAGCATTTCTGGAGCTCTTCTTAATTCTGAACAACTTCAATTCGTCAATCTCATGTTGAAGTTTGGAGGAGTTCTCCTTCTCTCTCGCCAGTTCACTCTGAGACAGTTGAAGAGCTCTTGTAGCGGTCTTAACAGAGTGCAATGAGTCCTTGTAGTTCTCCTCAATCTTGGACAACTCAGCGAGCTTTGCTTTGAGAGTCTCAATTTCGGCTTTTGTGGACTGTAATGACTCCAGCTCAGTTTGAAGATCCTTGTTGTGCATGTGAGCCTCCTCATTCTCCTTCAGCAATTCGTCAATTTGTTTACGCAACTGAGTTGTAGTCTCATCAGAACCAGCAGATGAGGAAACGCCACCTAATGATCTAGCCTTGACCTCACCAGTGGACTCATCGGTAATCACAAATTGGGCAAGGAAGGTATCCAACCCAGCATTGAGTTTCTTGACTTCCTCATGAGTCTCAAGGAATGGACTTTTGTTAACGGAATGAATTGACTCATACTCCTTAGCCAAAGTGTCGTAGCTGAATTGCAGCTCTTCGTACTGTTTTTTCAACGTCTTGTAATCTTCCAGCTCCTTCTGTTGTTCTTCAAGCTTTGCGCTCTGGGACTTGATGAGGTTGTTGAGTTTATGTAAATCAATCAAGTTCGAAGAGAAAACAGACTCCATCTCGCCATTCTTGGACTTTATGGACTGGTGTTCCTGGTTCAAGAGCTGGTAGTCCGTGTTGAGCTTAATGTACTTTCTCTTGATCTCGGACTCATCTTCTGGCTTTGGCAAGTCTCTCATTGTCTCCTCATGATCAGCCAGTTTTTTCTTCAGTTCTTCGTTCTCAGACTCTAGTTCAGAGACCCTGGTACTGGCAGCCTTCATCTGGTCACTCATTGATAGCTTCAATCCGTCCAATTCCTTGGAGAGCGAGGCAACAATAGCTTGGAACTCAGCCTTCTCGGAGCTTGAGAGACCAGCAGTATTACCACCAATACCACGGTTGATACTCACACTGCGAGCGACACCAGTTGTTCCAATAGGAGACGGTATCTCATTGTTTAGAAGAGTCTTGGAGGAAGCTGTAGCAACAGCTGTAGCAGCAGCAGCCCCAACTGCAGCAACTCCAGCACTGAGAGTAGCAAAACCAGAAGTATTTGCGGTTTCAGTGGTAACAGAGTCCTGATGACGAGAGAAGTCATCGCCATAGTTTGTAGACTCAGAGAGTTTCTCCTCTGGTGAATCAAGAAGCTCTGAAGTGGAGTTACCATTGACGTAACTATCAAGGAAGTCTGAGTCTCTGTTCTGGTTTCCACTGTATGGAGGGGCGAGTGCAGACGTTGTTGAGGACA
The DNA here is from genome assembly GCA_030574135.1 of Petasospora petersonii. Classification (NCBI taxonomy): domain Eukaryota; kingdom Fungi; phylum Ascomycota; class Saccharomycetes; order Phaffomycetales; family Wickerhamomycetaceae; genus Petasospora; species Petasospora petersonii. Next base: position 193,902 of record JAJMEM010000001.1, read on the forward strand.
AAACACCGGGTTTGGCTTCCTTATTTGGGGAGGTTGAAGGGGTCTGGAAGTCCTCAACAGAGTTGATGTTGGTGTCAGTGGTTGGAGCTGGATCAAATGAGCCTGGCATGGAAGATACAGCCTGCTGAGTTCCAGGTCCACTATAGTCATCTTTTGGAAGAGGTACTGGAACAGCAGTCTTTGCAGTAGATCTTATTGGAGATGGTATTTCCAAAGGTAAGTCTTCTTCCTCTGTGTGTGGGAAGTGCCCACCAGTCTCCCGAGGAAGATTACGTGAGTTCTGACGTTGCGGTGTCTTTTGTGACGACTGTCTTTGCAAAGCCTCAACTTGACGCTCTCTCTGGAAGACGTCTTCAGCCGATGTAGAAGAAGGATTTATGAGTGGCTCTGGTGAAGCGATAGAAGCGTCCTTCTCTGGAGACTGCTGTTGACCCGATGGTGGAGTGAAGATTGATTGTGGTCCTTGGAATCTCTCTTGATCTCTGATGTTGCCTGGAGTTCGATATTGTTGGAATCCTGGAATGAGTTTCTCCAAGTTGGACAAGTCCAATATATTGAGCAAAGTACCAACACCATTGTCCGTCATTGATGGCTCCAAGTTATCACCGAGCTGAGCATAGTCTGGTAAATGACCACCAAGGAGTAAGAGCTTATCACCTTTCAAAACGGATAGGGAATGACCATACTTGCCCTTTGGGGTCCTGGGCAAGTTCAATGGCAATCTGAACCACGTCTTTGTGACCATGTTGAGCAAAGAAAGTTCTTCAATGGCTTCACCGTGAGCATCTTTACCACCAGAGACGATTAAGCAGTCCCTGTAAATGACCGAAGCATGTTCTTCACAAGGCGTTGGAAGGGCACCGTAAGTCTTGTGCTTGTCCCACTTGTTGGTGATTGGATCATAACTCCAGAGGTCATTGTTTACTGTTTTACCATTGGAACCACCAAAGATCCACAGTTTGTTGTCGTAAACGTCCATGGTGTGGTTTGTTAAAGGAGGGGGTCTGACGGAGTCAGCTGGTGTAACCCATTCCCAAGCAACATCTGGACGACGGAAGGAGCTGAGGTTGAAGACACACAGGTCACTGTATATGGTATCGTCGAGCTGGCCACCGTATAAGTAAATCTTGGAGTCAAAGTTTGTGATTGCGATAACGCCGATGGAGTGGCCATATCTTCCAGACGGTTTTCTTCCAACTGGGCGAGGGATTGTCCAAGTGTGAGAATTCATGTTGAACAAGTACAAGTCGTTATCAATTTCACCATCGTCATTGGTAACTGTGTCACCACCAAACACAAGGAAAGCGTTACCACAAGTTGTGGCAGCATGTCCGACCCTTGGAGCTGGTGAATTGTCGTAGATGTCAACCTGGGAGGTGACAAATGACTTGCCATCACCTTCTGGACTGATGATCCACGTGTCACCATACACTGAGGTGTTGTGCAAACCACCCATAACAAAAACTTCACCTTTGTCATTGGCATACTGGGAAGCAGCATGTCTATAACGGGGGAACGGGGAGATCAACAGCTTTGATCTCGACCATGGCGAGACCGAGTTGTTATTGTTCATGAAGCGTGGAGGTGGTGGCGCATTACCACGCTGGGGCGAGTAATTGTAATGTTGTTGTTGATGGGGAGTCTGCTGCTGAAGTTGACGTTGTGGAGACTTCTGGTTGTACATGTTGTTGTTCTGGTCGTATCCAACAGCGGATTGCTGTTGTGATTGTTGGGTTTGGTGATGTTGTGGATGAAGATGTTGGGATGGCTGATAATGTGGAGAGTTCAAGCTGCTTTGGCTACCTTGGCGGAAGGGAAAATTAGAAGCATTCGATGTGTTGTCTAAGCTTCTTTTACCAGTTGAAGAGGGTGAAGCTGTTGAAGTCTGAGGGGACTGCTGTCTCTGAGCGTTGCCGAGCTGCTTGTTGGACGGTGAGGAGAATGCATCTCCAACGTCCTTGTTCTTCTTCTTACCAAACTTGAACGGGGTCATGGTATATTGGGATATGAGAGGAGTACAAATTAGTTGTAAAAGCAGAGTTTGTTTGTTTTTTTAGGTGGTGGAATTGTGCTTTGTAATGTTTTTTAATTGTTTTAGTTTTAAATTCCTTTTGACCTTTCTGTTTTTGAATGGCGCGCGAACAGGTTAATTTCAGAATGGAATGATGATGGTGATGTTTTTTTTCTTAAGTGGAACTGGAATGTTTGTGGTTGTTATTTGTCTTTTTTTATATGAAGATTTCTTATGGTAGGGGAGAATGGAGTTTTGATTTAAATGATCTACTTGGTCTTTTTTCAATATCGATCTTGTTATACATAATTTAAATAAAGGAAATATTATATAAACCAACATATTCCATTGTTTAGAAAGAGAAAGACAAGGGGTGGGTGTTTTAAATGTGGGTATATAAGGGAAATTTATAAAGAACAATGATATATTTTAAACACTCATATTAGTATTTTATACTAGTATTAAAACAAATACCTAATTAAGGCTTAAGTAATTATATATATAATATATATATAATAAAATACATAAAATATCACTAACAAATAAATTTATATTATACACCACCTTATAATATAACAAAGATCGATAACCCCGGTCGAAAAGGAGACGCGAAACTTCCCCCTTTCCAAAAAAACCCTTGTCTTTCCCTCTCTTTCTCCACCTCCACATCACCCGATAAATACCTTCTTCTTCATATCTTTTGCTCTAAAAAAGTATAAATCAGCATTGGAAAGTAAAACAGAGAGGACAATGACCAAGGAGGAGAAGTTTGACAGATTCATCAAGGACTTTGACAAGAAGCTCAACACTGACACCTCTTCTCTCAAGTCACTCAACACGAAACAATCACATTCACCAGTAATACCACGGCCCTCTTCTCCTCTCAAGAACCCACAATCACCGTTACTCACAACGCCTACAAAGGCTCGTCGCAACTCCATCTCTCCAGAAGATGCTCCATTAGCACACCTTGAAACAACTTTTACAAGAGCAGTGGAACCATCACCAAAGAGAATGGAGCTGACACCAGAAGATCAACTATCAACATCAGCATCGACGTCGACATCGACATCACCATCAGCAGCTCAAGCACTAAATATTACACCATCATTATCACAAGATCAACAAACGAACGGGATCAAGAGTGTACGCCTCTCCAATTCTCACAGCTCCCTCAAGAGATCAAACACAATGGGTGGAATCAGCTCTTTACACAGACAGCCATCACGGCGCAGAGGTCTAAACTTGAACCTCAACTTGAAACGCACTGGTGCTTCCTCATTAAGTGCTAACAACACCCCACAGACACAAGCATCACGTACACAGGGTCTCAGATCACCCGAACTCATCACACCAACACATGAATCTTCCAAACGTCTCAGTAGCCCTTCTTCTGCCGATGGAAAAGTACAGCCATCTGGAAGCAGCAACTATAATAACCATACACCAGTCCCACCCTCCAGAGTGTCTCACACCAATCCATCTACGACGAACCCATTGAATGGTAGTAGTAACAATGGTGAGTTATCAAGACGTGATAGACGAAACACAAACTCGAGCATCGTTTCTGCAGAGTTTGATGAGGTTGATGACTCGTTAAGAGTATTAGCAGCTAAAGAGATGAGAGTGGTTGAGCTCAAGCATAAGCTCAAGATATTACAACTCGAGATTGAAACTGAGGAGGCAGAGTTGAAGAAGCTCCGTGATAAAGTTGGAATCTCTATATACAAGGGAATCTCTCCACAACACAATGCTGTTAAGAATGTTGTCACTGATACCAGTGCGGCTAAGAAGAACACACCAAAGACCGATAAGTCAAAGAGGGAAAGTATTTGGTCCAAGCCTGTCAACTTCCTCAATCAATTCGATCATCTTCTTCAAACAGAGATTGAAAGAATTAACAAGGAGGGATTCAAACATCCTAATGAGGCTGCTCATGATAAGTCTAAGGAAGAATCTAGTCGAGGAGGAAGAGGTGGTGGTGGTTATTCTATTTGGTCTTTTGTTAATGATGTTAAACAGGGATTGTTAGGTGAGGATGAGGACATGGATAAATCACACACTACGGACAAAGCAAAAGACAATCAATCTAATGATGATGATAACGGCGATCACGAAGAGGAAATGGTTACGATACGTCAATGAAACACCGGTACTTTACTTAATGTTTGAATGGATCATATTATTTAGAACATTTTATATGATACAATTTAGATAATATCACAATCAGCCATCTCATCCCATTGATCATTCGTCATAAAACACGGAACCATACCACTCCTCTTAAAACGAGGAGTCGTCATTTCGATAATCTTCATACATGTCGTCCCAGGTATACCTCTCACGATGTTGTTCTCCAACGAGTTTGGCGGCTTGAAACGGAGTCTGGAAAGCTCCATCTCTAATACCTTCTAATGGGTCTGGAAGACGTGCATGTGAACCACCTTCAGCTGGTTTTAATGATGGGTCTGCATTTTGCTCCGGCTGTTTAAGTTCATGAATATCACGGCCCTGGGTGTCAACCAGTTTGTCCTCCTCCTGATTAAGTCCCACTTGACCCGAAGAGACTCTGTTCATCAGGTCCAAGAATTTAGAGTTGGCAAACTTACCACTCGACTCAGACTTCATCACATCAGCAATCTCTTTAGCTGCTTCTCTGAACTTCATGTTGTTATCTGCCGGGAGGTCAACCTGTGGCGATTCATCCATTTGCACTGTTTGTAACTCCTTCTCCAAACTATCAAGCTCCTTATCAATAGCATCAAACTCTCCAAGATCACTCATCTGACTTGTCAAGTATGCATTATGCAACTGTTGATGTTCAGTCATCTTGGACGCGTTAGCTAGAGATGGCTGTACTTGAGGTGTGTAAATGGATCCATTAAGACGGGACTGTTGGAGATGGTACTGCATTTGGTTATTTGGGGACTGAACAACACTCCTCTGGTTCAGAAATTGTTCGTTCCATGACAGTTGTTGTCTTTGTACTGGAATGTTGTTGCTCATCTTGAAGTCATTGGCCCATGAAGAAGATGAAGAAGCTACTGGTGAGTTGATACGCTGTTGTTGGGCCAAAGGAGGAGGTGGGCCCAAGACCGGCTGACTAAACATCGGATCCAAGTTCTGGATGTTCATCTGGTGAGCTTGGAATTCCTTATCCAGTGTGTTGGCCTGGTGTGACTTAAATTGGTTTTGTGCTGCTTGACGCCTTTGCTGCGGTTCATGTTGGAGAGAACGGTCCACTTGGGAGTGGTTAGAGAGCTTCTGAAGAGCATTTGTTGGTCCACAAGACATCTTAACAGTGATATATGTAAGAATATATCGGATATATATCTTTATTTGTTTGGAGTGTTGAAGAAAATGAACAAAGTGTGGCAAAAAAGAAGAAAAAACTGTGGAGATAACAAAAACCCTGCGCGTGCGGCGAAGGTTGACTTCGGTCGACTGGGGAAGAAGAAAAAAGCCGAGGTGGGAAACTAGTGGTGTACGGATGGTGTTCTGTTTGAAGAAGGCTTCCTCTTTTTTTTTCTTTTCCTCTAATAACGTATGGCTAATACAAAGAGAGAACAGTAAATTTTTAAGTTACCACACTTTGAATACAAAAGGGTATAAAAGAATATGTCTGCGACAAAAATGTTGATATGGACAATGTTTTATTTGTGCAGCTTATATATGCACGCTTATCTATGAGGTGTCCGGGTGTATAAGAAGAGTGTATCCATGTTGTGCTTTACAAAAACAATAAGGGAAACACTTAGTTCTCTCAAAACATTTTAAAGCATGTTTAAATATACAGTTTGGTATAATTCTTATATTAATCTATATATAAGGTGTGTATATCATCTCCTTCTACCTTTCCTCCCTTAATAAAAACACAAACCCTTTGTGGGAAAAACAGGGTGAAGAGGTTTCCGCGAACATTTTTGCCAAGGGCTTGGAGGAAGAAACTTAGCTTATTGGTCTTCATCAAATTAAACAAACCCACCAATTGATTTGAAGGAAGCAGGAGGTCCACGTACAACACCACCATTCACAAATCGAAAAGAAAAAGAAATGTCAGGACGCAAGTTTTATGAGGACGAAGAGGCTGTTACACCACTTCCAGGTACTGTCGTTGCAGCCTCCCCTGCCGAGATTGAGGCCCTTGGTCCAAACAAGCTCATCAACGGTACATCAGTTCGTTCCCCATCCTTTATTGAAACTAAAGTAGAAAGTGCTAGATATACTCTCAACTCTCTCTACACATTTACAAACAACACAATTGATAACCTCACGCAAAAATACCACGCCAAGGAACAGCACTTGAGCACAACGCTGGCAAATTTACACAACAAGGACGAGGACCTGGCACCTGCTGCTGCTTACATTCTTGTCGCCACACTCTCAGGTACCATTCTTACCAGACGTTCCAACTTTGTGCTGAAGGCTTTTGTTCCAACTGTATTTGGTCTCGCAGCCTTTAAGTACACGCTGCCACACACTTTTGCCAATGTGACTTCTTTCGCCCACAAGGTGGAACACACCGCTTTGCCAAAGTTGGCCTCAAAGCAGGACGAACTGGTCAAGAACGTTGACGAATTGCTCTTAAACTCCGAGGGCCAGGCTAAAGAGGCTCAGAAACAGGTTGATTCCTGGATGCACACGGCCAAGTACAATGTGAAGAAGTACACTGGTTTGAACGTTGATGAGGAAATTTCTAAGAAATGATACAAAAATGCTTCTAATATAATACAATCACTTCCATATAAAAGAAATAATTTAAACACAGTCATATCTCTTCTAAAGTGTTGTAGTTTGTCCGTTTGCTCTGAAAGCGGTAAAACAACCCTCTCCAAGAGACGATGATTTGGTGACACAAAAACCGAAAGCCTGAACTTCTACCCAACTCTCGCTTCTTCCCCGAATCCAAAATGCCCTTAAGTCACAGTAACCCAGTCCCATATCTAAAACACATGCTTATACAACCATGTCTGCTTACACGCATCACTCTGGTCGTCCCATGAGTGCCTCGTTGCATGATCACTCTGCCTACCGTCTCCCCTCTAGAGGTTCCGTTAACATGGTAGATTCTGGAAGACCAAGAAGCGCATTGCCTACAGGATCTGGTGGTACGTTATTGGATAACCTTGATGATCTGCTGAGTACCCTCCAGTCCCGTCCGTCTTCTTCCAAAGGCCGGTACGAGATGTATGCCCAGTTATCACAGTCTGCCTCCGCCATCACCGCACCGATGGCTTCATCGTCTTTCCCCTTGCTGTCTTTGCTTGGACGTTTGAATCCTAATGGACAGCTGACATCACACACTTTGGACCTGAGAATACAGAAGTTGATCAAGGCTGAGAAGAAGGTGATGAGGCAGCAACAGGAGTTGATCAAAGACATTACTTCGTGGTGCAACATCTTGCCCAATGATGAATGTAAAAGGTTGATGTACTATTATATTAAGATTTTGGAGGTGGAGTTCGACATAAACGAGCAGTGCATCAAGAAGCAGAGCCAGATCATTGGTCAGTTGGGTAACGTTAACAAGAGAGAGAAACGTACCAACGACTTGAAGTGCAAAAGGAACAAGATTCTCACTAAGTTGAGAGAAAGCGAGAACAAAGTCGGAGACAGTCCAGTGACTTTACTTACGAAGGAAAACTTGGAAGAATTGGAATGCTCTGTGGAGATTGTGGAAGATCAGTTTGTGAGATCGGTTAACACTGGGTTGAAGAACTCGCTTGTCGATTATGTCTTGACCTTGAGGAACTCTGGGGTGAAGTACAAGGACAACAGCAAGTACTTCTTGGATAATTACAACTTCCACAACAAGAGCGATGCATCTGTTTCTACTCTTCAGAAGTTGATCTTACATAACAAGATGCAAGGACAAAGAGATCTTACAAGCGGTGTTGGATCAGCTTCACCTTCCGATGCTCAGTACGACAAGGACGTGGACTATGAAAACCTCAACACCATCAAAGAAGAGAATGAAGTAACTCTCAGAGAAGGACAGAAAACACAGTCAGCCGATGTCAATTCCAAAAGCGAGTTCAAAAGGATGGATCCCTCTGACCATCGTGTTGAGTCTCATGGTGCCTTGGAGAGCTTCAGTATCATAAACTCATACAGCACACCAGGTGCTCTCGGCATGCTACCTGGGGGAACCCACCACTGGGGAAATTAGCAGATGTTGTATATGCAACGGTATATTAAAATGAAAACTTCTACTTAAGTAGTTATTTAGGGAGCCCTTCCCTCCATATATGGTATGTTCAAGTGTATTGTATGAGAGAAGGGTGTATAAGAAGTCATGAATCCAGTTGGTGAGAGGATGTTGATGATGTTAATGATGCAGTTGAAAAAAATCTCTTACTCAGCTCATAACTGGAGATCATGATGGCACAGGATGGTGCTACTTTTAAGACACGAGGCCAGAAACCAACGTACAGAGCACCGAATCCTTCAAATTTGACAATGTCTGACATGAACTTGACAACGCTCTTCTCTTTTTCCCTTTCAGCAGAGATTTGTAGTCTCGTCTTACCAACATCAAATGGATTCGTCAGCAGAGCTGCAAGTGAACCAGACACACTTCCAGATAGGAAGGAGTGGATGAACAGGTTCGTCTCCGAGTTCTTTGTAATGCTCATGTGTTGATCGAAATATGCCTTGAAATATTCATACGAGGCCCAATAAACACCAGAGAATGGAACATCTCTCCATAGCGTCAGTGCAAGTCCTCGAAATAACACTTGTGGCCCTTGTGAACCAATGTCAGAAACAAGACTCTTCACCAATGATGAAAGCGCAGCCTGGTTATTAGGCACAGATTGGAGTCGTGTCTTGAGAAGTTCGAGTGGAGCAACAACAGTACCAGCTAGGACGCGTGCCAACGATCCACAGAGCAAAGGGCTCAGTGTAGTATATGACTTTATCGGCGAGGAGTCTCGAAGAAGCTCATAACCAGTATAGTAAACAATGTTAGCCGGTGCAGCCATGAATAACGTGAGAGACAATCCTCGCCACAGAGTCGTGATACCCTCAGTCTTTGCAATTGTAGCAAGAGCAGAATATGTGCCTTTCAAAGGTCGTACCGCCTTGGTTGTTTCAGTGACACATTCGACTGTACCTGTGGTTGCACAAGTTGATGATGGTGATGATGATGCAGATGATAGCGATGGAACAGCAGTATTGTCCCAAAAGACATGGCGCTTACAGCACGCTCCAGCTGGCATGAGCAGCTCCTGTTGCTGAAGCCTCACACGTACGACATCGAGCGGTGTGACGAACAAAGAAGTAAGAATGGAACCTGAACAGGCTGAAAGCATCCTTTGGGCAGGTGTGATGGTGATTTCAGCGCGTGGCGTCGACCGGAGATCGGGCTCCTGTATTGCCGCACCAAGCTCTGAAGACATTGACATTATGGATTGTATAAGAAAAGAGATGGAGATGTTGTTTTCGTGATGACAGTTGCTAAGGAAGTTGTTTGTGTGTGTGAAAGTTTGCAACGAATGAGATCGATGAGCACCTGGGTTTAAGTTGCCTGCTGGAGATCCCCCAACGGTTACAAGCTCGGAAATTAATTCGCGATAAATTTCCACAGAGGCAGATGCGGTTTAGAGGCGCACATGTGTTATTCATATGAAACATTTCACTGTCTCTCATCTTCAGTGAAGTCTCATTCAAAAGGGACATAATCACATTGACTATCATGTCTGTGGAAACAGTGGATGCTGCTAAACATGCGCAATACAACGAGGTGGCTGAGACTATCCGCTGTTTGTACACAGAGAAGGAGTTCAATCACACAGAGGAGGACTTTGAAATTCTCTCTACTATACGTTACGACCCCTTATTGACCGATCTAGAGGACTTTTCAACGCTCTTTGATGGCAATCATGACAATTCATCTCTGTTCTTTTTGTTCGATGAACACCTACACCGTACAAACTTTGCACTGGAGTATTTTGGTTTTGGCTACCAGCTCACCAGAGAGCAGCTACTTTCCAAGTTGAACGAGGCCGTGACGAACCTTGACAAGTCACAAACATACAAACTACGAATGACGATAAACAAGGATGGTGAAGCAGATGTCACGGTAGTGTTGACACCACCGAGATACAATTTATTGGATGGATTCAATTCACCGGGAAATTACACATCGCCAATCTGGAACGTCTACATTGACACTGAACCAATACTGATTTCTCCATTTACATCTTTCAAAACGACCAGAAGACATAGATACACAGAGGCCCGTGAGAGAATGTTTATCCAGGATTCCAAGAATCCGCAGGAAGTGCTTCTCTACAACACAGCGAACCAGGTCACTGAGGGATCCATTACCAACATCGCTTTCAGAGATCCAGAATCGCAAGAAGAGGCTTGGATCACACCCGTGCTGGCTTCAGGATGTCTTTGTGGTGTAGTAAGGCATTTGTTGTTATCAAAGGGGCTTGTTAGGGAGAGGCAGGTTAACTTGAAGGATGTGAAGCTTGGTGACGACGTCTTGCTCTTCAATGGTATTATGGGAGTCGTTAAGGGAAAAATCGTCGATCCTGAAACGGTCGAACTGACTTAAGCCTACGATTGGAGACTATTACTGTGATCTTGGATTCTCTATACCTTCTTGCCTCCCTGTGTATTAAATTTTGTTACTATAACGCCTGCCCTCTAATTAGGCTTAAGCAGTAAGAACTTTAATCTCATCATCACTGTAACCCAAGATATAGAAAATATCACTGATTTTTTTCGTGTTCAGTTTAGCAGGAGCAAGCTGTTGAACCTTTGGCTTAGCATTCCAGGCAATACCAAAACCGGCCACGCCCATCATCTTCAAATCATTGGAACCATCACCAACGGCAACGGCAGCCCTAAGGTCAAAACCTTCCTTCTCGGCAATCTCTTTTGTCAGCTCAGCCTTCCTCTCACCATCAACAATGTAGCCCTCTGTAGTACCACTGAAGATGACCTTACCAGAAGCGTCTGTCTCGGTAGATAAAGTGTTGGCGAAAGCGTAATCCAAATTGAGGGTCTCCTTAACGTAGTTGGCCAAGGGCAGGAAGCCACCGCTGAGCACCGCCAATTTACAGCCAGATTTCTTCAATCCTTTCATCAGTTCATGATCACCTTTTGTAAACTCGAGTTTCTTCTTCAAGTCATCCCAGATTGTACCATCAATGCCCCTGAGAAGCTTAACTCTTCTGGCGAGAGATTCCTTGAAGTCAATCTCACCGTTCATAGCAGCAGTGGTGATCTTTTCTACTTCATCTTCCACACCAGCGTAAGCAGCAATGAGCTCAATAACCTCTTGGTAGATTAGAGTAGAGTCCATGTCAAAACAGAAGAGCTTTTTGTTCTTTCTAAATTCATCATCCTTCTGCAAGATGATATCCATCTTCTGGCTCAAGGGGCTCTCGGCTATGGCGTCCTTGATATGTTGCAAGATTTCGTCCTTTTGCCTCTCTGGAGTGGACATCTCTGAAAGAAGGAGTACAAGATGAAAGTCATAGACACGATCTGGAGACAACGTACGTACCTTACGGATCGTGACCGGGAGTCCTTCAATGAAGTCCTCGAGGTCGATATAAGTAGATGAGTCGATCAAGTCGTGGCCGATGGCAGTGCAGACGTATAAAGACTCTGGCATCTCCATGGAGTTTGTTCAGTGATGGTGACGATATTTATCAAGTACAATGTAAATGGCCCTTTTAACCACGTCACCTGTACAAGAAACAACCCATTAGGTGCATTTCTCGAAATTAGCTTGCGATGAGCCTGACTGGGTTCTGAACAGCGTCACATTACGTAATATTTGGTGGTACGCGCAGCATAGTCTCATCGACTTCTAAGATGATGAGAGAACTTAAAAAGAAAGATCCAAAGCTAAGCTCTTTGGTTATTTAAAGGAATGAACAAATTAAGGGAAAAAGTAGCATCAAGACAACAGAAATTGTCGCTTCAGTAAACACAATGGTGAAGATAACAGATGAGGAACTTTCCCAGTTGAAGCCATGGCTTATTGAGCGTGCCGCCGAGGTTTCTGAAGCAGAACCAGACGTCCTTGCGGATTACATTTGTGCACTTCTGCAGAATCACATTGAAGGCGCTGAACTCGTGAGACTACTCAGCAGTTCTCTCGAAGACTTCATGGAGACCTCTCCAGAATCCTTTGCCAAAGAGATCGTTGAAACCATTGAGAAGAAGTCGTATGTGAAGGGTTTAACCGCCCGTGCTCCAGGGGAAGAAAACTCAAGAGATCCATCATCTTCCCAACAGACTCCACGAGAACGTCTGCGAGCTGAGATTGAATTGGAGAAGGAAAGAGCCAAGCAGAAAACACATTTGGAGAGCATTGTTGCACAGGGAAGAGTCCCGAAGGGCAAGGTTATTATCGTCTCTAACCTCCCACCTGACAAGCTAGATGAGATTAAACTCAGATCATTCTTCACAAGATTTGGAGACGTTACTAATGTGAAAGTAGACCATGAGTTCAGAATTGCTGAGATTGAATATTCTTCTGACAGGTTTGCTAAAAAGGCCTGGTCCAACCCAGCGCCGGTATTTGATAACAGGTTTATCAAAATCTACTTCAAAAAGTCCGATCTACAGCCAGAACCATTTGATATGGTTGCCTTCAAGGAAAAGCAGGCTGAAAGGCAAAGGGAATTTGAGGAGAAACAGGCCAAGAAGAAGGAGCGCGATGACAAGCTGAGGGAGCTGATTGCTGTAAAGGAGAGAATGCTTGACTCTTACGACAAACAGCTCGCTGCTATTCAGGAAGAGCTCAACGTACACCCTGAACAGGAGGAAGCTCTCACTGGTAAGTTCAGAGAGATTCAGGAGACTATGAAAAAGCAGCAAGTCACATTGGAGGCCATCAACTTAGACAAGGCCAAGCTGGAAGGCAAGTCATCAGCTCTTGCCCCAAGAGGAGGAAGAGGCTGGGCTAGAGGCAGAGGGGCTATAAGAAGCAGAGGCGGCAGAGGAGGGTTTACTCCATACTCTAGAAGACCACCTGTTTCAGTTGGAAGCCGTTCACTGGACCTGCGTACAAAGACCCTCACAATCACAAACTTGGATGATCCACAAAATGAGAGTTTTCAGAGAGCGTTGGGCGCTTTTGGAAAGGATGGGATTGTCAGTGTCAAGGCTCAGGATGGTGTCGTTCATGTCACTTTTAAGGAGAGATATATTGCCGAGAAGTTTTTTAGTGAAAGAATCGAAATTGAAGGAATGCTACCTCTCGAGAAGATCTGGAATGAAGCTGCTCGCCCTGTTCCTCCTGTTACTTATTCAAATACCGCTGGCGATATTCAGATGCCTTAAAGACAGTCTCCTGTAATGATGTCAAAGTAAGGCTTCTCCTTTTTGTTTGTTTTTCCAAATCGTTCTTTCAAATCAGCAGCCCTTTTGTGGAGTCGAAGTTCGTGGTAAGTGTGTTTCGTCTGGAAACGCGCCTTTGGTTTTGTGTAACTTTCAGACCATTTGCTCTATAGCCCCTTTACTGATAAAATACTTGAAGATTACTACCTGACACAAGTGAAATCGAGCATGTGGACTTCCTAGTTTGGCACCTCTCTCCAAGCCAACAGACCGGCTATGAATTCTTCAATCCCAACAGCCTCGGCAATGCCTCAAGGCGGCGATATTGTCATTGCCGGTGACGAGTACCCCACCGCTCATCCAACCACTTACTCGGATTTCAGTCACTCATTGACTATTCTTTATCTCATCATCACCATGGCATTGACGTTACCGTTTGGAGTACAGATGAGGGCACTTCGTCGTGAGAGGGTTATTCGAGCCAGGCGTCTTGCTTACCCCATGAAATTACAAGAAGCCAAACACTACCTTATTTATCAGGATTCACGAAACGACTCGGAGTCCTTTACGGTTTTTGAGAATGGTTATCCAAAAGTCTTGTTCAAGTTTGTGAAAGTCAGCACTCGTTGGTACGAGAGATGGTTTGTTGAGAAGTGGAAACTCACAGACAGAACTGGGTATGAGTTGGCGCTAATCGAGTACAGATTTAGAGGTTGGAGACAGTGTCATATTCACTTCCTCTTGCCTAAGAAGGTGTCTACGGAGATGTCGACAGTACGCATCACACCGAATAAAGTTTCTAGTCCTATTGCCGGATCTGCTGCCTTAGCCCCGCCTAAATGCAATTCGAGCCATGTTGATGACATCCAGGAAGAACTTTACATCTATGCGGAGCCAGCTGATGTTACACTGCTGAATCCATCAATTGAATCTAGCTTGTGTGACAATGCTCTTATCTCACTGGAGGTGCTTGGGCCCAAGTTTTTATTCAGTCAGTGCCCTAAAAGCGTTGACACCAGAGACTTGCACATTGTTCAGATGACTCTCCACAAAAAGCGGAAAAGCTCGGACTTTTCGTTGCTCAAGAATGATAATACATCATTCAGCTGGAACTCGGCTGGGTATCTTGAGTTGCAGTACAACACGGATACACCAATTTGCGAGAGGGTCGGGTTTATGACCTCCAAGGTACCTGAGCATCTTGTTGGATTCAGAGTGTACATCAACACTGACAAAGTTGACACAGTCAGTGCACTTGCCACAAGTTTTTCACTGTTCAAGAATACTTAAGTGATTAATTATATTTATAAGGGTGGTCCCCAATTCTAATCTATATTTTGGTAGTGAAACCCTTTTCAAGGAGAGTTTTGATGTCCATGAGTGAGTCGATGGTGCAGTCAGTCTGCGCAAGACCTCTGACGTGCTCATTAGCATGCGTCTTGATCAAGATAGTAGCAGCACCAGCATTTCTGCCAGCCTTCATGTCGTCGATGGAATCACCCACCATGATGAGATTCTCTGGCTTAATTCCCCACTCTTGTGCGATATGGAGAATAGGGGCAGGGTGTGGTTTTGGCGGAGTAAATTCCCTCGTAATTATTGGGTGAAACTTTTCTTCGGGAATAAAACTCGACACGAGATGATTAACAGGAGTTATCAGATTTCTTGTACAGATCGTCTTAGGGATGTCAATGAAGGTGAGATACCTCATCAACTCGGCTAGGCCCGGTTGGGCCACCATCTGCTCCATGGCCTTTTTCTCGACATTAGCTATCTTCTTATTGGCAATGATTTGGTCTTCTGGAGACATGGCACCGATGAAGTCCAAGATGTCAATGAATTTATCTGATAGTCCGATTTCTGATCTCATCTCTGCGAACATCCAAGTTTGTGGAAGACAGAGAGTTCCATCCATATCGAAGATCACACCCTTGATAGCCACATCGCCCTCATTGACGGGCTTTAATATCATTCTTCTAGCCATCTTGATCATCCAGTAAAAATTTACTAGTCAAGAACAAAGGGTTAACAAAACTAAGGAAGAACCTAAACTATCTATCATTCATGTGTCACTGCTCAAGTGACTAATAGTACCGAGATCTGATACGAGCGAGATTAGGTGATGTCCGGGTGTATTTGCCGAATTTATCGGGATTGGGGGATATTCGCGCAGCCTTTCACCCCCAAGCCACGTACACACACGTTTCTATTCTTCTACACTTGATTGCTAATTTCATTCCAATAAATTGACTTGTTTTTTTTACTCACTTATATTCCTCTGAACCACGCTCTGTCGCCTGTTTTGTGATGTCTTCTACGGTTGCTTACGACCCAGACGAGTTTGACAACAATCCATTTGCAGAGCCAGTGGCTCAGCCTGTTGTACCACCTCCACCGGCATTGAGCGAGCCTGTCCAAGTAGCTGAGCCTTCTGAGGAAGGAGATGCACCTACAGCACCTGCTAAGAACGATAACTCTTCATCACTAAAGCAAACCCTCCTTCCAGAACGTGAGGAGAAGGACAAGTACAAGATGGTAGTAAAGGTGACCGCGTTGGAGAGAAGTGGCTCTCTGACTAACAAGAAGGAAAATCCTGGCATTGTGTTTGATCTCAGCACAGATTTGCCTAATTACAGAAAGAAGGTACAGAAGGGGATTAAGAAGTCGTACTACGAGTTCAGCACTTTTTGGAAGTTCCTGAATGGTGCTAATCCAGAGTGTTTCATTCCAGCATTGCCGTTATCAGCTACGAACTATGGAATCCAGAACGAGGAGGATTACAGACGTACCATCCACAATTTCCAGATCTGGTTCAACAGAATCACTGCTAATCCGATTCTCATACGTAACGAGGAGTTCATTTTCTTCATTGAGAGCGATTTCGGCACGTACTCGCCTGTGAACAAGTCCAAACTTCCAGCTTCTGGTTTGAAAAGAAAGACGCTGAAACAGTTCCAGCCACCATACGACGAAGTGCTGGAACTGGCAGAGTTTAGACCATTGATCAAATCGATTTATCAGAACTCTAAGAGCATAATTGAGAAGTTGGAGAAGCTAACCAAGTTAAGAAAACAGATGGCTCAGTCGGAGAACGACCTCGGTGTCAAGATTGTGGAGTTGAATACATTAGAGAGCTTCCATCCAGGAATGCAAAACATGTGGAAGAAAGTTGGCAAGACCATTACGACGCTCGGTGATATGGACTCTATCTTGGGCTCATTTGACTTGGCCACACTAGGAGATGGGTTGCAAAATGTTGCGAATGACGGTTACATCATTAAAGAAGCATTAACGAACAGACACTTGCTAATGAGAGATCTAATCACTGCACAAGGCAACTCTAAGATCAAACATGAGAACGCTAGAAAACTCAGAATGAAGAGAGACATCAATCCAATCAAGGTTGATGAAGCAATTAGGTCCCTGGAGGAGGCCACTGCCTACGAGGAACAGTTGACACTGAAGATCAAGAGAATCACTGAAGAGATGCTGATCGAAAGGGAGGAATACTTGCAGTACTTAAACCAGGAGATTAAACTGATGATGAGGGATTTCGTCATCAGAAAGATTGAGTACGAGAGAAGAAAGCTCAAGGCGCTAGAGAAGGTAAGAGTCGATGTCAGGTTGGTCGATGAAAATGGTGGATTGGCACGTTTGGGTCGTGAGGCTTATCCTATCAAGAAGGTCACTTCATCGTCAAGTCAGGGACCAGATGGTGATAGTTGGAGTGGTGACCGTAAAGTCTCACATATTTCTGGCGATATCCTTCATGACGAGCCTGAAATCCCAGAACTTCCAGAAGTGCCTGTTGAAGACGAACAAGTGGCTGAGGAAACACCGATTGATGCCCGTAATGCCGCTTCTCTACTGGGTGGATCTACTTTTTAGTAGGTAATTTTTATCTTTAACGAATTGTATAAACAAATTTGAATCATTTAGTAGCTGCTCTTTAGTTGCTTTCCCAGTTGATAGGGGATTGGTCCTTCATAATGTTGCCTTCAGGAGGAAAGATCAGATGAGCTGAAGTGGCGTATCTATGAGAACGTTGGCTGCTTAGAGATTGCAGAGTGCCAGCCTAAATGATCGCGAATCCTAGCGTAACTCTCAGTCCAAACATGAATAGCGCTGGGATCCCTTCTTAATAAAAGCACACAGGGTCAAAAAAAAAAAAAAAAAAAACCTGCGAGTTGGGTCGCCGCGCTGAAAATTTTGCTCTCCTCTTTTTTTTCCCCCTTCCTTTTTCAGGCCCAGACATTCGTTTGGCTCTCTAAGAGAAACATCATCTCAACTCAAATAACTAAAATCAAGTCAAGATGGGTAAGTGGATACACCAGAAGAGGAGCTTTCATACTCTCTTATGTCTTCTGCATTGTGGTGCAATGGTTGCTGTGCCGCCACGTTGAGATGCAATTGCACGATAAACCCAGCCGCCGCTACCAGCAGAGTGCAATAAAGAGGATGCGCTCAACAAAGTCAAAAACTCTTCATTCAATGGGAAACACAATACTAACCCAAATTTTAGTGAACTTCACAGTTACTGTACGTTCTTTTTGAATAAGGGGCGCTCTGAAATCTGATCTCCAAAATTTCGAGTTTTAAAGCTGATGGTGCTTGAAGGAAAATCATTCCCGCTCACGTGACGAAGCAAAAGCGGCAACAAGAAGAGGATGTTGATGAGACTACTGCAGTGGCCTCAACGATCTTCTCTTTGAACCAGTCGCCTGGTCCTTCTTTGCCATCGGTCTTTGGAACTTGAATAATCAAGGAGTTCATCGATGGTGCCGCGCCTTACTAATTCGGATACTTTTTTTTGTTTCTTTCCGACTGATGATGAATGAACCCTGTTACTAACAAACCACAACAGCAAATCCGTGAGCTTATGGACAAGGTTACCAATGTCCGTAACATGTCCGTCATTGCCCACGTCGATCACGGTAAGTCTACTTTGACTGACTCCTTGGTCTCTAAGGCTGGTATTATCTCCTCTAAGGCTGCTGGTGATGCCCGTTTCATGGACACCAGAAAGGATGAGCAGGAGCGTGGTATTACCATCAAGTCCACTGCTATCTCTCTTTTCGCTGAGATCACTGATGACGATGTCAAGGACATCAAGCAGAAGACCGATGGTAACTCCTTCTTGATCAACTTGATTGACTCCCCAGGTCACGTTGACTTCTCCTCTGAGGTTACTGCCGCTTTGCGTGTTACTGATGGTGCTTTGGTCGTTGTTGACTGTGTTGAGGGTGTCTGTGTCCAGACTGAGACCGTTTTGAGACAGTCTCTTGGTGAGAGAATCAAGCCAGTCGTTGTTATCAACAAGGTTGACCGTGCTTTGCTCGAGTTGCAGGTTGAGAAGGAGGACTTGTACCAGTCTTTCGCCAGAACCGTTGAGTCCGTCAACGTTATCATTGCCACCTACGCTGAGAAGTCTGTTGGTGATGTCCAGGTCTACCCAGAGAGAGGTACCGTTGCCTTCGGTTCCGGTCTTCACGGTTGGGCCTTCACTGTCCGTCAGTTCGCCACCAGATACTCCAAGAAGTTCGGTGTTGACAAGAACAAGATGATGGAGAGATTGTGGGGTGACTCTTACTTCAACCCAAAGACCAAGAAGTGGACCAACAAGGACAAGGATGCTGATGGAAAGCCATTGGAGCGTGCCTTCAACATGTTCGTCTTGGACCCAATCTTCAGACTCTTTGCCGCTATCATGAACTTCAAGAAGGACGAGATCCCAGTTCTTTTGGAGAAGCTTGAGATCAACTTGAAGACTGATGAGAAGGAGCTTGAGGGTAAGGCTCTCTTGAAGGTTGTCATGAAGAAGTTCTTGCCAGCTGCCGATGCTCTTATGGAGATGATTGTTCTCCACTTGCCTTCCCCAGTCACTGCTCAGGCTTACAGAGCTGAGACCTTGTACGAGGGTCCATCTGATGATGTCTTCTGCCAGGCTATCAAGGCTTGTGACGCTAGCGCCGATTTGATGCTTTACGTCTCCAAGATGGTTCCAACCTCTGATAAGGGTAGATTCTACGCCTTTGGTCGTGTCTTCGCCGGTACTGTTAAGTCTGGTCAGAAGGTTAGAATCCAGGGTCCAAACTACGTTCCAGGTTCTAAGAACGATTTGTTCCTTAAGGCTATCCAGAGAGTTGTTTTGATGATGGGTAGAACCGTTGAGGCTATCGACGACTGTCCAGCTGGTAACATTATCGGTTTGGTCGGTATTGACCAGTACTTGCTTAAGTCTGGTACCATCACCACCAACGAGGCTGCTCACAACATGAAGGTCATGAAGTTCTCTGTCTCCCCAGTTGTCCAGGTTGCTGTTGAGGTTAAGAACGCTTCTGACTTGCCAAAGCTTGTTGAGGGTTTGAAGAGATTGTCCAAGTCTGACCCATGTGTTCTCTGTACCATGTCTGAGTCTGGTGAGCACTTGGTTGCCGGTACAGGTGAGTTGCACTTGGAGATTTGTCTTCAGGATTTGGAGAATGACCACGCTGGTATTCCATTGAAGATTTCCCCACCAGTCGTTGCTTACAGAGAGACTGTTGATGGTACATCTTCCATGCAGGCTTTGTCCAAGTCTCCAAACAAGCACAACCGTATCTACATGATTGCTGAGCCTTTGGGTGAGGAGACTGCTTTGGCCATTGAGTCTGGTAAGATCAGCGCTAAGGATGACTTCAAGGCTCGTGCCAGAATCATGGCTGACGAGTTCGGATGGGATGTCACTGATGCCAGAAAGATCTGGTGTTTCGGTCCAGAGGGTAACGGTCCAAACGTTGTTGTTGACCAGACCAAGGCTGTCCAGTACTTGGCTGAGATCAAGGACTCTGTTGTTTCCGGTTTCGCTTGGGCTTCCGGTGCTGGTCCAATCTTGGAGGAGTCTCTCCGTGCTATCAGATTCAACATTATGGATGTTACTTTGCACGCTGATTCTATCCACAGAGGTGCTGGTCAGATTCTCCCAACCATGAGAAGAGTCACCTATGCTGCCATGCTTTTGGCTGAACCAAAGATCCAGGAGCCAGTCTTCTTGGTTGAGATTCAGTGTCCAGAGACTGCTGTCGGTGGTATCTACTCTGTTCTTAACAAGAAGAGAGGTCAGGTTATCTCTGAGGAGCAGAGACCAGGTACTCCATTGTTCACTGTCAAGGCTTACTTGCCAGTTAACGAGTCCTTCGGTTTCACTGGTGAGTTAAGACAGGCTACCGGTGGTCAGGCTTTCCCTCAGATGGTGTTCGACCACTGGGCTACTCTCCCAACCGACCCAACTGACCCAACCTCCAAGGCTGGTGAGATTGTTGTTGCTGCTCGTAAGAGACACGGTCTTAAGGAGCAGGTTCCAGACTACACTGAGTACTACGACAAGTTGTAAGGTAATTTTCTTCTTTGCTTCTTTTTTCAAATGTTCTCTTTGTGTGTTTTTCTCCTCTTTTATACTTTTTCTAGCTGAAAAGTAGGATAATAATTATATATAAAAATTTTCATTGTAGAGAGAAGTAATTTTCTTGTGAGGGATATCCACTAAAGCTGGAGGTGTTACGCTACGCTACTGTTTAAGCATCACTACGAATGGGAGATAATACATCACAATTGGCTCAAAATGACATCAACCATCAATTATCATTACATTCTGGGAGAAATCCAAGAACCACATAGCAAAGAATGAAAAAAAATTCGAAAATCAGCAGCACAAAAAAAACAGGAAACAGAAAGAACAAAAAGTAAGAAAAGTAAGAAAACAATGCAAATACAATAAGCACATAAATAAAAGTAAGAAAGATATGAAGAAGATCATTTCAAAAGTCAACGCGTCTATAATTCTTCTGTTGATTCTTCTTCAATCGCTCCAGTAGAATCTTTAAGATGTATAAATGGAATTTTGAGTTGAACTGAACAGTACTGACGTAGCCAATGAGTTGTAATCCTTCATCACTCATCAAGATTCTTAAAAGTTTCAGAGTGATAAACAATACCACAAACAAACTTCCACTAACACTCAAGAGAGATGTTTCTTCAGCAGTGAATGGGATAACGGTCATTAATGCGGGCCTGTCAATGACCAATGGGTTGACGTGAGTTCCTAGGGCAACCTCGTTGGTCTTCATGTACACTTCATTCTGAAGTTTTGAAAGAATCAGATCAGTGAAAAGACTATTCTTTCCAGCCTCCTCCTTGGCATTGACCCAAGTGTAATTGTGGTTGAAGCTGTATCTGAGATTGGAGAAGCTAAGACTTGAGTCTGCCAGTACCGAGAACGAATGCAGCACGTACAAGTTTCCAACATACTTGTGGCTCTGGTTTTCTTGTGGGTGGTCGGAGATGCCTTCTTGGAAGAAGTTGTATATGATAATTACTTTCAGCTGCGCCAAGTCGAGGTCTCGTTGGTGTACAAAGTCATGAATTCTGGTTTGGAGAGCTTTTTGTAACCCATCGTCTCGGATGAAATGGGCCTTGTTTTGATCCTTGGTGAACATGGTACAGGCGTACGTGGGCAGTGGGATAAGCAGAGTATCATGTGTGAAGAAGTCAGGGCCAAACTGCTGCTCGATAACCAGGGACTGGTATGCGTCCAAATTAGCAGGGAAGTTTGATTGGGCATTGAAGAGGGCTGAAAGCGTGGATGTTGTCACCTTTATGGATGAGCCAATGGAAGGAATGTCCATGTTGTACTGTAATTGAGGGATATTTTGTAGCGGCTCAAAGTCGCTAAAGAAGTCTTCGAAAGACGGTACATGGTCATTGAAGACGCCAGAATTTTCTGTAGATGCTGTAGACTGGGTAATTGAGTGGACAGAGGTGGTAGGTGGCAGAGGGTAGGACGAAGAAGACACTGCTGAACCAACAAGACTGGCGAGGGCGTTGGCACACCGGGGACCAAAGTCCAGTGGCTCGAGAGTTCTCTTAGTAAACGCTGACTTCTGTCTCTTCTGCGTATCTGAGATGATCTGGTTTTCCTTGGCTGTGTTTTTGCGTTTTGAGCAAGGATTCTTGGAAATGGCAGTGTAAACTTCATCGAGCAACTGCTCGGTGGTGAGCTCCTGGATTGTGCTGATCTTGAGGACACGTCCTCTGTGACAGGAAGCGCATGTAATGAAAGAAGTTGGAGACTTGATGAGGTAGTGGGAGTCTCTGATGACTAGGTGGGCGTGGTGGCCGCGGATGTGGTCAAACTTTGCGAGTTTTGAGGGCTTGAGAATCTTGCTCTTGATGATGTTCTTGTACTCGAGCTTCCTGACGTTATCTTCGAGACCTTCTGAGGAGACTGTGGAGGAAGATGTTTGTTCCGTTGATGTTAAAGATGAGTATTCTGGAATCCCCGTTGAATCGTAGGAATTGGATGAGGACATTTGCCTTTTGCGCGCGGTTGATGATCCTCCTCCCCCCTTACTGTGTGTGCTTTCCCCCTTTTGTTTGGTGGATTAAAAGAGATAGACTGAATACAGTAAGTGTGTCGACTGTATCAGTGAAAAATCTTGGTCTGCTGTTGTCCTCTATTTTTCTTCCCCCTCCTTAGTTGTATAGTTTTGTACTTATTACAGTAGCACTGGAAGGAACGGCTGAATCGAAGCTTTAAAAATGAGTGTGGGATCTGACCAATGTTCAACTCTAAGAGTATGAAATACAGGAAAGAACTTGAATATATTGAAGGTAAAAAAGAAAAGAAAGAGTTTATATATCATATCACATGTCTTAGTCTCTCATACCTCCTTCATATAAAGGTAAGGCACTCTCCTTTTCTATCTCTCAAATGTTATATGGAGAGATGATATGAGCGGGGGAGAGTGGAGGATGGAGGAAATGTATATGTAGTCCATCAAGACTAGACGCGGGGACTAGTCGCCAACTAGATGAACTGAATGAAAAAGGAAAGAACCGAAGCATTAGGCGCTCATATGCGGGTTTAAAGCGGCATTAACGGCTCATTGAGAAGATGTTGTTCTGTGTCCCACGAGTAAGTTTTACAGTTCCTAGGAGAAACTCCCTGATCATAATTCAAACTAATGTGATGTAAATATAATAAGAAAACTGGAGTGCATACATATCTAACTCCTTAGTTATATGTTAAGTACTACTATACGCTATATGTTATATAGGAATACGTCAGCACTCCGTACCTTACATCAGAGACTCGCTCCATCGCGAATGGTGTCGAATAGAAGAAGGTATAGAAGCTATAAAGCTAGAAAATTAGAGACAACAAGGAATAGAAAAAACAAGATGCAGACTAATGCAGTTTCTCGCAGCGAAGAAAAAACTCGGTATCGGCCAATACTTCCTTTTTTGTTATCTATGGAAGGCACGGCGACTATGACATTCTACCAAAGTTTTCCATTGAAAAAAGAAAAAAAATTAGGAGATCCAGTTCTAGTCTTCGAAATCTTGTAATAAATGTACCACCATTGTGGACTATACAGTCTAACATAATCACATCTATACATATATATATATATATATATAAATAATTCGGTATATATAATATACGTCAGCTACAGATTTAGACTAGGTGACAGGAGAATCGGAGAACTGCGGAGATGACTTCCCAAAAGATACAAAGAAAGTAAGAATCTGCCGGATAATTTATGGAAAACGCGGAGTTCCGAAATGTACGAGCAATTTGGTAAGAGAAATGTAAAAATACTGTAAAAAAAATACATGACGCAACAATAGGGGACTCAAATTTCGGAGAAAGGAGATCAAAAAAAAAAGTAAAAAGCTTCTTGAGACTAGGTCACTTTCATAACTCTATGTACTTTAATGTAACATGTGATCGGCAGTAGTCGGTCACTAATCATTAAAAGCATATAATAATATAATCCGCTTGATCTAATACTTATATCATTAAATAACTCTAACAATTAGCATACTAAGCCTGTAAACCCGCCCCTCCCCTCTAGTCAAAAAAGTCTCTAAAAAGAAATAGTGTACTGATGTTTCCTTCTAATTACCACATGATGTATCTAGCACGAAATCTCCGGGGCTCATAACTATGATATCAAGCGAAAACACGCTCAAGGCTAAATAAACAAAGACGCGTCGTCGTGTAAATTGGGAACTGTGACAACTCCACACATTATAACTAACTGATTATTTATTTGCCTTCATCATCCAAATGACCAACGAAAAAGATTATGCTGCTTTGTCACACTTCATACAACGACAGGTACGGGTTTTGAAACAACCGTTCAAAATCGACCCCAAGTTACAACGTCTTATAGAGTCTGAGAACTACCCAGCAAGAGATCTGAGGCAGGCTTTACAAACAAGTAAGTGCCCGTCAGAAATCTTGGGACCCCACATGGTACTAACTCAAATACCAAGTCAATGCTAAAGTTGCATCACACTATCAAAAGAACTTCTCCAAACAGGCCATTGCCCAAGTTGCAGATCAAATTCAACAATTATGGGAGCAAGAATCGGAGGCCCAACGCGATTCTCTTAAATCTATTCAAAGTATTGCTGTGCCCATTGACATCTCCACCGATTATAAGCTTTATCTTCTCGATGACATTATGGAACAGGTGAAAACCCTGCCAGAGATTGAAGAGGAGGAATACGCTGAATACAACACCAAGAGAGATGAGCTCATAGCCAAAATACATCGTGTGGAGCAACTCAAGGAGAATATCGCCCTGCTAGACAAATATAAGGAATTGACTACTGCCAAGATTGGTAATAGACTAAGTATCCAAAGGAACATCCCAGTCGCTGGAAGAGATGCTGAGTTACATGAAGAGATTACAAAGGCCAGAGTAATGTTGGAAAAATTAACAAATCTACCGGATTACAAGAAGAATAAGTTGAAAAAGTTGTTACAACAGGATGATGATTGAATAACTGAATGAAGTGTACAAATCCCTGTATTAAGAGAAATAGAGAAAGAGAGTAGTAATGAAAAATCTACAAACAAAACAAAAAAAATTTGTAAGGAGAAAAAATTAATGCAAAAGTATATTCTGTGAAGAAAGCACCATTACTCATTGTTTAGTCGAACAAACCGAATCCCATGTCGTCGTCAGACTCCTCCTTAGCCTCCTCTTCCTCTTCAGCAGCAGCCTCCTCAGCGGCAGCGCCAGAAGCGGCAGCACCACCAGTGGAAGCAGCAGCACCACCGGATGGAACAGAAGCCAACTTGGTGTTACCCTCAGCAATGACCTCCTCGATGGTCTTACCCTCAAGAGACTCCAACAAAGTAGAGATTCTGGACTCCTCGGCCTCAACACCAACGGTCTCCAAAACAGCCTTAATGTCAGCAGCGGATGGAGAGGCGTTACCACCCTGAACAAGCAACAAGTAAGCAGCCAAGTACTTCATATTTTATAGTTTGGTTGTATTTGATGGAAAATAATCACTTTTAAGCGGTATAATACGCAGACTATTTCTTGGAGAGAAAGGAAAGAAACCAGAACCAAAAAGAGGGTACCTTTTAGTGAAGGGTTAGAATTGATGTCTTTTTCACGAAAATTTTCCAATTCGGAGGTTGTCCCTCTCACTCAGCGATCTCTCGCGTTAATGTTTTCGCGCTATAGATTAAAAACTTTGAGTACTACCCTTTCATTTCGCGACACATAAGTTCCGAGGGTGAAAAGTCACGTTTTTCTTTGCCTAGGAGAATTTAGCAGTCACTCTGTCGCGAGACACATCCGTACACCACATAGAGGATAAAGCAATGATGTCATGGTAGTTGTAATTAGTACTATTGCTACTGAAACCTATTGATATAAGTTATTTATTTAGTTTTGAGAACTAAAATAATAAAAGAAAATAAACGAAATGAAGTCAAAAACGATAAATAACCAGATTTAAAGCATGTGGTGTGTGAGATGAGAACAAAGAGGTTATCGTGAATATGGACTTCATGCAGACTTGTCCTTGTTCTCGGAGCTCGACTCCCAAGACTCACTTGAGCTGATCTCAATTCTTCTTGTGTTGGAAGGAGCATTCTCAAGTTTTGGAACTCTCAAGGTCAAAACTCCATTAGTGTAGTTGGCCGTGATGTTTTCCTCATCAAACTTGGAGGAGGATGGAAGAATCACACGACGCTCAAACTTACCAGAGCGACGCTCCTGCAACTTGAGATTCTTTGAAGCCTCCTCGCTATGGCCATCAATGGTACCGGAAACGACAACCTCGTTCTTGTCGCCGTTGAAGTCCAACTTGATATCATCCTTCTTGGCACCTGGAATGGAGATGTGCAACTCGTACTCCTTGTCATTGTCGATGACATCAACTGGTGGAACCAAATCGAAGCTATTGCCAAAGAATGAGGTGTTGAGAACGGATGGGAATGCAAGCGATCTTTTGTTATCGTTCGACTTTGTCACTTGTCCACCATTAGACTTCTCGCCAGACTCAGTCACAGCCTTGTTGTTGGATGGAGTGACTTTGACTCTGTTACCAAATCCACTCGACTCGAGAAGTCTGTTGAATTGATCAACCTCTTCGTTAATGTTGTCGAAGAAGTCCCAGAATGGTGTGTTCAAGAAAGCGTTAAAAGACATTGTTCTCGTGTGTGTGTTTTGTTTGTTGAAATACTTTGTGATTGTTTTGCAGTATTAAACTTGGTGACAGAAGAAAAAGTCTCAATGGGTGATTGGAATGGAGAGACACCACCCCTTTAAATAGTTGAGCCTGACACCAGAAAACACATAGTTAATTTGCTATTCTCCAGAACGTTCCAAAGCTTCCAAATGTAGTATAAGGGTGTGTGGATCACGTTGTTTTTCCTAAAAGAAAACCTTAATGGAAAGGTGTGGACTTTATCCAGCAAATTCATGATCTTTCGAGAACAAACTCAATCAGTGTTGCCTGTGCGTTATGCAAGTGCTTGTTATGGGCACACTGGGTGTACCTTATTTTCCGGGGTATCCGGTTCTTTTTAGTATGAGGGGGACAGAGATTAAGGCCGGATGGTTGGCTAATACAGAAAGGGTGGTAAGATTTGATGTGTGGAAAATTATGGAATGGGATCAATTGTCACACATCGAATATTTTGCTCAATTGAGAACCGTTCTTCCCCAGCCTTTCCTCTTGGGCAGATATTATTGCTCCCTTATTCCTGTCAGCCAAAGAGTAGATAAATTACACAACTACTTGCAAGGTTTAATTAGCTTTGTTATTATACGTTACATCATAAATAAAATCAATCAGCCTACATGTAGTAGTCTGATGATTTGAGTGGAATTGTTGTTTTTTTGTCTCAAACAAAGACCAAAGAAGTTCTATGGTAAGCCCTTCTCTTTGACAATCTCATTGCTCTCGTCGTTGTCATAGCATTACGATGATCATCATCATTATCATTAAACACCGTTTCGGCATTGAGCCCTTCGAGAGCATCTAACTTTGAGCACTTATCATCGTCGTAGATACCAACCCATAGTGAATTTGACACTTTCAAAACGCTGAGTTCTGATTCTGAGTCGATTGTGTCCAGCGAGGACAACGATGGGAGAGAATTGGATGTGGTCAAAGAACACTCTGGCTGTTCGATTGATTCTTGTACAAGTTGTGAGACTGGTCTTATTGGACCTAACAGTAGCGATTTACGCTTTGTGAAGAGTTGGTAATCTTCAAGCGCAGAAGTGAGGTAATCGTTCTTGTCTTCAGTCATGGCAGACTTGTGTGTGTCATTTTCTTGTGATGACAGTGGTGATTTTGTAAAAGAGGCTGTATTTTCAATGATTTCATCATCATCTTCTTCTTCTTCTTCTTCTTCGCAAATAGTGCCAGCACTCTTTTGTGACTGAAGAAGTTGATTGTAGAACTGGAGTTCTTTTGGATCAGAGACAGAAGTGGTGTCGATCGTTAAAGATCCAAAGCCGATGTAGGATCTGTGTTTGTGATTTGAGGAGGATGAGGCTCTGGGTGTTGGTTGAGTGGAGGTCATCATCGAATTCCTATTTCTCAGTCTGACTTCAGGGTCTGTTAAAGTAGTACTAGTAGTACTAGTTGATGTGGAAGGCGAACTGATTGAGCTTATCTCTATCTTCCGTGTAGACTGAGTTCTCATGCGTTTTGAGTCACTATCGATGGTACGGGAGGAAGATGCTGTGGATGAGTTGGTCTTGGAAAAGGGGTTTGACCACTTTTTTGTCTTGGAGTCCAAGAAGCTGCTGATAGTATTACTTCTTTGCATATGGGTCCCCCTGATGTTTTATATTTGGTATTCGTTCTAAAGCTGTGTAAAGCTTCGTGATGTAAAGCTGTGATACTTAACAAAAGAAAACTTTTTGAAGGGGAAATAAATGACTTTTTGTATTTATTTAAAAGATCAAAGTTATTGGTGAAAGGGGAGAACTTTTCTTTTTAAAACGCTCTGCGTCTTTGGTGGATAAGTAAGATTTTGGCCATCAAACGCGCTGACGCGAAAAAGACCCTTCCGGCAGGAGTGCAAGTGCAAGCGACGCGTCAGTGTTTTAAAAATATACATAATAAAGAAGGGAATACAAATAGAACATCAACATCAATCAGACCTAAGAAAGTAAAGGAAGTTTCTTTCAAAAAATTGACCATCAATTAACTGTGTTTACTCATTTTCTAAAGAAAAGACCTTCTAGAAAACAAACTAATCAATGTAAATTTAGCATTTCTTTTCTTTTTTAAAGTTGATCTAGCCCTTCTTTCCTCTCTTCATAAAATTTACGCGTCTTTTTGTGAGACAAACGCGTTAATGTGCTTCCATCTACATCGAAACTGGACATATTTATGGTTCTCGACTCTTCTATTTAGACATCAGAAATCATTATACTTTAGCATAAGCTCATTATGTCTCATCATCATAAGTGATCTTCTTCAAGAGTTCCAGGACAATTGGCCGACAGGTCCCCTTGATCCACATACTTTACCCCACAAAAGAAGCAAAAATCGTGCTCGGATCTTAGGTGCAAGTTGAGAGTTGTCATTTTCTGCTTCAGATTTTGTTGTTCAAACATTTCGAGTTCTTCATCTTCATCGCCTTCTTCTTCTTCTTCTTCTTCCTTCTTACTCTGAAGGATCCTCTCACCATTCTCATCAACAAGCAATCTCTCTTCTTTTCTTCTCTTAGCATCATCCCTGACACTTTTAACGTAACCTCTCCACATGACATTGAGATCAAGTAGGTTGCATTTCTCCACGTCCTTGTCGCCATCCTCAAGCTCAAAGCATAACTTTTGCATCTTTTTCACAACTCTCTCGAGCTTCACCTGCTGTTTTTCTTCGTGTTTTCTCTTCTTGAACTCATCCTCATCCTCTCGTGTTATACCTTTACTTAAGTCCCCATCTCCAGGCTGTGTAGAACCAATGCCACCTTTATTGCCTCGAGGTATCACCAAAATAGGCTCTAGGAGTGCATCCTTGTTATGACTATTCCTTCCCAACGTCTCACCAACTTTGAACCCCATCTTCTCCATCATCTTCAGACCTTTGGATTTCACCTGTTGGTTACGTATCGGTGTGAATGTCTGCGTACATGTCGATGGTTGTTCGGGCTGTAATTGTCCAAAGAGGGATGTCTTGAGACGTGTCATCGTGTCTGGGGTTGCGTCTTGTTCAGTCGCCAATGTGGAAAGCCTGTGCTTTTGTGTTGATCCAGTCTCGTCCTTGATCTCCATACTTAAATAGTCATTATCATTATCATTATCATCACGAGGTTTTGTAAATGTCACTGTTTTAACTTCAACTTTTCTTTGTGGTGGTATTGCTGCTATTTTGAAGATGGGCTTTGCTCGCTTGACGGGTTGAATCGGTACGTCTTCCAGTTCACCTTCAGAGGAGTCCTCAAACCCCAATAGGGCTCTCTTAGACTTTGTCTGGGTGGTCATTGTCTTGAAAAGCTCTTCAATTTGATGTTTTTCTTAAATCAAATCTGTGTTTGTATATAATTTGTGGACGGTGATGGAATCCCGCACTTTTCTCTTTTATTTTTTTTTCTTTGCTTCCTCCTAGTTCTCCTAACAAAAGATGAGTGGGTATCTACCAAATTCAGAAAGAGATAAAATGAAAAAAATTGATATACAAATGCCAATCTCATACTACACTCTTCATAGCTTCTACTCAGAACTGTTAAGAATCTTCCACAGCTTGAGCTTCTCTCCCAGCACATAAGTCATAGTTCTCTTCTTGAAACCCTCTTCACCGAGCCACTGTAGTTGATCAATGACATCTTCCAACAAAATGGCCTTTCCAGCACAAATAGAGTCACCCAGTCCTGGGTGGGCAACATGGACACAGTGAATGTGCAGATGGTAGTAAGTCGGATGGTAGTGGACAAACAATCTCAGCTGGTCTCTTCCTACGGTATCGTACTTGCTAGAGACAACGTCAAGAATTGTCTTGTTCATACGCTTTAACCACTCCACATGGTTGATATTCAAGTCTCTCAGAGACCGGAGCTCGTCCCCACGGTTCACAATGGCCGTCACATACAGGTGGCTCATACCCACTCTGTCCCAGTGCATATCAGGCACAATAACAAATCCATCTCGACCCTCTTCTCTGTAAATAACACTCTCAACCTCAGAGACGCCAGCGAGAATGTTACGTACCCATTGCAAACGCTCGCCAGTCTGCGTCTCAATGAAAGGAACCACAAGCTTCTCGTACATCTCAGGCGTCTCGTTGATCATATGGAAATCCTGCTGATCATACTTGTTCTTGTGTGTCTCCGTGGCTGGGAACATGACGTTGATTTTAACATCAGGCCTCATTGGAACTGATGAAGCAAGTACACCAACACCCCATGTGTAAACATCATTTTGTCCTTGGGTCACTACCTTCTCGATTATCGAAGACGTCATTGTGGAGAGGGCCTCCATGTCATAGTGCGCCCTTTCTAATCTGACGATGGCGGGTAGGTCGTCAATTGTACCGAGAAGAGAGATTTGTTTGGTCTGGGTATTGGACATGAGAAGTTTCTCATATTTGAACTTGTGGAGAAGCTCTTCCAATGACATTTTGTTTTATCTTTATTGTTATATTCTTTCTACGTTTTATCCCAGGCTTAGGTAAAAGTTTCAATCATGAACAAAACAAAACAACAGAACATTCTTCTTCGCGGAAAATGAGGTTCCATTCCTTTACAAAACTTTCTCTATTAAATAAGCTTCAGATGAGGAAGAAGACATTGAACCAATCAGCTATAACGTACCGCTTATGTCTGTTCTAAGTGTACTGTATACTAATAAAAGTTGATCAATTGATCAATTTGGACCCCACAGACAGCCTAACACGCCCCTCCTAACTGCATCCATAATTAAACACTGGACCAAGGACACCCCCTCGAGCTCCACCGTAAAAGGGGCGTTGCATACAATTTACATCCTGTATCGAGGATCCCGTACTCATGGCTTTCTTTGTATTCAGTACTGTAATTCACTAGAGGATCTTGTTTCAGATAACTGTAGACACAAGTATGTCCACTCTACTCACTCATGATTGGTACGAGTTATGTAAATTTCTTTTCGTTTACAAGCCCCCCCTGCAAAAATCTTGCCATAAACCGAGATTTGCATGAAGTAGCGTGTGTGCATTTTTGGGGGCAATGCCCCTTCTGAAACAGTTTCGTGTGTTACATTAGAAGTTCATTTCACTGGGCCTATATATTTTAGACTGATTACAAAACTCAACACAAACCTCGTCATCCCATTTGTTGTAAAAGAAAGAAATCCCCCTCACTTCAAATCCATCTCCATGAAAACCCGATATACTTTTCTTCCCATCGGCGTTTTCACTCAACTCGACCGTTTCGAAAACCGCTTAAATCTTCTTCCTTGCTTCTGCAGTATGCCACAGATATCTGCAGAAGCAAGCCCATAGCTGCAGGGAGGAAAAGCACAGGTACAACCACACTCGCAGCAGCATGCAGCTCCAAACTGTGAAACACTGATGCGCACATGCATCCCCGTGCATTGTTCACAATTTTTTCCAAACTTTGCGAGAAGAAATAAAAAATAGATTGAAACATCTTCAGTATTGGGAGAATCCCTAAAGATAGCACACTAGCAAGTAAGACTTTCATGGAGGAGATTCTGTCTTTTCTCTTAAAATGAGAATAGCGTTCTCTCTAAAGTTGAAACGATCAACGGTGATAGGCACATTGTGATGAAAGAAGCAAGCGGAGGTGCCTCGGCAAACATCAACTGCCAATTTATTACGTTTCAGTTTTTACTCATGCCGTGTGCAACTCCACAACAGTTGGGGAGCCGGACCAAGATCGTACCTGTAACATACACATGAACCTCATTCACTCAGTGTTTTGTGTTTTGTGTTTTCGTTTTTGTATTTGTGTTTTCATTTCCATTTCTTAATACATTTTTCCTCATCATGGAATTGATCAGCAATTGATAGAGTTGACAGGAACGCATATTATGGTAGTGTGTTAACTTAAATGTCAGGCGACTCTTTTCTATTTTTCCAAGGGTTTCTCTTCCCATAAAAAGATACACTCAGCTCTATCAAAATTTGCCAATCTCAAATCTAGAATTGAATGACCAACATACTCAAATTTTTGTATATCCACCTAGATATGAGCACGAAAAGAAATATTGCCACGTAATGAAACTAGAACAGTGGAGATGATTTATGCTAAGGAGAAGGGACAGGACTTTATATCAAGTTTTCTATTGACGACACAGCATATTCACCTCAGACAACGACGTCGATCACAACAGAACAAAAATAGCAGGAGAAAAGAGAGCGCAAACTATTAATAACCCTTTACTTAATGATCGTCAACAAAATGGAAACTTAAGGAGAGGCGCGGGAAAAAAATATGCAACGCAGTTTGCGGAAGTTGGAAAAGCCATATATGCATAAATGTGCATCCTTCTCATACACCATGCAATGTACGATCTCTCTCAAGTGCTAAATTACGATGCTGAAAAGGAAATGAATATTTGGATCTGTGTGTGCGGGTGTGGTGTTTTTAAAAAAGATCAAACCTGTCGGATCGGTTAACTTATATAAAGAATAGGTCACAATCTCTCTCTCTCTCTTCAGTAGTCTGAGCGTTCCTTTTGGATTTATAGAGAAGGGCGGAAAGACAGTATATCTGACCACCGAGAATTGTATGATGAACGTTTCCCCTTTCCCTTCTCAGTTGAGGCGTAAATAAATCGGGTTTAAAATTGTAAATAGGGCTGTGGCGTAGTATTACCTTCAGATGAAACCCCTCCCTTACAGAAAAATTTTCTTTAAACTGTTAAACACGAAGGATCAGTAGAGTAGTGCAAGTTATATAAAGAGATTGTTAGTTTCGAGTCTACACGCCGAAATCTTGAGTTTCCGATTACCGACCGATGGCGCCGCTCTTAGAGCGGCGAAAACAAAGTCGTTACCGCGGTGAAGTACCTGAAACGCATGAAGAAGAGGCATTATATAACCTTGTCGCTGAAAGCATTGAGCATCACGCATACGCATTCTTCTCCCTAGCAACAATTCCTCATTCCCCCTACAAATAGACAAGATCAGATTGCCATGGGCTCAAGAGGTTATAATTCTCTTCTGTTGAATATACCTGAAAGGTTTGTTCACTCTACAAAAAGTAAAGAAAAAATAACATACTAAAGAGGTAAGCGATGTAAGATTACTTGTCCTGAAACTTGTACTGTATTATGTGGCTGTGAGACCACCTCAACAACTTTTGAAAATAAAAGGAGGATGTCTTGTTCAGATGTCGGACAACATGCGGAACTAGTTGAATCATCTATATCGCTGCACAAATTTCATGTGCCTTGATCAGCTCACTGACGCACCTCAAAACTGCAAACTTAGAATTTTGCGTGGCCCGCTGACCAAAAGCAGACGCAACCTTTTCGTTCTCTGGTGTTTGATTCCCCTTTCTTTGCCTGACTTTACTGCAGCGTTGAGTGGCGTCAACTGTGCATGGGTATGCATATAAAATGAAGCAGCGTACAACTAACTACCCCCGTAAACATGTAATGCAGAGTAATGCAATGTATGGATCAGTGTATGTTGGACTATGCAGATTCAACCCCAAACATATCCGAAATTTTTGCAACGTCCACAAGAGGGAGTGATAAATTTCTCTCAACAAAAACGAAACTCCCACAACCCTTGTTATTTCCACCGACCCATCCCTTGAAACTGGGACTTCTTATCCAACTAACAGCAAATACCCCCACCCCTTTCTCTCGCCACACATTGGTGAGCACATACTTGAAACATCATCATCAACTCCGATCTTCCTTCAAGGACCCGCATTTTCGCACTTTGTCACGAGCCTCCTTGCTTCACTCATAGCCTCAGGTGATACTAGCACGCTCCCTCCCTCTCACCAATTTACCTAATACCACATCAATACAATGGCCAAACGCTCTTTATCGCCATTGCAAAATCCAACTTCAAAGCGCCCTCTGAACGGCCTGACGGAGGCCAAAGAGTACACCCTTGCTACATCTTCAACGTGGCTCGCCATTGGCCGCTGTGCGCTCACGCTCGAACTTGAACACGTTGCACTAAGAGCCTTCGAAGCAGCTCTTCGCCACACCCCAGACCATATTGATTCCCTGGCCTTGTTATCCAGAACACTAAGATCCTCACACGCTCAGCAATCCGTCGAAGTACTACTGAATGCATTCACCAGATATCCCCATCTCAACAGTGAACCACTCCTTTGGAAAGAGCTCGCAGAGTCACACCTCGCATTGAAGCAGTATGAGCAGTCCCAACAAGCTATCAGCAGAGCTCTGAGCATGAGAAACAATGACCCGGAACTGTTGCTCGTTGCCGCTCGCTCCCTAGAGTTCCTCAATGTCCAGCACGCTCAGCACACATATCACACCGTTTTGTCGTTGATACAATCTCAAAGACCTACGCCTGTCGAGGCTGAGATGGCTCGTCAGTGTCACTACAGACTTGGAATGATTGCAGCTAGCACACAAAACTGGAAGACTGCTATATCAGAGCTCCAGGCCGCCATCTCATTTGCACTACAGTATGGTGGCGAAACTGAATTGCTCTGGTGTAATTTAGCAAATGCCAGAGAGAGATCAAATGACATTGAAGGCGCCATCCAGGTGTGCCGTGACGCTCTGCAAGTTCTTGGTTACCAACGCAGAATCTCAATAATGACAGCATATATCTCCATGATCCCAAACAAGTCCCATACTGTTGATGCTGAGTACGCCATCTCCGTCTTGTCTCCACTCGTGATGACGGACCGTGGTGATGATCTGGATTCTTTGGCTTGGTACCTGCTCGGAAAGGCTCACTCTATGACACAGAACCCACGTCAGGCATATGATGCTTTCCAGTGTGCTTTGAAGAAGGGCAAGTCCTCGCCACTACCATGGCTCGCTGTTGGTGCGCTCTATTTGAAGATGGGTCAACTGCCTGATGCTCTTGCTGCTTACTCCCAGGCCGCTAGTTTGATGGTTGAAGATGGCTCTCAGATCAGTGCTATTGCCAATGCGGCTGCTTGGGATGGCTTGGCTTGCGTGTATGAACGCTGTGACGACCAGGCCATTGATGCTGCGCACGCCTATGCTAGAGCTGCTAGTTGCTACAGGGCTGCTGACGACATTAGAGCAGCAACACAGGCCGAGCAGAGATCACACTCTCTACAAGTTGCCTCGAGAGGTGACGGCCCAGTGCCTGGTCTCAGACCAATACCAGAGACATCGCCAACGCTATTGAGAGACATGGTCATGAGTGTGATCCAAGCAGACTCCACCAAGGGCGTAGAGACACAGGAGGTCACGTCCTCGTCTTTCCACCACTTGCCACTTCCTAGAGGATCACTGGCTACCAGTAGCTCCAACGGCATTTCATCAGCCCCTCGCTCCCCAGTTGAGAAGAACACGCCGCAATGGAGATCTCAAATGCCTCAACACCACATCTCCCCAACACAGCCAATGCCACGGCCTCACATTGCCCCAACACCACCACCTCCCCCACCCCCTCAACAGATGCCATACCCACCTCCACCTCAGATGCAACCAATGCCTCCAATGCAACAGCAGATGCCATACTATCCTCCGCCTCCTGGAGTTGTTTGGAGATGAATCAAGAGAAACTTGCACAACTTTACAACGTTTTTTTTCTGGCTTGATGTATATGTACTTCTTTTCTAATGACCTCATGATGATTCCAACTGGCCATTCGATACAGACAAAGACAAAAGACAGATATCGCAAAAAAGACACCTTGCTAATGATTTAATATTCATGAATTTTATACACTTTGTGATCATTGTAGTCTTTGTAGACAATGACATGTCGCCACGGTATTATCAAGTATTACGGTCATTAGGGAAGTTGCTTCCGTTGTTGTTAGTGTAATTCAATATTCTAACCTCTTTCAAAACATTTAGACACTCCTTACTTCTCTGTTATCCCTACTATAAGATTTTACTTTTGTTGCAATCAGTTTAAATCGGAGCCTTAATCCCGAACAAAAAAAAGGACTATTCCGAGACCTTCTAGAACAAAAAACTGGGGGAAAAAATGGTTTGACCTCCGAGTTCGGTGATTAGAAACGGAAAGTAGGGACGAAGGGTCAGAAAATGAGTCCTTTACATTGAGTTAGAAATAAAGTGGTGCTTTGATGTAACTTTTTTATTTCATCATCCACCAACTAAGATCTCTCATTCATAAACATTCTTTGTTTGACCCCCCAAACTCGGAACTCTTGCCATGACCGGATCCGCTTTTAACAGCGCCACTTAGTAGTGTTCTAACCAGGTCATCGTCATGACGTCGATCGCGATCGAGCCTTTGAGTATAAAAAAGGAGAGAGAGATCTCCTCTCTCACACACGTTCACCAAATATTTAACACACAAAACAAACTACAAACGCAAATATCAAACAAAATGGCCAGAAGAACAGGCGGATCCCGTCCAACAATGCAGCGCTCTGCTCCAACTCAACAGAGATCTGCTCACACCGCTGCTCCAACAGCTCCTCCACAGCAGCCAACCGCTTACTCCCAGCCACAGACCCAGCAGTCCTCCGGTCCAGGTCTTTTCGCTAACATGGCCTCCACCGCTGCGGGTGTTGCCGTTGGTTCTACCATTGGTCACACATTGGGTGCCGGTATCACCTCCATGTTCGGTGGTTCCTCTGCCCCAGCTGCCCCAGTCGAGCAGGCGCCACCAGCTCAGCTCCAGTCTCAGTCCTACCAGCAACAGGGTGGCGCTCAATGTGACGTCGACGCCAGAAACTTCACAAGATGTTTGTCTGAGAATGACGGGAACATGCAAATCTGTGACTTCTACCTCCAGCAGTTGAAGGCTTGTCAGGAGGCTGCTCGTCAGTACTAAATATATCTGCAACGTGCTATTGAGCCCCTTCTCTTTTCTACACACACATTAATATGCATTCAAACTAACAATACGTATTCCTTTTTTTTCAATTTGGTCTGTTTGTTTGACGAGATATTTATTAAGTAGGGTTTTTACATATACCCTCATTTGAATATTAAAACTTCACGAATCATACCAATGCCATAGTATATTTATAGATAGATAATGTTGATGAACATGTCCCCCCACCCGCCCTTTCTTTGAAAAAAAAAGCCTGCGCGAACGCTTTCAACCAATCACAGATCAGCACATAGTAATGTGATTATGTAAGCCACTAGTTAACATATAATGTCTTAACTTCATGGTGTAGATATGTTATTCAAGAGAAAGAGAGAGGGTCCAGTAAATGGTTACTGTTACATAACATAACTCCCTTCTGTAAGTAGACTTCAGCTGGAAGGTTGTTTTATTCACTAAATAAGTACCATATCACTGAGAGTGTGTGTAAAAAGCATATGAGATCTATCGGATCACTGATACTCCTCAATGACACCAACAGTCTTCGAGTAGGATCCAACAGACTTGTAGACCACATCGTCAAACCCAAATGCACGTGGCCCACCAACTTCCAAGCCCGCCTCACTAGTCCAGTGATTGGAAGGAGCAATGGCCAATACACTCACAGCAAGACCGTACTTGTAGTCTGGCGTACCAACTGCCTCCCCCGTCTCTGAATCTAGAACACAAACCAAATCAGGAACGGATGCAACGACCCTGTCGTTAACTCTGGCCAGCAAGTTCTCATTCTGGAAAGGAATGCGCATAACGTCCGTCTTGTTCTGAGACTCGATAACAACTTCACCAAATACATAGCCCTTTCTGACCTGCTTCTCGATACCAATAATCTTACCTTCAAACAGCAGTTTCGCAGCAGTTGGCTTCACAGCCTCAATGATGTAATCAGCCACTCTCGAAATGTTGGATTTTTGCTTTGCAATGCTGACAGCTTTGCCGATTCTCCAAGCCAACGAAACACTGTTCTTGATCACCATGGACTGTAAGTCCTCAACAGCCGACACAAGACCGACATAGATGCCCAAT
This sequence comes from Petasospora petersonii, assembly GCA_030574135.1. Taxonomy (NCBI): domain Eukaryota; kingdom Fungi; phylum Ascomycota; class Saccharomycetes; order Phaffomycetales; family Wickerhamomycetaceae; genus Petasospora; species Petasospora petersonii. The sequence goes on from JAJMEM010000001.1 coordinate 232,563, forward strand.
TCGGACAATGCAGCTCTAATCAAGCTCTCTGCGGCCTTGTTAGACTTCGTTCTCTTAACGAGAACATCGTTGCCATTACCATCACTGAAGGCACATGGCGAGTAGCATGGCTTGTCACTAAGCACGACAGGGGTTATTTGCCAGATCATAGGATATGCTCTTCCCATCAAGTCACAATCAACAACCTTCTTACCCAACTCAGCACCGAGTAACAACCCTTGGAATCCATTACCACCACCAATCTCTAGAGATACAACCGTTTCAATGTCTCCAGGGTTCAGCAGCTGGTACGCAGTGGTGACTTCGGCACCTTGGATACGTTCACCAGCAACGGTAGGAGACCCGACAAACCCAACAAAGATCGATCTAGACTTTGCAGGATCAATATCTTCAGGGTCCACAACAGTCATTGCATACCCTTGTTCAATTAAATTCCTGGCGATGAGATACTGCGGATATGGATCACCACCACCGCCACAGCCGAGTATATAGGTACCAATTCTGATGAACTCGAGGTCAGTAACACTGAGACTCCATTCCTTATCCTGAATTACTGGCTTGTACATCTCATAATCAATCTCAATCGCATCGGATTGACGACCCAAAGCATCCTTTGTGATAGCCTCTTCTATGATATCATCGGTCATATCAGCCATAGTGTCACTTTCCAGAGTTTGCAAGTGATCATAGTCAACATCAGCAACAACCTTCACCTCAAACTTGAGCATGTTGACATATGGTAATTCTTCTGAAACGATGTCTACTACAGTGATAGAATCACTCTTTGCACCATTTTTCACAGCCTTTGTTGAAGCTTCCTTCTTCAACGCTTCCAAGATGGACTCCTTCTCCTCGGGTTTACCAAATGCCTGTGCAATGGAGCTGATCTTACCAATAGCAGCACCAATAGCATTAGCAACTTGGAAATACTCAGGCCTCCATACTTTCGATGCACCTCTGATCTTTTCTGGCAAGATGAATGAGCCACCACCAACGAGCAACACTGGTATATCTTCTGGAGATGTCTTCATTCTGTCAATAACTTTTTCAATCATTTCCAAAATGACAGCATTGTACGGCATGATAATGGAAGCAGAGACCTTGTCACGGACGAGTTCCTTGTTACCAACAGCATAGATTGGATTCTTCTCCACGTCATCACCTTTGTGTAGTTCTTCCCAAACTGCAATATCTGAAGTAGTTAGCACATCACCTCCACCAACAATAGACCGTGAGAAGTCATTACCAACAGAATCTGGCCCCACTGATACGTTTCCATTATCATGGAAGCGAACGATGGACCCACCACCAAGCCCAATGCTTTCCACTTGTGGCATGGCCAATTTGGTCTTAACACCACCAATGAATGAGAATGAGGATGTCTTTCTCGGATATCCATTGGCAAGTAACAATCCAACATCAGTGGTTGTTCCACCAACGTCCACCACAACAATGCTCTTGCCTTCTAACTCAGTCTGTGATTGGTTCACGAGGAAGGCGGCACCTCTCATAGAGTTTGTCGTACCAGACGAGAAAGTCTTGATAGGGGTGCTCAATGCCTCTGCAATGGTCAGCACAGTACCATCATTTTGGGTAAGTAGGATAGGGGCATGGATATCAGTCTGTTTCACGGATTGTGCAAATGTCTTGATGATCTTATTAGCAAACCGCTTGACTGATGCGTTCAAAATGGCGAGGTTCTCACGCTCTAGAATACCAATTCCACTCAAATTGTGTGATGTGACAATAATACCATCTGGTAATTCCTCCTCAAGGATCTTAGCCACTTGCCTTTCATGATCTGGGAACACTGGGGAGAAGACACCAGAGATCGCCACTGCTGAGATTCCCCTTTCTCTAATCTCCTTAGCTTTGGCTCTGACTTCAGATTCGTCGATATGGCCAATCTCATTACCGTCAACGTGATGACCACCTTCCAAAAAAGCATTATATCCATTCACTAATTTTTTCAAATCTGAAGGGAAGTCAGAGAATGGTGGGACCGTTCTCGAGTATGGTCCACAGATTCTCAACACGGCGACTTTCTCGAGTCTTGCCTGATCTCTCTCCACAATGGCATTGATAAAATGCGTTGTACCAATGGTCACGGAGAGGACGTCTTCCTTCTTTATGGAGGAAGTAGTGAAAAGCTGCTCTATGGAATCCTTGATACCCTTTGAAACATTTGGAGAAGTCAATTGTTTATTCCAGCTAATGACTGAGTTTGTTGAACTTGTGTCCAACAACACAGAGTCAGTGTTTGTTCCTCCAACGTCAATTCCGATGAGGTATTTTGGCATTTTGTACGTGCTGTATGGCTTTTTGTTGCTGATCTCCCTTCAGCTTCGGATGTAAGATCAATGAAAAAGAATAGGGGATTTTTAAATGTGGGGGAGGGTTTATTATTACCCCCATTCCCACCTGTACGTGTACTGTAGCGGAGTTTTGTTTCGTTTTCCATTCTGAGCGGAGTTGCGGAGGTTCGCGGAGCTTCTCTGTTTTTTCCATTGCGGACATGCAAAAACGGTTGATTATGCGACAGGTTTATAGAAGAACCTCTGCAAGGGCTGTGTGCCTGCAAGATATACTGAGGCTCTCACTCTCACTTGGAATGATTAATATCAATTATGAGCTCCTTATAACAAAATATGAACGAATACCAAGAGTGTGGCGTCTACAGTTTTTCAACTAAGACCTATACGCATAATGCACGGTAGTCTTAACATTATGTACAAAGAAGCAGAGCACAATTTACCTCGTAGTCGGCATGTCTTGCAGTGTGGAGATCAATGAATTCCAGTTATCTGTAGCCCTCTCATTGAAGATAGAATTGTGCTGACACCAATGTTGTAGTGCCTTTGTAATCTGGAACTGTGTCTCCTGGAACATCACAAGCTCTGTGAGCATATTCTCTTTAATCATCCAGTCTTTGTTGGTTTGACGTGCAATCTCCTTTGTGTCTGACGCAATCATCTCATTAAGCTTGTCGATCTCCGTGCCTCTCACGTCTGGCTTGCCTTGTAGCTCTGCAAGTTTCTGTTCTGTGTGTTCCTTGTGTCTCTTGAGTTGCTCAATCTGGTTGATTCCCAAACGCTCATACCTCTCAAACAGAGCACGGAGTGCTATTAGGTAGTCCTTATGACGCTTGAAGTCCTCCAACACCTTCTCATCGCTATCAGTGGCCTCATCTTCAAGAATCTCGACGGACTTTACAACATGTTTACCAGCTTCTCTCAGCCCGTCATTGATCTGCGCAATCTTCACGTCGTCCACAGAGTACAAAGCCGGTGTAGTTTCCTTGAATTTATCGAGCAATGAAGCTAATCTGGACTGGTCAGCTGCCACTTGTTTGTGACGAACACAGAGACGTTCGAGGACGATACATATTTTGTTCCAGGCCTCCAATGCGTCCTTCAATTCATCCTCTGCCTGTCCAATCATTTTCGCAAACTCATCCTGGGAAGATTCCCACATGGCAATGAACTGTGGAGAGCTTTTCCTGTCCACAAACTCCTCAGATGAGTCATATTGAGCATTGCGTCTCCACCCTGCCAGATCGGTAGGAACGGTCAAGAACATGACGACTAATGGCTCAGATCTCAGCACCGGATGGCGGACGAGGGAATTGAGGAACCTCGAAAGGCCACGACGACGTCTCTCCATGAAGAGCGCATCTGAAGTTGTGGCCAGCTTCTTTGGTGGAAGTTCTGGTACCATTCTGAAGGCATACCGCTTGTGGAGCACTTCGAGCAGCCATACAAAGTCGGAGTAGCGTCTAATCACGCGACGCTCGCCTTCTGTGTTGTCCAGTGGAATGTGGTGTTCAATCAGGTAGTTCGTGTGCTTAAACAGGATCCCTTGCTTCTCCTCGAGCTCGGTGACTGTGATCACGTCTGGAGAGATGGCGGAGTATGTGTTCCTAACAGCCTCTGACCATGCGATGAAGTCACCAGAATGTGTAGCAGCAACAGCAGCAACAGCAGCGGTGGTGGTAGAAATGGCAGACGTACCATCCAATCCATTCGTTAGGATTGCATCCTGGTCCCAAACGCTGCCTTCCATAGCTGTTTCTTGGGTAGGTTGTGAGTTATCTGAAGTCGTGGTGGTGGTGGTTGGCTCTGTCCACTGCTTTGCGACAGGAAGGGCCCATGGATCTTCTGTGTTGGTAAACAGCTGACTCATAGTTCAATTAGTGTGCACACTTTATTTGGTCAAAAAGTTGTGCGTACTTTTATGTATAAAATCCTGTGAAAAAGTAAGAAACCAATGGTGTTGTTGTTGTAGACTGGTAAATTTAGTGTGGGCTGGCACAAAGAGGACTTATCGGCACTGCGTCCATTGACAGTTTCTTTCAAGAACAAGTACAAAAAAAGGGGGAATAATTCTTTATATATAAACGTTAATTTTTTGGGTAAAGCAATTAAGTTTGAAATACAATAATCATCATGCTAAATGCTTCATATGAGTCTCTTCTATGATGAGGTTATTCCCCTTGATCTCATCTCCCTGCGTCTCAACTCCCGAGCCCGTTTATCAAAGGCCTTGATGACCAGCGAGCTCACACTTTCAGCAAACATGGCACTGACAGAGTTATAAAGTTCACTTCTGAACTTGTACTTGAGCACAAGCTCCATCTTACAACTGTGCTCCTTGTGTTCGATCTCGGAGATGGTCCATTTGGTGTAGAGGTGCTCAAACAACGAATGGGTCATACTCTCCGCAACGACCACTTTGTGTGGCTCACACTGCAACTGGCACACAAACTCTTCATCGAATGTTCTCCAGCCAACTCGGAGTCCAGCTTCCGTAGGCTCGTTCGTCGAAGGGTCCCTCTTGTTGATGAAAGAGCGGGTACAGTATGGCACGAACTCAGAGTATGACGACACGTCCGAGACAACACTGTAGAAAAGCGCAGGTGGGTGTGAAAGAGTGCGTGTTACGACATGTTCTTGATCTCCCGTCTTATTCTGCAGCTTAAAAAGGTTTTTGAATGGTGTGAATGGTGTGGTGTGGAAGCTTCTCGAGAATGTTGATGATGCGATGAGTGGTTTCCGTAACATATGGAAGACTAATTGGGTATTGTCTATTTTTGTGGGTATGCAAAAAGTGGGTGAGTGTGGTAGATGGGTGCTTAATTTAAACACCTGGGTTTTCTTTTTGAGCCCCCAACAGGAGTTTGTATGACTCTTACCAAGATCAGCATGTAAACAATTAAAACCAGAAGAAACATACAAATTTCCCCTTGGTCATCACAAAAAAGAAAAACGCGATCATCACATCAAAACTCTATACAAAAAGACTAACACCCAATCAGCATTATCAATACCATTAAATATCATCACACACACACAATGTCCATAGACATAAATTGGGATGGTTTCCAAACAGATACAGAGTTAAATAAGGGTCTCCGAGAATTCCTGGACCAGCAATTCCAATCACTGACGCTTCCGAATTATCTCCAGAACCTTCACGTCTCACAGGTCTCACTCGGCACAGTGGCACCACAGGTGACAATACGACACATTGGGGATCCATTCCCGGAGTTTTATACGTACCAGAAAGAGTGTGATGAGGAGTATGAAGAAGGAAAGAGACACAAGTCTGTAGACATTGCAAAGGGCCTGTTGGACCAGAGCTCCAATATAATTGGCACCAGCGAATGTCACACTGACGGAGAGGGCCACGGTATTGCTGGCGAGAACAGAACGAGGGACATTCAAATGGTAGTGGAGATTGAGTACAAGGGCGACATTACCATCGAAGTGCAGGCCGATCTGCTGTTAAACTATCCTTCGCCAGGGTTCATCAAGCTCCCGATCAGGCTACGAGTTGTGGATCTCGGCATCCACGCATTGGCTGTCGTGTCTCACGTCGACAAGGTCGTCTACGTATCCTTCCTGTGTGATGTCACTGATGAGCAGTTTGACAGTCTGGTGAACAACCCGGCACAGCTCACAAGGGACAGAGACTACAGAGCCAGAATCGACATCATCCGCACGCTGAGGATTGAGAGCGAGATCGGAGACTCCCAAGGCGATGGCTCTGTGCTCAGAAACGTTGGTAAAGTCGAGAAGTTCCTTACTGATATGTTGAGACAACTGTTGAGAGACGAGCTTGCATGGCCTGGTTGGATCAGCTTCGATTTCAACGACGAAGAGAGCGACATTGAAAGTAATAGTGGTACGGACTAAAGAAAAAAAAAGAAATAATAGCTTACCAAAGGAAGAGATTTCCTGTTTCTTCATGGACTTTTGAGTTCCATTGTATCAAGAACAATTCCATTTATGTTGTTAAATCCTATGAAACTTCACTAGCTATCAATCACCCTTCGAGGTCCGAACAAAGAACCGCTTAAAAGCTGATCTTACAGAGACACTCTCTTACCATTATTGAAGTATCATTCATCATAGAAGTCACAGCCAAATAGTACTAGAGATTAACTGCAGTTTATCTTATTTATGAGGTGGTTACATCGTCATGTGGTGTCCGGGTGTCAATCTTAACGAGCCTCGTAACCATAACAGATGCTGAATAAATTCAGGTTTCTCAACAACCACTGAAGGTTATTGAAAATTGTTTAGTGTTTTATGATTTAGATATTTTGTAGTTACTGGTTAATAAGCAACTTAAACATTTATTGCCATTCTTATAATTTGATACCGTATGATTTGCTTATCAGCTCTTTCTTCAACTAAATCTTTAGTTCGGTACTCAAAGAATTATTCATCTATTCAAATATTTATTGGGAGGAATTGTATTTTATTAGTGAGTATAATTCTCGTCTCTTAAACTACCACTAACTGTATAATCTTAAGAGCATAAAACATCTGTGGAGATATTAATCTAATGTAATACTTCTTTTATAGTACGACGTGGTGTTCGGGTGTATGCTCGACTCTTCCCCTTCCCATCACCTCTTTTTGCACTACTTTCCGATAAATAGCAAATCAAATGTATATTATTATAATCAATAACATATTTAATAATGTAGAAAGATATATATAGAAGAAAAAACCATTACAAAAGACCACCACCTTTTAAGCTCAACACACAACAAAAGAAAAAAATAGAAACGTACCAATCAGATCATATTCATACCATTATCCATAAATAAATAAAAGTCCAGAACAAATGAATTCACTTAGACTCTTTCTCAGTCTTCTTGTTCTTCTTACCTAGAGGTAGAGCCCACCACAAACCAACTGCAGCGAGGAATCCACCTAGGAACATCTTGTCATTGCCATCGATAGAGCCGTACTCATACTTGTAATGCTCATTGTTTGACTCTTCAGCATCTCCAAACAAGTCAGAAGCACTAGTCTCTAATGCTCTAGCATTTTGAGTATCGACGGCATTGATAGACCCTTGTTCAAATATCTTAGAGTCCGAACCAGGAGCCTTGGAAACAACAGTCTCGTTTGGGTTAGTAGAGTGATTCATCTGTTTCTCCAACTCTGTGACGGGCTTGTGCGATGCCTCTGTGGACAACGATGGGATCTGAACAATGTAGTCGTCCTCAACAAGCTTTGGTGGCGTCATGTCCACTGGCTTGATGAAATCAATGTGTGAATCATCGCCCTTTGCTTCCACTTTCGATGAGTTAGAAAATCTTTTGATCGTCTCTGCAGTGGCCTTCACCACTGGCGCGGTTGAGGGTGCGTTAGCTGGTTTCTTTGGTCTCATTTGTGTGGACATAGCATTGGCAGACTTGGTTGCAAAAGAGGAATCATATGTCGAGATTCTCGAAACCAACTCAGCTTTGCGTCCACTCACTTTCAAGCCACGTTTACGACACTCAGCTTTCAATGTGTTCAGCGACATCAAACTGAACTCGGACTTCTTGTTCAAAAGTGGTGTCTGAGCCTTCTTGGTTGTCTGGTGGACGGCCCTGTTGAAGGACTGGTACTTCAAAGCATCGTGCTTGTAGTCTGGAATGTTTGGAGACACAAGGTGGTACTTCGAGACAGTGGTGCTAAAGGACTTGGACTGCTGCTGAATGTCACTCTTGATAGCACTACTCAGAACTTTGAGGGACGGCATTGATCTGACATTTCTCAACATGGCGAATGGAAAAAAGCTGCGGTGTTGCTATGCGTGCTTTTTGGAATGTGTTTTGCGTCAACTTTTGGATCAGCAGTTAAAAAGGCGTGTTTTTTTCTTAGCAATATTGCTCTCAGGTCTTCTTTTTTCCTTGCTAATAATAACAAAGAATAATTGCAATGGTGACCCTGTTTGTATGAGACTGTTAAAAATAGAGAGAAAAGAGACTCTTTGAAATGATCAACTCCTGTTCCTTTCGAGTTTGCTGTTTGTATTTTTTTTTTAAAAACTCCATGCGCCACGACTTCCCCCTTTTGTTTACGTTTTACCTAATTCGCGAGTGCAACAATTCATTACCACTTTTGGCAGATCTTATCCATTAGTACTTTTGAGCTATAGTTGATTTTAAGTTTTCCCAAAAATAGCGTAAATCACATTTGTTTAATACGACAATAAAGCAAGTTTAGTCCTATGTATAATCATTAAAATAGCAATCTCTAAGCGACAGAAGTAAAAATCATGATAACAAAGAAGAAGAAGAGAATAAATAAAGAAATATTAAAAAAGAGCATCAACCGATCTTATAACCAGAGAACTCTGAGTAATACAGATTGTTCAACTGGTCTAGTCCCTGTTGGCCCATATCGTTCCAGAAGTTATCGATGTCGTTAAAGTTCAACTCCAAAGGTACTGGATGACGGTAAGCATCTGGTTGTGGTGGCCCCATTCCATTGAAGTTGTTTTTCACTTGTTGACCATTGTTCTGTGGAGCATTTGGAGCAGTGTTCAAGTTCATCGGTTGTGGAGTTTCAGACTGTGGACCAAAGATTGGGGTATTTGGAGGGCGTATCGATCCTCTTCTGTCAGATAATGTCTCTCCATTCTTCAGCGATAATTCAATTTCATTGAACTTGGCAGCAGACCTCGTCACCAGGTCTTCATTAATCAAAGTACCCAGTTGGTTTGTGTAGTCATAAGGAGTGGAAGCATCCTGAGGCTCGTCACGGTCTTGCTCACCATCAATGATAAACGACACTGTACACTTTTTCAAGTAACTTTCAGTCATGTCCTTACCACCAAACACATTCGATACAATGTCCTTCTGGTCCTTCTCAAGCTCAACCAGGTTCTTGTTGATGTTCTTCTTCAAAACACACAAGACATTAAAACTCTCCTTCAAAATGTCCGGCTTGAGGATGAACACTTCTTTGCCCAACACTTCTAAATCGTTGAGCATGAGATCAATGTCCGCATACAATGCAGTCTGATCAGTCAGGGACATCTTGTTCAACAAGAGCATCATACTCTGCACAACGGAACCAGTGAACGACTGGTGAATCTGTGGAAGGTACAATGGGTTCTTGAGGTCATAGATACCACGCAGTCTTCTGTAAACTTGGAACAATGCCTTGGCAGTGGATTTGGCAACTTCCCAAGCGATGGGAATACCTTCTTGGAGATAGCTCTGATAGATTCTGAATCTGTGTATACAAATACATGTGTGGAGCATGTGGTGTTGGAAATGGATCTTCGGGTCAACCACGTAAGGGACATTACCGTCCTTATCCAGTTCGAAGAAATGACTCTTGTTCGTCTGGCACAACTCAATATCAATTTCAACGAGTCCTTTGAAAACGGAGTCCTTGAGGTCATCCAGACCCTTAATGTCCTTGGCCTTGAACAGGTGCTTCTTCTCAAACATACCATTCATAATCTTCATCATGCAAGCACGATATAGGTTAAAAGAGTTGTCAGTCGGAACACTGGAAGAACACAATTTGATAGAGTCTGGTGTGATATCCGCGTCGTTACAGTTAGACGGGAAGGGAACATCAGAGTTGTATGATCTGATCTTAGGTTTGACACCCAATGACAGCGCTCTGAATGTGTCACAACCAGCAATGTCCCACCAGAGTCTTCTCTTCATCTCCAACTCTAGCAAATTCGGATTGTCCTTATCATCTTTGTCAAGACCCATAGTGTGACAATCTTTGATACCTTTGGACAAAATATCATTCAACTGTTCTGCACGTCTCGTGGCATAAAAGTACAGTTGACATAAGGAACACCATTGCAGGAGGTATAAGTTGAACTCTGACTCGTCTTTTCTCATCGAGTCAGCAATGTTGATACATTCTTTTGAGGTATCGAACCAAATCTTGTGAGAGCGCTCAATTTCTTCTGGGTCAATGTTGATCAATCCCTTAGGTAGATGGATAGCAGCGAGGCATAGGACCATGAACAATGTCCCCAACCAGCCGATATCAACTGCTAGTTCATCTTTCCAGAATGATTCCAATGAGGCTCTGAAGGATGGGTGGTGCAATGGATGATAAATGTAGTCAATGTTTTGCAAGTAGAACTCAACAAGCAGCGTTGTCTGGATCTTGGATGGTAGCAGTTTGATGAATTTCCACTTGTACTCATTTCTCTGTCTCTCAGACTCTCTCGAGTTGACATCTTGAGTCATCCGGGCGTTGAGCTGTTGTTGTAAATTGCTGATTGTGCTTTGACTCTTGGCATTCTCAGCTTCCAGTGCCTGGATTCGCTGGTATTGGGACAAGAGTTGCTGGTGGGTTGCTAAGTTCATGTCTTGATGTGTAAGGGAAGTTGATGTTTGCCCGGAACTTGTTGGTGAGCCGTAGGCGCTGTTGACACGCGGTGGATACCCTTGTATTGGTTGATGCTGATGTTGTTGGCTTATATGCGGAGGTGGAGGAGGATGTGGTGGAGGATGTGGTGGGCGTGAAGAATGATCCATCATGTTTCCCGGACTGTGAGTGTTCCAAGTTGGCTGTGGTTGTAATGGAAGGTTGTTCATAGTTTGTATTGAGGGTACGTTGTGGTATCCTAGAGTAGGGGGATGTGTGGTATTGTGGTCCTGTATTGGCACTGAAGCCGTGTTTGAGTTGTGCATGTCCGGTTGTGACACATTATTGGACTGTGATAATGGAGATGTGGCATACCCTTGTTGTTGTTGATGATGATGATGGTGCTCTTCTTTGTTGACATCAAACTGGCCAAAACTGGGCTTTCTCCCAGTTTTCTGCTTCTTCTGGTTAACTTGGGATGGTGACTCTTCATTGGACGAAGCAGACGAGTGGGCGTTTGAATTTCGGTGGACTCTTCCAAACTTTGAGTTTGGTGCCATGAGCTCCTGGGTGTTGTTTAGTGGACGCGCTGGGTTGGCCAAACACTCATCAATTCTGGTGTTTCTTCCAGATTTGCATGTTCCACAGGGTATTTGCAAGTCGCATTTACGTTTTAGTCTTCGACACGGTCCACAGGCATGCGATTTCTTGCCGCCAGTGGAGGCGCTTTTGGCCTGTGGAGTGGCGTTAAGAGAGCTTGTTTGTGATGACTGGTGTTGATCCATGGCTTCTCTTTTCCTTCTTTCTTTCTTTCAAGAAAGGAGTTGTATACACAAGATAAGTAAAGCAAAGAGTGTTCGTTTCCTGATTTTTTTTTCAGTTCTTCGAGCTGTAGCAATACGAGGCGAAGAAGCGTGCGGCAGTACTTTTTTTTGCTTTTTTACGATATGTGTGTGTGGTGTGTGTGTGTGTTTCTTCGGTGACGAAGAAAGGTGATGAAGTCTTTTGCAGAAAACACTTAGCGGGAAAGCGGGGAGCAGATTAAGAAAGTAAGAATTGTCCCTGTTAAGAAAACAACAACAGTAGTTCGTTTATGAAAATGGTTGAAGGAAGAAATACTGGAAACAAAGAAAGCAGTATAATCCCAAAAAAAGAAATCAGAGATGGTTTGTTTAAAGTTGCTTACTGCGTTTCGATGAGGATTTTCGCCGGTATTCGGAGAACCGAAAGAAAAAAAAAAGAAATAAAAAGAAAAAAAAACTTAAAAAAGTAATTTTAGCTAGGAAATTAAAAGAAAAACTACCAAATTAGGAAGTTTTCTACATTCAGTGTTGAAGCACACAAACAAAGACAAAGAAATGACAAACAAATAAACCAAAACAATGGGGACCTGGGTCTATCCCACATATAGTTCATAGTATATTAGGATAAGTAAGGAATTTATGATACGAACTAGAAATGTGCAAAGCAAAGCAATGAAAAAATCAAACAAAAGAGCACACTTGGTCACCAGGGAAATGTAAGGCATGCGGAGATGTCATTGAGAGAAGAAGAAAAAGGAAGATAGTTGACAACAAAGATATATAAGTATGTGTATGTGTGTGTGTTGGAAAAGATGTGTAAATGTAATGTTATGAGTCTAGGTATAATCGTGGAGTAACTGTATCACAGGTCTACTGTGAAACGGGGCTGTATTATGGGATTAACTCCGTTGATGTCATTTGTCTTCACAGTAAAAGAGATAGGAAAGAGAGTAAGAGGAAATCAGAGATACACCTTCTTCAACTCCTCCTCGAGCTCTGCTGTTGGGTGCTCTTGAGGTGGGTTTGGGATCTTGGCTCTCCATACTTCCTTACCGTCAACGTAAATGACAAAAGTAGGCCACCACACAACATCAATGCTTTGCTGAACCTTAAGGCCCTCCTCTGAAAGACCATTGATCTGGTAGAACTTGGCGTTTGAGTACTTCTCAGCTAGGGAACGGTAGAGTGGGGCCACTACAGTGCAAGGAGGACACTGTGTGGAGTAGAAATCGAGTACCACGACACGGGCAGAAATGAGTGCCTTGTCGAACTCGGCGAGGTTGGTGATTTCTTGGACAGGTGCAGACATTTTTGTTTTTGGTGTTGATGTGTGTTTATAAATGGGAATCAAAAAGGAGAAAAAGAATGAGTATTCTGCGCTTTTTGAATTCAAATGTGGGGGTGGAGTGAGGCGATTAGAGGAGATGGGAGAATATTCCGAATGGGAGAGAGGCTGCGGAAGATGTGTCAAATACAACGAGTACTGTAACCAAAATAATAAAGGAGGGTTATGCGAGGTACTGACCCTTATATATATATAATCAGAATCGGAAATTTCCCCGGTATCTTTTGAATCTTGATATGCAAAGGAAGTTAAAAGAAAGAAAAAATTATTATTATTACATTATTACACTGTGATGCCGCATTCTTCTGCGGAAGTCCGCGATCGGGCATGGAAATCAGCTGAAAGAAAGAAAGGAAGGGAGTAAAGAGAAAATACGGCAAACTCCGCTGAAATTTGTCCACTCCCCCTGTTTGGTGTTTTATCTCCTAATGCCGAAAGATTGGTAAAAATACTCGCTAATCTTCAAGATTTAGATCTACAGAGAGACGTTTCATACTGTGTGTAAGTATATTAGTAATGTTAAATTGAGAAGGATAATATTATTAACAGAGCTATTTTATTTTTATTTTTGGGGGGTCTATGACCTGTCTGTCTAACACATCTTGTCTTTGAAGGTTTTCCTCTTTACTTCTCCGCATCGGACCCGTCGGTACAAGGATCATAAATACATGCAACAAAAAAGTGAACATATAATATACGGCAACTTAAATATATAGGAGAAAAGGGATGAAAATGTTGGGGCATCTGGTAAATTGCTATTATTTATCCTTTAATTCCCGCTGGTTTTTTCTTCTTTTACGTCATCATAAATAAATTTGTTGGTCAATCTCCCGCAAGCGGAGGTACAACAGACAATGACACGACGTACAACAATATTATACATACACGACATATAAATGCATGCACCTTTCAATAAAAGAGAGAGAGAGAGAGGGGAGAAAAAGGTACCAAAGAAAGAAAAAGAAAAGCCGCTCATTTCCATAGTCCACGCTTTATTAACACTTCTTGGTCATAAAAGGAAAATCACGTAACGTGATAAGAGATAACATCGGAGATGGAGATTTATGTGATCTGCAATAGAGATTAAGGAGCGGAGTACAAAATGAAACATTTCACACCACTCCAAGTGTTAGACACAAGTGCCTATGAAACCATTGTTTAACTGTAGACAGACTAATATTGAAAAAGTATCCATGACTTTCTTGAACTTTATTAAATGCTTACAGAAGGTGATTGATGACCCATTATAAAGAATGGCGGAGCTGCTTATAATGCAAAGAGTGAATGTAGTGCTCAATTCTTTCAAAATAGAGAAATATAGATAGAAATTGTCGCTTGAAAAGAATACAAAAGATTCTCTTCTGACAGTCAATATCGCAATAGTGTAGAGCTTACATGTCTGATTCACTACGTATGGGGAGTGATGTCCGGGTTTATTACATCATCTATTACATCCACCAAAAGCACAAGAGTGTAAGAGGGTTCCAATTTTATGAGTAGATGAATACGGATTTCCAAATGGCAATGGAAGAGTATTTATATGACTTTTCGTTGTATTTAGGTAACAACAATATTCCTACCCCTGGACTAATGGTAAATATAGTGTGAACTAACAGAACACGTCTGCACTAAATCATTTGGTCCCTAGATTGTCAGCCAGACACAGGGATCAAATTTTAGCTCACAAGGGCCTCCCAAATGAGAGATTGTAGGAAGAAAAAAAAGCAGTCAAGAAAAAAAGGTATATAAGAACTGTGAAATAAATAAAGTTTAGTTCTTCAGCTTCAGCCTGAATTTACAAACCGTTCTACCATTGAACATACTATACACTTATGTCAGTTAGTAGTGTAATATCAATATTTCTTTTGATGACCTACATATTGAAGTAAAACATCATCATCCCCCCTTTCAACCTCAACCCAACAAAAAGATACCAGTTACTTAGCTTTAAAACAAAATTTACATTGAGGTCAAATCTGGACAAAGAAAAAGATCACCCTCATCTTTCAAAATATACCCCCTGTTGTGGAGAATGCACGAATAAAAATTACAGAAGTTGTTAAAAATAACACTAAAAAATAATTGATAAATAAATCAGACCATAAAGACAGGTGTTTTCTCGTATACTTAGATTATACGTGCTATAAATGTCTATGTGAGACAAAGGTGTTAATTAACTAACTGTATATGCGGCTAACATATAATTATTTCTTTTTTTGGGTACATGGTTTATGCAGTAGGGGAGGGAATGGGGAATGTACAATGTGTTATTTTGCTGTAGAACGTTAACAACTACTCTGCATGAAAGATGATCTTTATCATGCACTGATAGATCTGAAGAGCCACATATATTATAGAGTATAAGAAAAGAAGAAAGAAAAGGTGTGGCTTCTTCTTAGTCCTTCTTCTATTTTACATTAGGTAAACTCCGCTAAATAATTTCTTCTTCTGCGCTAGTTGCTGTCCACAAACTTGCCCTCAACTACGATATACACCCAAAGTGACCTCATTTTGAATGGTTCTAAACTTTCCTTTCTTTTTTGGTGAGGCCAATGCATAAAAGTTTCTGTTTACTAATGCGTAATAAACAAGTTTGATCAGCGACCATACATAAACTCGCTTTCCAAAGGCGGGGATCTACATTTGGAAAAAAAAAACCATTTAAAGTTTAAATAAATATCGACCAATCTTCCCTCGATCTGAAATAAATGAGAAAAAAAACTTCCTTTCTTTCTTTCAAATATTTCATCATCAAAAATACGCCCCTGTTTCCCTGTTGATAAAAGGAGGTGGTAGAAAATTTCTTTTTATCATACAGTTAACATATACACTAGTGCAGATATACACAGAGACACATTCCAATAAAAACAGCCAAAAACGAGAAAAAAAGAAATAAAACCATCATCATCATCGCCACCACCACAGCAACAACAAAAGGACTATAACCAAATATTCAACTTCTACAACCATGAGACTTCTTGACAAACTCAAAGTCAAGGACTCAGACACTGTTATCACAGACAACTGGAAGTCCCCAGATGTCATCTGTTTACCTCCCAGCAGACGTACTTGGGGACATCTCGATTTCCTAGGGTTCTGGAATGTCATTGCCCTTAGTATTTCCACATGGCAGTCATGCGGTACTCTACTCTCACTTGGGCTTAACGTCTGGCAATCGATGGTCGTCGTCATCATGGCCAAGGCAATCATCCTTTTCATTGCCTTGTTGCACGGATGGGGTGGTGCAGTCTGGCATGTTGGCTACCCGATTTATTCTCGTTTCACCTTTGGTATCATTGGTTCTTTCCTCGCTTTGATACAGCGTATTGTGCTTTGTATCGTGTGGTACTCTGTCCAATCTTACACTGCTGGCCAGCTCGTCTCCATCATCCTCTCAACCATCTTTCCAACTTATTACAGAATGAAAAACCACTTCCCTGACTCACTGCCAATGACAACAAGAGACTTCACCGGATTTGTCATTTATCACGTCATCTCCATCCCTTTCCTCTACATCCCTCCAGAGAAGCTGAACCTCCCTTTCAAGTTCATCACCCTCATCTCCTTCTTTGCCGTCTTTGGCACCTCCATCGGCTCCATGGTCCATGCCCACGGAGCCGGTGACCTCCTCCACGCCAAGTCCAAGATCAAGGCCGGTGCTGATCTCGGTATGGCTTGGATGCACGGAATCAACGCCGTCATCAACACATTTGCCGTTGGTCTTGCTAATCAGCCTGATTTCTCAAGATTTGCTTCCAGCCCTGGTAAGCAGGTTTGGGGGCAAGCGGTTTCCATCATGCTTTTCGGTACAGTCGTCCCACTCTTTGGCTTGCTCGGAACTTCGGCAGCTTCCAAAGTGTATGGTGACGTTGGTGAGTTGAACCTGTGGAACCCACCAAACATCATCTCTCAATGGCTTTTGGAAGACTATGGTCCAAGATCTCGCTGTGCTGCTTTCTTTTCATCTTTCGGTTTCTTCATCTCCACTCTGGGACTTAACACGATCGACAATGGTATCTCTGGTGGTATCGATCTGACAGCTATCGCTCCAAAATGGATTAACATCCGTCGTGGTACATACATCATCATGATCATATCCATCGTCATTCAACCATGGCAGATTGTGGCAAATGCTGGCGTTTTTCTCTCTGTTCTCTCTTCCTACGGATGCTTCCTTGGCCCAATCATTGGTACTTTCACCGCTGACTACTTTGTCGTCCGTCATCAGAAACTGAAGTTGACCGATCTGTACAGAGCAGAGAGCGACTCCATCTACTGGTTCTGGCACGGCGTCAACTGGCGTGCTATAATCTCTTGGGTTTGTGGCTTCGTCCCAGGTATCATTGGGTTCCCATCAGTTAACCCTAAGGGTCCAAGTGTCCCTAAAGGTGCAGTTAAAGTCTTCTACATCTCCTTCATTGTTGGATTTCCAATCTCTTTTATCATTCATGTTTTGATCAACAAGATATTCCCACCTCCAGGTATTGGTGAGATTGATGAATACGATGTCTTCCAGACATTTACACCAGCAGAGGCTGCTAAGCTTGGTGTTAAGCCACACGAGTCAATGACTTCTGCTTATTATGATGAGTCTGATGGTTTAAACACGGAGACTTCTGAAAAAGTTGAGACTGTTACATTGAAAGACCGTTTCATGAGTAAACTTAAGTTTTGATTCCTCTCGATTTCAATCGTTTGTTTTGCCTAATAGTTGTTTTTTTGTTTTTCTTCGTTTTCTTCTTTACTGATGTTGTTTGGACCCTTTCGTTATCTCCACCTTATTTTTATTTCTTCACTTCTCTTGCTTTCTTCTTCTCCTACTCTTTATATGACAAGGCTGCACAATAATGGGCTCTCCTTCTGCCAGATGTATCTATCTCATAAACAGAACATATGATGAACATTAATATAAACGTTTTTCTAATGCTGTTGCTTAGTAAATCCCCAAGATTAGACTCAAAAACAGGTGAATATGTGTTGGCTGGAATTACAACTACAGACCATACTTCATCCAAAAATCAAGTAGTATTTGTCTTCTTTTATTAGCCATCAGGCAATCTTCTTATTGGTGTTAGTGAAACCCACACCTTTAACGGTGGCAATGAAATCGTCAGATTCGTCATCAGCATCAGCCAAGTGAACCTCAGTACCAAATACTTCCTTTATATCTCTCAGAATCCATATGAGCTCTTCGGTAATCTGTGATTTTCCTATTCTCAATCTTCCAAGATCTTCTTTACCAATGGTCATGTACACCAGAGCCATGGCCAACTGGTTTCTAGAAACAACTCTAGCACCTTCCAATTCCTCAAGCAGTTGGTATGCAACACGCTCACCAATGTCCTCTGGGACTTCACCAGCACCACCAACGTCTTCGGCAAAACATCTCCAGCCTTTCTTCGTCTCAGCAACTAACGTGATACCAAATCCGGGACTCTTACCAGAGTTTTCACCTCTCCACACATCAGCAGTAATGTTCACTTCGCAACCCGTACTCTTCAACACAGCCCTAGCAGAATCAATCATTCTGTTAGCCATAGAAGGTGAAACTCTAGCACAAAAAGCGACACCTCTAATAGCACTCACTTTGGGCGTCTCAATAGCATGCATAGTCAAAGGCTGAGCAATCAAAGAATCGACAACCAAGTGGACCTCACCGCCTCCATTTGGAGGACAACCTCTCTTGATTGTATGCAACGCAGCTTCACGAACACCAAACTTCTCCATAATAGGTAGCAGACCCCATCTGATCCCTTCTACTCCAGAGTACCCTTTCATCCCCGTGATTCCTCTAAACACGATCTGGAACTTCTTCTTGGAGAATGGTGCGAGGTAGAGCATTGGTTCGATAAAGTATCCAACAGACACATTCTCCGGACAGTTATGTGTATGTGCCCCACCTGTGATAAGACCAGGGTAGTACACAACAGTGGTACCGGTGTATGAGATCTCAATCCTAGAGCCATTCGTGACTGCCTCGAGTAAACGGAGGAATGAAACCTCTTGGTCTCGAAGACCTGGGTTCAAGTCATCTGAACGTATCTTCTCAATACGGATTGGTTTACCGGATAATGTGGAAAGAATGAGACGTAAGCGGAAATTACGTGTTCCTTGAAATGTGATTGGCTTGGCTTTGGTGGACATGTTAGTATTGAAATTCTATAGGAGGTGAGTTAACCTATGGAGGAATTTGATAACTCAATTTGCGATGAGCTTGGTTTAAGATAAATTTTCAGAAGTGCCCGTAACAAGAATATGGCGCGCGCACAGTGTGCTTGGCGACGGCCTTTGTCTCTTCTTTCTTTGATGGGGTGATGATAAAATGTGACCCAAAGTCTTCAGTCTACGGGGATGTCAGAGACATGAGTGTTCGTATAGTAATAGTGTGTCGTTGTTATTGTTAGTGTTGTTTTTGTTCTAAATACTAAGTGTAGAATTAGCCTATACAAGGAGTGTCTGCTTCATATGTTCTCGTCTTCTTATAGTGAAGGGAGTTGATCATTAATACTAACCACGTTCGGTACCGAGTAGAACACTTCCTTCTGTGGAGTAGAACTGGGAATGCACTCAATGTTCTCCAACGACTCATCACCAGGGTAGTTTTCCAACGTAATATTACCAGGATAGGTGTCTGGGGTGTACAGTGCAGTGCCATACTCTTCTGTGATTTGCTTGAAACTACCCTCGCTAACAGAGATCGCCAATCCAGGTAGACCTGCTCTTAGACAATCCCAGTAGTCTTGTGGTAAATCAATTTCATCCACTGAATCAATGTCAGGTTGATGTACAATTGTACAAAAACCAAAGTCACTCAGATACACAACCGCGTCGACACCAAACTCCTTATTGCAGTGGCTCACTGTTGTATTGAACTGATCGTATACAGACCTTATTGTTCTAGGCCAAGGCATGGCCTTGCTTAGTCCTAAAATTAGAATGATTGATAATACTTTTTGGACCGGCATATTTCGATCGAAAGTCTTCTCATTACCTTATATATTTTCGTAATAATAAAAGGGGTAAATCGGGCTATTTTTCCTACGTGAACACAGCTGAGCGCCATCATCATCAGTTCGCGAAGTTTTTTCTTTAATTTTAGTTTTTGTTGTCGCCTTGTCTTAAAGTTCAAATTCTCCGTATAAACAAAGAAACAAAGGCTTTTTTTTTCAACGAGTTCTTCTATTTCGCCACACTAAAGAGCACTGCTTCAGAACAGAGGGATTCTACACGCCTACCTTAATAAATCACAGACGTTGACACGATGAACGACTCCAGTTCGGCGTCACCACAGAAACGTCCTCTTTCAACAGACAGCACAGAGCCATCCAAACGCGCAAAGACGGAGACAGAGGGTGAACAATCAACGATTACTCCAGCTTCCAATCCAACAGTCGATGATATATTGGATGACTTTGATATTAACGGATTTAATACAGGCATGGAGAATGATCCACTGCTACAAGTTCCCCAACTGCCTCAATCTCCAATGGTGACTACATCACAACAAGGAACCCCTCAGCCAATGAACCTGGAACTTCCCGAGTTGCCACCAGAAACTGTGACTGCTGTCGAAGCACCATCAACCCAGGCTGCAGTAAGCACGACGTCGTCTACTCCAGCTCCATCATCAGCTGAGCCAACCTCATCAGTAGGGCAACAACAGAACCCGCCACTACCATCTTCAACAGTCGCCACTCCAAAACAACCACAAACATCAGCGACAACACCACAACTACAGAAGGATGAAAGTGCTCCACCACAAACATCAAATGGTGGTGGTGGTGCTACTACTACCACGACCACCACAACAAAAGAATCAACACCAATAACATCAACAGCACTAACAGGCGCTGCACCTGAAGCAACAAATGGAACCAATGACGCTTCAGGGAAGCCAACAGGTCCAGCTGACCCAGACAAACTATCTGATGCATTATTATCAGCTGGTGTTGATCTTAAAGCTGAAGAGGCACTTTTAAACTCCACCACAGCACACGAGTCTGTCGACAAACAGGAATCGACACAACCAGTTATTGTCAACACGCCATTCCTAGATCCACGTCAAGTCGCAAAGGTCATGAACAAGATTGTTGCAGCACATGGATTGAAAGCTCATACCGAAAAAGATCCGTCACTGATCCAACTAATGACGTATGCTTCAGAGGACTGGATGAAGAACATCTTGACCAATGCTATCGTGTTATCGCGTCACAGACGCCGTCCTATCAAGAATAAGCGTCGTTCAGAAATGACTATTGCCTTGAGAGACATTGCCATGTCTAATAAGACCCATGAGGATAATCGAACTGCTAGAAAGAAGAATAATGGTATGGGTGAAAAGCAGGCTGAAGGCGATGCGGAAGACACACAACATAAAGCTACCAATGCAACTGTGGCTATGATGACGGGTACGAAAAAGAAGAAATACGATTGGATGAATGCTGGATCCAGCAGTGCTAGGAATACACTGGGTGACGCTTCTTTGAGATTTAGGGAGGCTAGAGAAGAACATGGACTAGTTGTGAGAGACTTGTTGAACAGTTTGGAGAAGAAGAGATTTGGCGTTGAGAAGACTCTGGCAAAGGGGTATGCCAAATTAAAGGACTAACTGTTAGTGCTCAAATTGAATCGCAAGGTTCATCAAAAAATTCTCAATCATTGCATGATTATTACGATATTATCACAAAGGCTTGTAGTGCATAAATTAAGACGATGATGACTTCAGACTATATCAAGTCGAAAGTCGTGCCCGTACCATGTCCGCGCCCGCAAGGCAAAGAAAAAAAGAATTGAACGAAACAGAGCACTCATGCTGGGGGTCGAACCCAGAATCTTCTGATTAGAAGTCAGACGCGTTGCCATTACGCCACACGAGCTCGGTTTGTTGTAAGAGAAATTTTGGGGGTTGCCCAATAGCAATAGATATCAAGAAAAAAACAAAAAAGAAACGCGGCGGGATCTCTTGGGTTTGTTTTTTGTTTTTGTTTTGATTTTTTTTGTTGTTGTTGTTGTTGGTTTCATTTAATCCCACTTTTATTCTCCACTATTTGTAAAAGGCTTATACACACAAGGCGGTTGACTTAGAATGGATATCAATCTCTCAGAACTCATAACGGCTTTTCAGCAGGCTGACAAGGACTCATACGAGTGCCACGACCCAGAGACAAGCCTTCAGCACGCTATCAACTTCCTCTCTGTAAGTCCTGAATCTATTGGTGATTCACAGACGTTTGAGGCGATCGAAGAGCTTGTTTTGGCATACCCCAAACTATCGAGACGTGAGCAGAAACAGGTGATAAACCTGGTCACTCAGTCCATGTACAACCAGTCGGATAACGCTGCCAGTATCATTGAGAGTGGACAGACAGATTTGTTTGTTGCACAGAAGCAGTACTTGGAAGCGTACGCTTACTTGACAAACTGTTTGATGACGTATCTTGGTCTTGAGAACATTTCACACGCACCCACAACGATAAAAAAGGCCACCACGGAAGCACTGGAAACATTCAAGAACAACTCTTCTAATTTGGAGACAATCATGGAGAGCATCTGTGCCATGCTTAGACTCAACTTGAATAAGTTGTTTGTTACCACTCCAGAGAGGGACCTTTTCATTGGTGCTATCACCAGACCAATATATATTTTGATGGAAAGTGAACCAAGAATGAAAGTTCTCGGGGTCAAGATGTACATGTTCAAGGTCGTATCCATGGCTGTGAAATTTCATGGACACGCCTCGGCAGCTCAGAGTGCCATTCTTCAAAACTTGACCTACTTTGGCCACTTGAACGGTGTTATGGCTGAGCTCTTACAGATTTTGACAGAACAGTATGACTACCCACAACTTACCGAGGATGTGTTGAGAGAAGTGAGTAACAAGGAATTCAATCCAAATGACAACAATGGTCCAAAGCAAATCTCTCTCTTTATCGTTAAAGTCTCTGAACTCGTTCCTAGAGTTTTGCTCAAACAGATGACTCTGGTATCACAACTCTTGAACAACAGCTCGTATACCTTACGTTGTGCCGTTGTTGAGGCTTGTGGTAATATTATTCTGGAGATTGCCAAAGATGAGGATGAACTTGAGAGACACAGAATTCAGATCTCCAAGTTATTAGACCTCTTAGTGGAAAGATTCTTGGACCAGAACCCATATGTGAGAACCAAGGCTATTCAGTCTCTTTTGAAGCTCTGCGAATCAGAAGCTAAGTTCACCAAGCAACGTCAGATTTTCATGGAGCTGGCAGTTAGAAGTGTGGAGGACAAGAGTTCTTTGGTGAGACGTAATGCTGTTAAGCTTATGTCAAGACTCGTCTTGACACATCCATTTGGTGCCCTTCACGGTACTCAGTTGACGCTTTCTGTTTGGAAGAAGAGATTGGCGGATGCAGAGGCTGAGTTGGAGAGACTAGAACCAGCTGATACCACAGAAGCCGTGATTGAACGTAATTTGGAACACGACTCAGAGGATGATGATGATGAAGAGGAGCTGCCATCGAGAATAGAGAGGGAAAGTGATTCTAATGCTATCTTCAAAGTCAAACTTACAATCCAGTATTACACTGATGCCATCTTGTTTATTGAACAGATTCAAAAGGGCATCGAAGTTGCGGGTCAGTTGTTGTACTCGAAGAACAAGAATGAAGTGATTGAGACTATGGACTTCTTAGTTCTTGCTGACGCATATAGTGTTGAGAATGTTCGTACTGGTATTCGTCGTATGGTTCACTTGGTTTGGATGAAGAGTAACAATGATGAAGGAATGAATGTCGCCACACATTTGGTTGAGTGTTACAAGAACTTGTTCCTGCTTGCACCCGATGATGCCTCAGAGTTGGAAGCAGCCGCTATGATTGCTAAGAACTTGATCTCCCTCACATACAATGCCACCATTCCTGAGTTGGCTTCCTTGGAAAAGTTGCTAGGTCTCATGTATGAGTCCTCTCTGATCAATGACGTTGTTATCAAGGTGCTTTGGCAGATATATTCGTTCCAGAGTGAAAAGTTTTCCAAGAAGCAGCGTCGTGGTTCCATTATTGTTCTTGGAATGCTCTCATTGTCTGATCACGAGATTGCTCTAAAGGGTATCGACTCTTTGCTCACGATTGGGTTGGGTAACCACGGCAAAGAGGATCTTGTGTTGGCCAAGTATTCGTGTATCGCTTTGAACCGTGTTGTCCCACAGGATCAGAAGATGGCCAATTTCAAGATCCCAAGAGAAGAGGAGGCCATCAAGAGACTGAGTGCAATCATAGTTGACTACAATGATAACAGCGAGTACTACAGTGTCGCTGAACCTGCAATAAACACTATCTTCAACATCTCAGCACACCCCGAAGAAGTGGCAACACTGATCATCAAGGAGAAGACGCGCTTGACGTTTGGCAAGTTGCACGAAGGTCAATCACAGGTGATCTCACTTTCACAACTCTTGTTTATTGTCGGCCATGTTGCAATCAAAGTTATTGTACACTTGGAGGCACTCGAAGCCCAGTTTAAGAAGAAGAAGATTGAAGCTGAGATCACCAAGACCAAGGATAAGGATGGGAATGCTAATGAGCTTGAGATGATTGGAGGCACTTCTGAGGATGACTTTGCTGATGCCATTACATTTATCAAAGAGAAGGAGTTATTGTATGGTGAGAACTCACTCTTGGCTAAATTTGGTCCTCTTGTGAGAGAGATTTGTCTGAACAATCTTAAGTACGATAACAAAATTCTTCAGAGATCAGCTGTTCTCTGCTTGGAGAAGTTGATGTGTGTTTCGTCCAAGTACTGTGAGGATAACTTGGCCTTGTTAATTACCGTTATGGAGAAGTCTGACGATCCAGTCATTCGTTCCAATGCTGTTTTGGGTCTCGGTGATATGGCTGTATGCTTCAACAACTTGGTTGACGAGAATACTGACTTTTTGTATCGCCGTTTGCATGATGAAGATTTGATGGTGAAGCGTACATGTTTGATGACGATTACGTTTTTGATTTTAGCTGGCCAAGTTAAAGTCAAGGGCCAATTATTTCAAATGGCCAAATGTCTCGAGGATCCTGACCAAGGCATCAGTGATATGTGTAAGTTGTTCTTCACGGAGCTTGCCACGAAGGATAATGCCATTTACAACGGGTTCATTGATATCTTTAGTGGATTGTCTAATGATGAGGAGTTGGAGAAGGACGTTATGAAGCGTATTGTCAAGTTCTTGTTGTCGTTCATTGAGAAGGAGAGACACCAGAAACAGCTTTCAGAGAAGTTATTACAGAGATTGTCCAAGGTGGAGTCTCAGGAACAATGGGATGATGTTGCCTTTGTTTTAGGTGCAATGCCAGTCAAGAGCGAACAAATTACACAGGCATTGGAGGCTGGTTACACTATGGTTTCTGCGAGAAACTGATTATATATATAACTTTTTTGTGAAAGTATTGTACTATTGTTATTGTTTACTTTTTAGTGTTTGAGTTTATGGTATAAATATAATGATTAAAAGACTTATAAGTATTTACAAGGCTAATTTAAAAGGAAAGGTTCTTTCTTTCTTCTTCAGTTACCCTTGTAATGATCACCAAACATTTGAGACGGGTGATCAAAAATGTCCTTACCAGTACCAATGAGACAATCGAATGGGTACTGGTTGGAGTAAGGTTTACCTTCATCCAAGTGAGTGTGGACCAAGTCAGCCAACCCTTGGATGAATTCTGGAGAGCCATTGAGGGACTCAGCTCTTTTCAACTTCTCAGGTTCTTTAGCATCGTTTTTCAACTCAATGTCAATCTCATGGAGGGTCTCGATATGGTCGCTTGTGAATGCCACAGGGACAAGGACCACACCTGGAATATCCTTCTCGAGTTTTTCGTAAAACTTTGCTGTTTGGGCACCGAGCCAAGGCTTTGGACCAACCTGAGACTGATAAACGACTCTATATGGGTTGGAGAACTGGAGCTCTTGCATGACGGCGTACGCAGTGGCACCAACTTCTGCTGGGTAAGCATCACCAGTGTTAATGACATCCATTGGGAGGGAGTGTGCGGAGAAGAGGATCTTGACGTTGCATCTGACTTCTTCTGGGAACTCGTCGAGTTTGGCTCTAATGTTCTGGGCAAAAGCACGAACGAGGCCTCTGTGGGTTGGCCAACGGTCAATGGCAGTCCACTCGATAGATCTCTCTGGGTCATGAATCTGTGTCTGTCTCCAGAGTTCGTTAAAAGTGGAACCCGTGGTGGAGTAACTGAACTGCGGATACTGCGAGAATGCCACGCCCCTTGTGACGCCGTCTCTCTTCATCTGTTGGATGGTCTCTTCAACGTAGGGATGGGCATAGCGGAAGGCAACGTACGGTCTGTGTGGGGCAGACTCGGGCCTCTGCTTATCGAGGATCTTGCACGTCTGCTCGGCTTGGTACTTGGACCATTTGAGAATTGGTGATCCACCGCCAATCTCTGCGTAGTACTTTTCAATCTTCGGTGTACGTCTCTTTGCGATGAAAGTGGCGAGAGCTCCTTGGAATCTCCCCACGCCAAAGTTGATGAGATCACTGTCAGAGAAGAGTCTTAGCAGAAAGTCATAAACTTCTGGAATCGTGGACGGACCGCCCATGTTCATGAAGACGACGCCTGTTCCCTTGTGTTCTCTGCCCTTGAGCAGTGGCTTTGCGGTGGCAAAGCGTCTTAGCCCATGGCTCAGTGAAGGGTGCAGCAGACGATAAACTTTTAAGTTCGAGACCAGCATTTGTGAAGAAGAAGAAGAAGAAGAAGGAAAAGAAGAAGAAGGAAAAAATGGGATAAAAGAGAATGTTTATAAGAAAAGGAGGAGAAGAAGAAGAAGAAGAAGAAGAAGAAGAAAGTTGGTTTTGATGAAGTTCGCGGTTGTAAAAGAAGGAACTCCCATAAACAACCGCGAGCGCCTTTTTTATACAATCAGAATCATCATTATCAAATCATTGAAGGTAAAGGACTGAAAAGAGTTTTAATCCTTCACCTCATCAAGAAATCTCAACTTTCCATGTCAAACAGTCCTAATAAACTTGCTACAAGGCCAAGCGGCCTCGTAAGACCGATTCCATCAGCATCCAATCTCATCCTTTCGAGAAGGGGAACACCAGAGGTGACTCCACAAGTCAACAGCAACCAGCGAGAGAAGCGCGTGGCCCAACTCGCCATCTCCAAGAACTTGAACGCATTTGAAGAATCCTTGAGCTCCCTGCTTACATCCATCTCCAAGTTCACACCCAGTGTCTCCGATGCTGAGACCCTAGTGAAGATCAACCATGACTTGACAACTTCCCTTGAGGAAATCATTGCACACCAGCGATCAGGCCTCGACATTGACTCATTAGAGGCACAATCCGCTGGCGTGGATGTCAGTTGCAAAGAAATCCTGATTGGACTGAGTGAATGCCGCAAGAGACTCATGGCACTGCCGTCATTAGAGAAGACACTTGCCGAGGAGAAGCAGATGCAAAGTACGAGGATTAAAGCAGATGAGCTCCTATCTTACGCCATGAAACTGGCAAAGTTCACCACAGCACCACCAACGTTCGACTCGGGATCCATTGGCCCTAATAACTTCATTTGGCCAGCAGAGGATATGCTTAGAAGAGGCATGCTTGCCATCTCATCACAACAGGCTGATAAGCTCCTGGGTGAAAATACAGAAGAGACACAACAACAAGAGAAACATTTGATTGATGAAAAGGACATTACAAATGCACAGAACAAAGAGAGTGTTAAAACTAGAAGAGGCTCTTTCGGTGGTAATTATGGAGGCTCCGATGAAGTAGCAGATGATGATGAGGAATTAGATCTTGATCTATTTGATCCTGACGCTGAATAAAATCTACATTTACATATGTATACCGTGAATATATATACGTATATAACTAACAAGTCACTCCTTCTTTTCCCTCTTCACTTCACTCGGGTTTGGAACGCTCTTCTTAAATTCTTCAATGTCCTCACTGAGTCTTTGATAAGCTTCCTTCAGCTTTTGTCCTTCAACAGCTGGCCCTTGCTTATCCTGCCACTCTTGAATATCCGCCTTAATTTCAGCAAGCTCTTTGGTAAACTTCTCCAAAGATGGATGTTCGAAAGCCGTGTCCGGAATACCCAAGTTGATATTCTCAGACTCTTCGTACTCGTTCTTCTCTTTGATGATGTTTGTGATACTGTCCTTCTTTTCAACAGACTTCTTTGGATGATACTGTTTAATGAAACCAATCACCTGCTTAGCAAATGGTCCTTGGAAGACAAATAGCGTTAGGGCCATGCCAATATGAACGTAAAAGTACACAGTACGCCATGCTTCCAAAGACTTGCCGAAATCGAGAATCACAAATGGCTGCACCAAGTACGCAAGCGTACATTGTGTAACAACAAACGTGACAACATCATATGCAAACTTTGTACTCTTTGGTGTGATTCCATCAGCCTCCATGAAGATTGGTCTAAAGTTACGTCTGAATATTCTTCCACAAGTCTGAGCCAACGCACCAGTGACAAAAGCCAAATAGTAACCCGGTCTGGTACCATGCCAGAATGCAGATGTCAGGAAGGTGGCCATAGTACTTCTGAAGCCTGGCTTTTTACCCTTCTTAACAGTTCTCAAGTAGACATAGTTCTTCAACCACTTGTTCGTGTTCTGGTTCCAGGATGAGAGAACAACATGAATGTTTTGAGCAGACTCAACACCAAAGATGTCTATGTTTTGCACCCTGTCCCACTTAATGGTCTTAGTCTCCTTATCGTAACCATTGTATCCCAAGCCACACAGAATACAAGAAGCTTCGGAAATGGTCCAAGCAGCATAATACTTGAGCTTGTATGAGAAGCACAGGAGATAGAAGTACCACACCTTGAACAAGAACTTCTCTCCACCAAACTCAGCAGTGAAAATATGTGGCATTGTGACATATTCACCAGATTTCTGCCAAATCAACAACCAACCAACGGCTTGTAAAACACGATAAAAGGCAACCTTCCCTGATCTTGGAATATTTCTCTTTCTACGCTTTCCTGGCTTCTTGGACTCTGGCAAATCGGAAAACATCTCAGAATTGAGCCATGATTCGTAATCTCTGTACTCAAAAGAAGGACCAGTCAGCAAGGATGGATAGAAGAACGTATAACTGATAAAGTTAAGGAGAGATGGCATCTTGTAAATGGCTTTATCCTTCTGCTCTTTTGAGAGTTCCTCTTGTGGTCTGGAACCGTCGTAAACGTTCCATGCAAACCCTGTGAGCTTCATACACAGCACCATCTGTGCTCCTGTAATATCAATCTGTGAAGGGTCGTACACGTTAAAGAACTGGGCATTAAGGTGGTTTGCTGCCAAATGGCCCATCACAAAGACAAAGTTAACGTATGGCATCAGCTCGGATTTGAGATATTTGGTACACACATAGGTGAACATACTAGAGATCAACAGAGTACGGAACCCTGAGAAAAGGTCACATATAACAAAGAGGTAGAAGGCTGAGATGGAGATGATGTACACGTTTTTTAAAGTGATGTTGTAGTCAGGTAGCCTCTTCAAGACGGCATTGAACGGGAACGAGCCAAAGAGACAAATCGCAAGCTTGATGGTGGCATCATCCAGTCCTGTGGCCGTTGCCCACTCGGATATCTTGTTGGCAACTATCTGGACCATTTCAGATGGCTTAATTTACTCGTTAAGCTTATACTGAATGAGTTTTTTGAAGATGATGAAGAGGACATAATGATAAAATTGCGGTGTTCCGGGTGTGGATGTTTCGCGGGCTTTCCCAATTAGGTCAACCTGTTTGGATTAGAATTTGATACATAACTTTTAGTAGCTGTCTATAAATTGTTGCTTTATTATCTAATAGTACAAAGGGAGAAGGAGAAGGTTTAAACCTTCTCATCAGCGAATCTGTCAAAGCTTTCTTCAGATGCATTGTCCAAATCATCCAGATCATCATCAAGCAGCTTTTCCATGTACACACTTGGAGGTCTGCTCTTCTTGTTCTGTTTCTGGGAAGGAGAGAGACTGTTTGCAGTAATTGGAGAGTCAATAGGTGAATCCATATACGTGATGTATCCTGCTGCGTTTGAGTTGCCGAGTTGAAGCATTTCAGTTGGGGAAATAAACAGAGAACTTCTCGATGCCCTCGTAACTGCTGATCTGTACGTTCTTCCCTGGTCCTGAGCGACCATGTTCTCCAATGATGCAGTGGAACCCAGAACGTTGAGCGTGCTTTGCGAGGAGAGGGAGTAAATGCTCTGTGTGTAATTCTTCTTCGTGAGTGGCATCTCTCTAAAGATGGATGGGTCGTAGTTGTAGTCCTCCTTGGCCATCTCTGACACCCGGGAACGCTTAGCAGCTCTCGAGGAGAGACAGTGCATGATCCATCTGGAAACGATCATAGATACAAGGACGACTCCAAAGAATGAGCCAATCACGATGAATGGAAGACCACTTGGTAGTGTGCTGTGCGAAACATATGGGTTACGTCCCATTGGAACCACTGCGCTGAAAGTCACGTTATAAGAGGACGTTGATTGTACGGTGGAGGTGACAGAGATGGCTGGCATTGACGTGAGACCATCGTCATTATCATCTGAGATAGAAGATGACGACGAGCTCAATATCGTGGTTACCGTAGACGACGAGGACTTAGAAGTCTTTACAGTGGTTGTTGAAGATGCTGCAGAGGATTTGGAGGGGGATGGAGATGATGAAGATGGGGATGATGATCTTGTGGTTGAAGAAGAAGAAGAAGAAGAAGAGTCAGCAGCAGACACAGCACTGAGTAGCAGTACTGACATTGCAGTCAAATTTGAAAGTCTCATGATAAAGAGGGGTAGTATTAACAATGGGAAGCTCTATAAGGAATTTAGGAGTGGGGATTGTTAGGGATCGGGAAGAAACAAAGAAAATCCAGTAATGAATGAATAGTGGTTGGTGGACTTATGTGTGAACCCTTTGTTGATCTCCTTGCTTTAGCTTGGCTTTAGGTGATGTGTGCAAAGAAAGAATGAAAAGGAAATTGATGGCCAACTCATGAAAAATTGTTATTAGAGGGTGTGACCCCCTTCCACCACATGTTTATAATGTGAGTGAAACTCTGGAAGTTAAGTTAGCTACCTTGTTCACTTGCATAAATTAGGGTTCTTTAAAAGACGCGTTGCTGGTCCGCTTCAGTGGGTTTTTGGAAGGTTCGTTATACTTTGACGCGTTCGCATGTACGCGTTAGGCGCGCGACACGCGTGTCAGCGAGCTAATTGATTTTGGTCAAATATACGAGAAACTCTTCTCTTTTTTCAACTCGATCCATTGGGTTTATATGTTAGGTCTATAGGAGCTAATTGTATTAATGACATTATTTATTCGTTCACATGCAAGTTATTATTCTGTAGCTCTCTTTCCATCTATCTAATCCATTTAGAATCTCCAATTCTCATCCACCGACTCAATTGCCCATTTGAACTTCTCTCTAAGTGTCTTTGTGAAGATCTTCTCAATTGGGACATTCCACTTCTTACAAAACACTACCGATAATCTCGGGTCAATGTAGTTGATTTTGGAAGTGGAAAGGGCAACCTGAGAGTTGTCCTCTTTGTCCTTCATCTGAAGTGTGGTATTTGCAATACGCTGTTCAAGCTTCTCAATTTGTTGTTCACACTTCTCAACGGTGATACCAGATGGCAACTCCGGCTTTCCAGTCTTCAACTCCTTCTCATATTGCTTCTTCAAATCATCACACTTGGTTAGCCACTCCTTCAACTGAGACTCAGGCAGCAGTTCTTCGTTGGCAGCAGCTCTCTTCTCGTTCTCCCTCTTGAACTTCTTCTCGTACTTCTCTCGTTCACGGGCAATCACCTGTGTATGTATGACACCTTCATCCTCTTTCGTGAGATCATCCAGCTCCTCAAAGAACTTAGGCTTTTGCTTCTCCAACTTCTTGTTCAACAAGAGCATCATTCTTTTGAGACGAATCTTCTGCCAAAGCATCTCCTTCAGCCTATCAGCAATCTTTTGCATGGATGTTTCATGCCCTTTCGACACGGTACGTTGATGGTTACAAAGAATGGCAACAGTTCTGTTAGCAGCATTGAACTTGACAACCTTTTCATTAGCAGTACCTTCGTTTGGAATGAGGTCCAGCTGATCTTGCATGGTCTTGGAAGCGTTATAAGTACGGAACACCTTAGCTGTCAGGCCCGGCATGTACGTTTGGAAGTGTTTGTTTAGAACAGATGGATCAATTCTGTCAAACAAGTCATCACCTGGCAATTTTGGAGCCTTCTTGAACAGCTTCAAGTTTTTAAACACCTGTGGATCAACTTGCACCTCTTGGTAGAATCTGATGGAGTCCTTACCGAGGAAATCAAACACCACAGTCTGTGGTGGTCTAAGAGTGATGTGTTCGTATCTCAAAGAACAACAACCGACAGTATCAGCCTCTTCATCACTCTTCTCACCACCAGCTCTGAGAGCAAACACATCAATCAAATATGTAGCAGTAGCAATTTGTCTATCACGCATCAGATGACTCTTCAACATGACTCTATAGTCCTTTCTGATCTTCTCGATGTGCTTCTTCAACTCCCTTGCCTTCTCAAACTTGTTGTAGTCACTCATACCTTTCAATGAAGAATTAGCAGCCAGTCTGACGTATTTTTGAGAGTTCAGAATGTTCTCCTTCCACATGGCGAGCCAGGAAACCGTGTTGTCATGCGTTACTTCCTTCCATTGGTGCCCAGCTGGAGGTTCTGGAATTTTTGCCTCTTTACCAATGTTGATAACAATATCTTCGGGCTGTACACGTCTCTTGAGCTTACCGGTCTTTGGATGTGCACCACGGCCTCTAAACAAACCTGGAGGCTCAATTCTGAAGTTACCAATTGGCTCTTTTTTACCATTCAGCAAACATGTCTTGTAAGGCTCTTCAAAAGCGTCTTTTTGTGCCTTGAGTGCCTTCTTTTCAGCGGAGGACATGGCTTTCTTCTTCTCTCTCTCGGCTTCGTAATGGGCATAGATCTGTCTGAAATCACACTTGGAAAACTCTTGAATCTCGACACCACATCCACCACACTCATCCAAGACTTTGAGGAAATCATTAAAGAAATTCTTTTGAAAAACTGGATTCTTTGCATGATCAGTTTCCAACATTGCACCAAAGAATCCCGCCACCTCTTCAGCTGGAGCTGGCAAATCAACTGGTTTACCGTCATACACGAGTTTCACGTGTTTTGGCAATGGTTCGTACTCTGGTGGGAAGATGACACCATTATGTTCTAATGTTTCCCATTTGATAGTATCGTCTTCTGGTTGGTTCTCCCACCATTTGTACGTGTCGTCGTCTTCATCAACTTCTGGGATTGGGGTTTCTTCTTTTTCGTCTTTAGCCTTCTTCTCTTTGCTTGTGATATTGTTATCAGATTTAGATTTTTTAGAAGTTTTGGTCTCCTTTTTTACCATCGTAGACTTCTTGGACTTCTTTGTTTGAGATTTTGATAGTTTCGACTCAGCTTTGCGCTTTTTTTTTGAGGATTCGCCATTGTTCTTCTTTGCAAGTTTGACTAAACCTACATCTGAATCGTAGTCAGACATGGATGTGTCAGTGCTGGACTTGCTGTTGCTCAGTTTACCAAGTGGAACATCATCGTCATCCTCACTGGATTCTCGTTTCAGCTTTGGGAGTTCTGTTAAGAGGGTTAGTAACTTGTATTCCGTGATTGAAGTATCTTATGGTTGCGATGAGGAAGAACATTTCAAAAGTTGAAAGCCGCTTAAATAGGGACTTTATAAGCTCATGAAAACAACAAACTTACTTTTCACTCTTTTGGCGAGAGCCACATCATCATCTGAGTTACTCATGCTCGATCTGATCGATGATTGTAGTCTTTTGGTGCAGTATGAAGGAAAAAAAGGTTTTCCTTTCTTTTTTTCTCTGAGAAAAAACGCGTTGGCGCGTCTGTAGAGAAAAGGTGTCAAACAAAGCGTGTATTTCTTAGTGCGATTAACCAAGAAGCACTGCACAGGGCGGAAGACAAAGGGGGTAAACTGAAGTTCTATGCCACAAAGTAGCGAGTAATAATACAATACTAAAAACAAATAGGTAGAAGTGGAAGAAGAGAGAAAGAGGGATAACTAGTTAAATTTTATATAAAGAGACAACAAACAAGCCAGTTAACAGCGCGCTAATTTGCTTTACCAATCGCGAACGTGACCTTTAAGGAATATCTAGATTTCGCGAATCAAAGGTATTCGCGAAGTTAGGCTATATCCCAATTCGCGATGGGATGTTTACACTGGTGGGATGATTTTGGCTATTTTTAGAATTTGGGAGAGAATGATTAGGAGTTTAAATTTGTGTTGAAAAAGTTGTCCAACATATAATTACACTAGGTGGTATGGAACACGACCAGAACAATAATAGGGTTTGTATCTTGCTTGAATCTGACACTTGACTACATATATTAGCTTAGAGAGAGATAGCTATGTATTCCTGATCGGTATGATTTGGCAAAAAAAGGCCCAAAGTTGTTGATTAGTTCAACCGGGGAGCAAACACAAGCAGCCTGAAACAGCCCACACATTCCCATCAACAGGATACTACAAACAGAGGAAATAAACAAAAAATTAATAAACCTTCCGGAATCTATTGAAGAGAACACGACAAGAACCAAAAAAAGAAATGAAAAACCAAATAAAAAAGTGATAAAAGCAACAGAATGTTTGTATTATATTATGACAACATCAGCAGCCTCATTTCACCAAAAAACTGTTAAGGTGGGAAAGGTCTGCGAGAGCATTGTGTAAAAATATGTGGTATGGTCTGTATTTTTTTTTGTTCAGACGTGTTCAACTTAGAAAAGGAAAGCAACACCAGCGGCGACAGCAGCACCCAAGACACCAGCGCCCATAGCGTTAGAAGCGGCAGCACCAGTAGAGATGGAGGTGGAATCGTTGGAGTTGTTGGAAGCGTTGGAGGCGTTAGCAGCCTGGACAGCAGCAACGGAAGCGAGAGCAGCGACAACGGTCTTGAAGTTCATTGTGTGTATAAGTTCTATGAGGATGTGGGAAGAGAAAGAGAAAAGAAGGAGGAAAAAACAGGACGGGAAAAAAGGGGGCGAAGACTCTCTCTTTTATATCCTGGATTGACGCCACAGCCTTAAAAAAGCGCGTATCTCGAATTTTCTTTTTTTTACTGAGGGAAGCCAAAAAAAATTTTTCTGCTCTTTTCTTTTTTTGCCCATTCTCCTCTCCAAACTTGGACGCGCGCGCCGCAGATTTGGCAATTTTATTTCCGGATTGGGACGAGATAAATAGATAAAAAATGTGGTCTCGCTATGAGGCTGAGAGATGTCAGACCCACACACAATGAAAGTGAGTCTAAGGGCGAATGCTTTCTTTATTACTTGTTCGGAAGAATTATAAAATCAAGAAAGGCCGAACAAATCTATGAATGGAATAAAATGGAAGTGAATTACTACAAAAGTCTCACCCAATGGTTGACTTTCACTATTGACTCGATCTTTGGAGATCTTTCCCGAAATTTCCATGTATGTGTGACTGTGAAAACTCAGGTCATTATGCAGTCAAACCATTTTTTAAAGAAAGGTAGAGCGAGACTGAGTCACACACAATACCCCTGTATCCTAATATAGAGACCTTAGTACTTGGAAGGGAATGTATCTAATTTGGACTAAGAAGTGAGGGAGGGAGGAATGGAAGCCACGGACATCTTCTTTTCTGAGTTTAGTAGAAGAGAAACTAGGGATGACCATATCAATATATCTACCTTGTTATTTATTTTTGACATACATTTACTAAACTTTATATCGTAATAGTTTCTAGTACGGGTGATAGTATAGATAACATTCACTTCTACTCTCTGAAAACCACACACAAAAGAGTCTAGTCTCCTGAGACTTTCACTTGCGCGTCACACTTCTTCTTTCGACCCCCCTTCTAAACCTTGATTGAACCTTTCAGTCGCGCCGTGCTCTTCTTTTTTTTAAGCCGGGTCTAGAACCCAGAGCAACCGTAATGTTGTTCCGAATTTGGAACACCAATGGGCTGCATCTTACCTATTTCGCCGACAATCAACCATCTCAGTCGCAGTACGCCGCAGATATAACACACCACACACAGCGACATTCCAAAAATTCTATGCTCTGATAGATGTCAAAGTCATTTAACAAAACAAAGTCAGGGGATATTCACCTTCTCCCATACACTCACTGTACACACGTGTTAGGGGCTAAAAAAGAGAAAAGATAGAATAAAAAATTCACATTAGATGAGATCTCATCATCGCGTTCCTCTTCTCTTTTGCAACTCAGATAACACATTCTATCAATAAAACTCTCATCTGGAAAGTTTAGATTCCCGCTCTTCTCTGAAAAAACGACCAATTTGTAGATCAAAAGCGCCTTTAAGTCATAGGGCGGGTCTCTTTTTTTGATAATATTAATCAAGGAACAAAGACCTAAGAGATAGGGCACATTCCACTAACTAATGAACATTTGACATTCTCATACGAGGAATAAGTGTTTAAGATCTAACATCTATAGTCCCTACGAGATAAGGATAAGAAATTCATTAACCGCTATACAACAGTTATTGGCTTAAGGTTTAGGACGCGCTGCGATACTCTCTTGGCCCAGTTTCCTGAAAGAGAGATGTATATGAAGAAAAGACCACGACGCGTTTCTCCTCCTTCGATTCGACGCGTCTTTCTCATTATGTGCTATATACATTCCATGGAGATTGACGTAGGTGATTCAGTGATATACACGTGTGTTTTCATGCCTTTCTCTTTTTGGTCTTTTAAGATAACAGATAAAGAATCTAGAAACAGAGCGGCGGAGAGCCGTAATGGGGACGCGTCCCTTACACAACTGATAAATAAAATCGGTTAAATCAGCTGTATCGCTTCTCCCTTAATGAAGGGGTCATATATTAACAGATTACTATGTACGGTAAATAAAGAGTCTTCAAAAACTAGAGTACTGTATTGTTCGACTCTACAAACTCCAATCTTACAAACCAGTGTATTCTTGAAAATTGTAAAGGGTTTTATAGTGTAGTGGTTATCACCTTCGGTTCTGATCCGAATAACCCCGGTTCGAATCCGGGTAAGACCTTTACTTTTTACCATTTGCTTCGGATAATTCTGCTATTAACAGACGTGTCAATAACGCCATAATGTCTGCATGGGTGGGGCAACGGATTTGGCAGCAACCTTCCTTGTCTATTGTTTCTCTATCTCCCTCCCTCTATCTCATTATAACTCATACTAATCACTCACAATGCACGCACAAGATTGGTTCATGGTCTTTGTGGCCTTCTTCTTACCACCTGTCCCGGTCTTCATCAAAAAGGGATTTGCTGCTGACTGTGAGTATTTTATCTTCCACATAGTCTTATCCTGAGAATGAGATCTGTCACTGGTTACGTTACTTCTTGAGCAGGATGGTTTCTTTATTATCTTATTACTTTTTAACCCTATCACTTCCTGCTTCCTATTAAATTTAAATACTAACTAATCTACAGTCTGGATTAATATCCTTCTCTGTCTTCTTGGTTTCCTCCCAGGCCTCTTCCATGCTCTTTATGTCATCTCACAGAATCCTATCCCAGAGAGTGGTTACCAGGCAGTCACTGGTGGAAACAGCTACGGCTCCATCTAGGAGTACTGATATGGTCATTCAACCAATATGGTCCTTTTAATGACACACAGTCAATGCTTTTTTCTTTTGGATGCCCATTTGGCGTGAAACTAACCCCAGAATCTTGCGCTTATAATATGATTGTGTCAAACTATTATTACAGGTTCCTTTCTTCTTTTCTATGACTTCTGTTTTTGTTTTTGTTTTTGTAAATCTAACTTTAAAGATGTCGAAATGTTCGTAGCTTCCCTTGTCTTATATGGTAGTTTGTGAATCAGAAACAAAGTTCTTAAAGCCATAAAGATCAACTGTCCCCATAGTAGACCAACGCCAGAACAAGGAGTACAATTCAGAGCTTCAAAAGCAGAACGCCAATAAGCTAGGAGTTGACTCTTGAAGGACATCGATCCAAGAAAAGTTGATATAATTGGACAGAGACTCCAAAAACAAGACTTCCCGTGCAAGCACAGAAAATGGAACAGGTGTCATCGGCAAAACGCAGACAACGGGTTGATCCATATGTAAAGTCAAGATTGGTGTGAATGATAAACATCAGACACAGCTCCATCCAGGGAAGGAACAATAATGCTCTTCGCATAAAGACACATCAAAACAACGTATGTGTGCTAACATGAAGTTAACATGGTTGATTGACTTAAGACATGCGGTAGGATCTGTGAGATTTGTTCTATCAGTTTGGCTGATGAGGAAGCAACATATGAATTCAACACATTCAGGAAACAATGCTACAGTTCATGACGTGTTTAACACGTTCATTAAACTGTACAATGATGAGATTATATATTGTTTTATAGAGATGATCTCTTGTTTCCTGGGAGTGTAAAAGAAGAGAGAAGTTGAACATATTTTTTTTTTTCAGTTGTCGCGCGTCTTTGAAATTGAAGTA
This sequence comes from Petasospora petersonii, assembly GCA_030574135.1. Classification (NCBI taxonomy): domain Eukaryota; kingdom Fungi; phylum Ascomycota; class Saccharomycetes; order Phaffomycetales; family Wickerhamomycetaceae; genus Petasospora; species Petasospora petersonii. The sequence continues at coordinate 270,881 of JAJMEM010000001.1, forward strand.
CTGGGAAGAAAGCTCAATGTAACATGGGTCTCAGTTTCTTTTCTAAAACTCAAATAATATCCATAGTTGAAGATAATCTAAGAGATGTTTTTAAAAACGTACTGTTAACCCTAAGAATTTATCAGAAAGACATGAGCTTTTAAATCAGCGAGAATTCACTAATTTCTCTCAACATGCCAAATTTGTTACTACATTGGGAAGTTTCGCTTTTCGCCACTTTCAAAAGGTTTTCCCCAAGTCATGAAATTCGCTGACGAGGTTGCAGCCAGGGTGGCAACAACTTCCCTGGTTGTCCAATTTAAAAGGCGAACATTTGTTCTTTCCCGTAGAGCGACAGCATTCAAACTTTAATATGATACCTTTATCAATTAGAATTATAATATAGCCAAATTTCAGGTACATTTGTTTAATTAAGTTTGTCTATAATCTACTCTTGAAATCAGGGTAAGTAACCACCCTTTTATTTCAAGTGGTAAAGTTTTTGCTCTTTCCTGGCAACAAATGTGTCCCCAACCGGCATCTTTATGGGTTACCCGCCTGAGTTGCTCTGGTTAGCGCGCTTTTTCAACCAATGAGAGCTCGCCACGAAGCCTCGGTCTGCATCTTGCGAAAAAAAAGAGTCGCGGCGATATAAAATTTTTGGCATTTCTCCCAGCTTCTCCTTCCACTTCCTCCAAAAAAATCTTCCAAAGTTTCCGCGAAAAGCAACCACCCACCACAACACAGCATTAGCGCCTGGCAACCAACAACCAACGTTTGCCCGTGCACTCACAGCTACAACACACAAACACACACGCAGACTCTCAAGCAGACTCACTCAGGCGTACCCTAACGTTTCGAGTAAGAAAAGAGACTTTGGCCGAGACATAAAAGAAGCTTAACTCGAGCTCTTCATCTTTGTAATTTTCTCCCCCGACAGTTTGCCCCCTTTCTTGCTGACGCCTTCACTGCGCAGTTCAGCTTATTCCTATTTTTTCGCCACTGGAATTTTTCATTTCTACTTTAGGCAATTCACCTGACTTTTATTTTTTTGGCGAAGCTTTCTGAATTCGCGACATCCGAACACCAAGTTTTTTTCTTTTATTGTTATTCACTCTTCACTTCTTATCACTATGGCTACATCTTTGACAGGCAAGCCAAGTGCCTTTAAACGTTCCAAGTCTTTCTCTACACACTCACAAAATGTCACGTTTGCACCAAACAAGCGTGTGTGTCTAGCTCCATCGTGGGGTAGACGCAGTTCTACCACTCTTTCTGCCTTGTACACTTCTTCTTCAGAGGATGACGATTCAGAAGATGAGAAATGCTACTTGAACAACCAGAGAAGAGCAAGAAAGAGAGCCTCCTCTATGAGACAGCAGTCTATGTCTCTTGTTGACGACGAACTAAACGTGGCCATTTCTCAATACAGCGACATTGACGATGACGAGGGTGTTGACGATAAGGGGAATGAAAAGGAAATTGTCAAATCGACCCCTGTCTCGACTCCAGTTTCTCCAAGACAGAAGTCTGTGGAGAGAGAACTGGATTCTTTGTCTCGTCGTAACTCTCAGGGTGGCTTCTCTAGCGACTCAAAGTCCAGTGGTAGAAGATCTTCCGTTGACTGTGACAGAATTGCAAGAAACCGTTGCTTTGAATACTTGGTCTCTGCGATTGACGAGGCTTGGGCTCGTTACTGTGATGCTACTTCCTACGCCGAAGATGAGGTTTACAACAAGATTGACATTCCAAACACTCCAGCTTCACTGGGATTGTCCGAGAATGAGGAAGAAGAGGAAGAAGAAGAAGAAGATGATGATGATGTCGAGGCCGGCTACAGATCCTCTGCTACGAACATTACTGATTATGAAAGCGAAGGAAGTAAAAGTATCAGTGGCCAACCATCAAGCGTCAAGCTTCAACAACTCAAGGACCGTTTGCTCAAGGCCAAGTATTACCTCCAAGACTATTTGGAAGGCGATCATCCCGAGGAGGCTATAGCCTTCTGGACGAGATGGGACCTGGTTAAGTATGCTACTATAGAGCTTGTTGAGGATGACGATGATGATGAGGTTATTGAGACCACCATTGATGATCTGGAAAAAGGTCGTCTTTACAATTGTTGTGGGTAATCTGAAGAGTTATTACCCACTTACAAACAAACGAAGATATCCAGAAGTTTGTTCACTAAGCAGTGGATAAACGAATAATTTTCACATGTACACTAAGATTATGCTATATTGGTTCCGTTTCATTTCACAGGGTTTATGGTTTTTTTTTTGTTTCCACAAAATGGTTATTGTTATGTATTTGATGTTTTGCATGTTAAGAGTCAGCTGTATATATACAATATGACTGACTATTGGGTTAAGGGTTTTATTAAGCTTTTCATTTAAGAAAAAATAAGTCCAAAAGATAAAGAAGGAGTTTGTTTTCATTTCGATTGTAGTTTATATAACTGGATACTTTATTTTGTGGAGAGTGAAAACTGCTCGTTGCGTTGCGTATAAGCGGATCATTAGAATGGTGAACAAGTCTATCTTGGGGCGAAGATTGTGTGAATTCAACATATTCTTTGAGCTGGATTGATATGCTTGTAACCTCTGACCCAGGATTGGTCCTAATGTCCTGATATGCTCCACCAAGCTTGTATCTGGTTGTACTCGTGGAATTGTATCAGCATTCTTACGAAGAAGCAGATCATAACTCCTTAAGCATGACCAGAGATAGTCGATAATCCCAGAAAATAACAACGTTTCGCCATCTTTTGCACAAAATAAGTTAACAACAAATCCTGTATTAGCACCTATCAAGTCCATGACCATCCACACAAGTTGCTCAGATGTAGAGTGGTCATGCTCGAAAAAGCCAAGTAACTCAACGCACAAAATTGAGCTAAGCACTTTCGATGGGTCAAAGCTTATGAGTCTCTTTGGTTCGGTGTATCTCGTCTGTTCATCCATCAACCTCTTGAAAGTTACATCAATGGTGCTTGTGAGCAATGGGTAAAGCTGTGAATCTATCGAGATAAGTGATTTCACTCTTGATGCTAACACAGAGATGGACTGAGGTTGAAGCAACGAAAAGTCTTGTGGACAGTTGCTAAAGATCGTGGCACATAGGAGTTCAGGAGAGTTTGCCCTGCAAAGAATACTTGTAAGTTTCAAGAGTGGGAATATTGCGTTAGTGGTTTCTTTCCAGTCAAACAGCAAGGAGGAGTAATGGCCCAAAATGCTGTCCAGTCCTTGGTCATGGACAAAATACTTCTCATGAAGAAACTCAACCACAAGTTTACTTGTGTACTCTTTGGGATCTGTGGGAATCACAAGCCTTTCAATGGTATAAGTGAAGAGCATAAGGGCATTGACATGATAGAAACACTCAGTGTTGAAGTACTCCATCAATGGCACCACAAATTTCGAGTGAAAAGCATTCAAAAATGCAATGCTGATAGAGTCATGGCTGGAGCAGAACAAAATGTCAACGAAGAACTTCATAAAGTCGTCAAATTCCTTGAAGTTGTGGTTCGATTCGGATAGCTCGTCCAGAGTGAGAGCAGTTGGAGCAACCAACAGATCACTGTAGATGAACTGGTTGAAATTTGCGAGAAGCCCCGTCAGCACGGAGATGGGGAAGTCACTTTCCAAGAGCCACTGTTCCAGGTTTTTAGAATACCCGCTTATCAAGACGACGTGAAGAAGCGTATCCCTGGCTGCACCAGACAAATTGTCATCCATAAACATAAACGTCTTGGCCAATTCGTATATAGGGAAACAGTCGGGAGGGAGTCGTTTCTGAGACAACATATACATGACATCTGGATCTTTCACACCCTTTGTGAACCAGTAGTCAACCAACTCTGTTAATGTTAGGTAGTACCGGGTCAACTTTAAAACAAAGGTGGAGATTTGATCGAGTTTTTCCTTCTGTAAATGAGAAAACCGAAGACAACTGATAAGGAACACTCCCATAATCTTACTAGTGCGATGGAGAACAGCCTCGAACTCAACAGAGTAATCATCATATCTTTTGGTGATCTCAGTCAACAACTGATCAAAGATACCAATGAAGTCTGCAGTGGCACCTATGGGAACATGCGATATGTCCACCCTGGCAAGAAGTAATAGCACGTCATGTTCAAATAAAGCAAAGACCTTCAGATCATCAGCGATAACAGCCTTGTATGTTTCATGAATAGTGTGACTGAACTCACAATCAAGTTTCTGAACCTCCTATCGAGCGATGAGATCGGTTAGTTGAAAGAGAGAGAGAGAGAGAACACAGATATAGTTGAATAGATTCAAATATTATAAGAATACCCACGCTCAAACAGTATGAGATGACCAGAGTGTGCAAGTTGCTTAAAGTTAGCAGAAACTCCGTGTCCTTGGGCAGATTGACAGTAACAGTTTTCTTTTCCTTGAAGGCCAAGTATTTGTCTTTAATCATAGCGGAGGACGGCCACATCATGTTGTACCGTGTTTCGATCATCGCTATTCAGATGGAAATAAGCAGAGACTAAAAAAGAAAGGAAACAATGTCCAACAATGCATTGCTGAATCGTCTATTTTCTCCAATGTGAAACCCAATTCACTCCAAAATAAAAGTGGAGAATACGATGGTTTTTGTGGCAGAACAATGTAGATCGATGCACAAACACCCGAACACCACATCTATCTCAAAGCCTCCACAACGAAACATTACTAAAATGGGTACATGAAACATCTCCGTGTTTTGCCTCTTGGGGGAAAGATCTTGTAACCAGATTGATTTCTTTTTTTTCATCTCCCCTTTGTTTCAGGTTATCTTCGTTGTATTTGCGAGGAACAACTTGACACATACATCAAACACACGTTTCTTTGGTATTTAATAAAGGACGTGTTTCTCCCCCTCTTCCCCGTACTTATAAGTGCCCCTGTTGATGATGAACAACTCAAGAGAATCGGATCCAAGAATGACAGCTTACAACTCATACAACTCCTGGAACCAAACTCCCGGCACACATCCTCAGAGAAGAGCAACCACGGTCCATGGGATGATGGGCATGAGACGAGACACCAACACTGGAGGTGGTAACTACTACTCCAATCAGACGACAGGAGCTTCTCTAAATCCGCAGTTAACAACCAGAACGATGACCCCATCAAATATCTGGACTGAAGTATCCTCTAGTTCTGCTGTAACACTTGATGATGAGTTCCAAGGGAGAGTTGCTTCATCCATTGACGATTTGAAAAGGGGCCCATCTTCTTGGAGCCAGAGAACAAACATCGACATGAGACCTTATCTGACCAGTAAGAGATCATCCCAAGATCAGAACAATAGCAAGAGATTTAAGGATAATGACTATTCCAACAACTACATTCACACAGGAGAGTTTCCAACCAATTTTGTCCGCAACGTTAAAAACCCAGTTGAAGGCTACCCAAAGCTTCAGAGATTGTTCCAACTGAAAGAGTCCCAAACTGATAGATATGCATGCACACCATACGGTGCTAGAGTAGACATGGATGATTTGGTGCCTACTCTGAACAGGTGGATCCATAAAGATAAATTGCTGTTTGACGTGATCATGATTGGTGCGTTGACCGAGAATCAGTTCATCTTCCCATTGCTAACACAGCTGCCTCTGGAAAAACTTTGCTCCAAGCCTGGATTCCTCTTTGTCTGGGCTTCTGCTAAGAAGATCAATGAACTAACCATGCTGCTCAACAGTGACGGCTGGTCGAAGAAGTTTAGAAGATCGGAGGAGCTGGTGTTCATCCCAGTCAACAAGGACTCTCCATACTATCCAGACAAGGACGCCAGAGAGGAAACTTCACTCATGGAGAACACACAATGGCACTGCTGGATGTGTATAACTGGTACTGTGAGAAGATCTTCCGATGGCCACTTGATTCATTGTAATGTTGACACGGACTTGAAGATTGACAACCCAGGCGATACCCAAGAGAACCAAGTTGTACCAAATCACATATACAAGGTTGCTGAGAATTTTAGCAGTGCTACTAGAAGACTCCATATCATTCCATCAAGATCTGGCTACAAGAACCCAGTCCGTCCAAGACGTGGCTGGGTTATTATGTCTCCAGACATTATCATTGACAACTTTGAACCATCCCGTTACAAACAGGAGATCAGCAGCATTGGTAACAACGTGCCACAGACTCAGGAGATTGAGTCCATCAGACCAAAGAGTCCTACTCCAAGAAAAGCTCAGCTAAATCACCATCAGCACAACAACAATCAGCATCAACCAATCATCACCCATTAAGGGATCGTATGACAAATTTAAGCGCTTACGAACTATATCTTGCATTTTGGCTCTAGTATAATCACTATCTTCGCTTCGTTACATTTTATTTAGCTATATATATAATCATGAACCTAGTATACGATGTAATAACCCAACAGAGTATGAAAGTCCCAATAGCCAAGTGTGAATTCCAATATATTCAGTATAATTTTGTTGATGCTGTTATACTTTAATCTTATAAGTCACTTAAACCAGTTCTGAACACCCTCTGCAATTGGGGTCAAAATACCCTTCTGTTTTGGAACGTACTCAATTCTGTGGTAGGAATTCATGTTCTTTCTCAACAAGATCTGGTAACAAGTGGCAGAACCCTGTCTGGAAATGATAGTCGATGAAGCAAGGAAGAATTCCCAGATTCTGAACCATCTGATTCCATATTTATTAACAATCGAGTCCTTGTTACCCATCCAGTTTCTGTACCATCTCCACAAGGTAGCAGAGTAGTGCACACCAATGTTGTCAATGGAGACAACCTCAAATCCGGTAGCCTCCAAAGAAGAAGTGACAAAGTCCAATGGAGTGGAGGCATCTGCACCTGGGAAGATGTACTTGTTCATGAACAAACCCCAGATGAGGTCTTCGTACTGCCAGGACTTTCTCAAACCAGCATACTGCAAGAAGAACAATCCATCGTCATCCAACATGTCGCTAACTTGTTGCAAGAAGGCAGAGAACTTTCTGATACCAACGTGCTCGGCCATCTCCAAACAGGTGATCTTGTTGTACTTTCCTTCTGGAACTGGAGTGTCTCTGTAGTCCAAACACAAGATCTCAGACTGTGAGGTTGGAATACCATGCAATTTCAACTTCTCGTTACCCCACTTGGTCTGGTTTCTGCCCAAGGTGATACCAGTGACCTTAGCACCGTAAATCTTGGAGGCGTAGGTGGCAAGGGTACCCCAACCACAGCCCAAGTCAAGTAATCTCTCGCCTTCTTTCAAGTCGATCTTGTCACAGACAACCTTCAGCTTGTTGTCCTGGAGCTGCTCGAGGGTCTCCTCTTTCTCAATATCAGAGATGATACCGGAGGTGTACACCATACGGGAGCCCAAGAACCAGGTGTAGAAGTCGTCACCACGATCGTAATGGTCACGGACCTGCTCCTCGTCCTGGGATCTGGTGTGCATGATCACCTCTGGGATCATACCAAGCAAGAAGAACTTGAAAAGAGACAAGGTGAAAGAGAAGGAAGCCCAGTCATGTCTGTACTCCAACACGTCCAGAGCATCGCCCTTGAAAGAGACCTTGTTGGCAAAATAGAGCTCATGGAAAGTCTCCATTGGGATCTTGTTGTTACCAGAGTATTTCTTCTTGAGATCTTCATCATGGAACTCCAAGTAGTACTCAACTCCTCTGTTTGGCAGTTTGACCTTCTCGTTAAGTCTTGGAGAGTAAGTAGAGGCCAAGGTCCAGTAGGCCATCAAAATAGGCAAGACGAGGAGGAGAGCAAAGAAGAGCCATGTCTTGAAACCACCACCGAGCTTGTACTTCAAGTAGTATGGAATACCAGTGCACAATGCAATCACGAGATAGTTGCTGAAATTTCTGGAACCTGGGCCATCAGCTGGCAATGGTGCATTCTTGATTGCTGGTGACTGTGGATATGAGTTAGTATATAGTCAATTACGAATATCAATTGAGTACTCACAGCAGTGGTTCTAACACCACACTCCGACGAAGGCTTTGGTGGGGCCGTAGTGGCCGGGGTAGGTTTAAATTCGTACCCAAGGAAAGAAGACATTTACTGCAGTTGCAATTGGGGAAGTCTTTCTTTCTTTTATTCCTCTCTTGATGGTTTTTATAGAGAAGAAGGAAAGATGTTGAGAATGGAAGAAGAAAGAGGGAAAAAAGATCAGAACAAAAGGGCGACGTGTATTATATTTGGAGATTATTCAATTTCTCCATGGCTGTCTGGGCAACAACGACAAGACGCGACATTTTTTCGCCATTTGACGAAGAATGACAGAATGGGCACCCTAAAATAAAAAAGTAAAAAGAAATGTGGGGTTTATTTTATTTATATTCTAGCTAAAGACATCAATTGCGTTCATCTTTGTATTAAATTGTAAGAATTTATTACTTTATATTCTCTCTCTCATCTTTCTCTATGATCAAACCCCCCTAGAACTGAACAGCATCCCCCTTCATTAAGGATTCGCGATTTTGCGCCAGATGGATGACATAATCTGCCAGATAATCTTACTAAGCAACCCTTACAACAATTTTTTTTTCTTGTAGCCCGATGAGTTTGAGACTTCTCCTTGTTTTTAATAAATTCAAATAATCATCTAAAGTATCACTACCAAGATGGCCAAACTTGTTCACAATGTCCAGAAGAAGCAACACAGAGAGCGTGCTCAAACGAGTGACCGTAAAAAGTACGGTCTTCTCGAGAAGAAGAAAGATTATCAACTCCGTGCAAGAGACTACCACAGAAAACAAGACACACTGAAGGCACTGAGAGCCAAGGCCTCAGCGAGAAATCCAGATGAGTACTACCATGCTATGGTCTCAAAGAGGACTGATGAGCGTGGTATCTTGATCTCAGAGCGTGATACTGAGGTGCTAAGTACGGATCAAGTCAAGCTCTTAAAGACTCAGGACTCTGCATACATGAAGACATTACGTACAGAGGAGCTGAACAAGATTGAGAAGTTACAGAAGAACTTAGTGTTCCAATCTACTGGATCCCATACCGTGTTTGTTGACAGTGTAAAGGAGAAGGAGTCATTTGATGCTGCTAAACACTTCAACACTGATAAGAACCTGTTGAGCTCAAGAGAAAACAGACTTAGAGTCAGCCAGTTGGAAACACAGCAATCTTTGCTTCCTCAGCTGGAGGAAATGGATATCAAAGCTGCTTTAGATAAGAAGAAGTTAAAGAAATTTGCTCAACTTCAGGCACATTTGGAGAGACAGAAGAAGCTCAAAGAAGTTGAGGAGCGTATGGATATTCAACGTGAAGGTATGAAGAAGGGTAACAAGAAGAAAGTCACTGATGCTGCTGGAAGAACAGTTTACAAGTTTAAAAAGGAACGTAAACGTTGAAGAAAGAGCAGAAACATTGTATACAAGAACTGCATACAACATTCATATACTTTTACTTAATGACCACGATTTAATGTCTCATACAAAAACAAAAGGAATATAGCATTTTGTTTCTTTTTTATATCTCTAGCATGTAATTCAAATACTATTCAATAAGTGACCTTCCAAGTCTTCACAGCAGCATCGGAACCACCGGACACAATCACATCGTCTTTCAGCCAGCCAACGGTGTTGACACCATCCTTGTGAGCATTCATAAACTTGATATTCTTCATTGGCTTATCAACTTGGTACACAATGATATTCGTGTCCAAAGAGCCAGAAACAACGTGGTTGTTATCCGCGTTCCAAGCAATACTGTTGATGCGACCAGTGTGGAAAGCCCAGCGTGACGTCTCAATGGATTTGGTAGCGATGTTGTAAAGGATGATCTTACCAGAAACATCACCAACAGCGAGATGCGCACCGTTTGGTGAGAAAGAGATATATGAAGCAGCAGCACGACCATCTGGAAGGTCAAACTCCTTGGAACCATTCAATGCTGAGAAGATAGAAACAGAGTTGTTTTGGAAACCAACAGCAATGTACTCGGAGGAGGCACCAACAGCTGTGGCAGGTGATGACAGCTTAGTAGTGAACTTTGCAGAGCCAGAGCTGTATCCAACCAATGTATCTTCTGTAATCACAGCAACTATGTCACCTGAAGCAGACAGTGCCTTTGGCTGAGCAGAAATGTCAACTGTTGTCGAAGCATCCAACGTTTGGAGCTTATCATCCCAAGCAGCAGAGTAAACAGTCTTCTTGGAGTCCTCCACTAGGTCAACAACCAAGTTTGAGTGGCCCACTTCATAGGATGCTTCGCCTGTGGCAGTGTCCCATTTACAAACTCTTCCGTCATAGGATCCAGTATACAATTCACCATCCTTGGTGACAACAGAGGCAGTGATTGACTTTTGGTGGCCCTTGACTACTCTCACTGGCTTATCGGATTCCTCTGTCCAGTAGTTCAAGTCACCATTGTAAGACAAGGAAATCACATACTTGGCAGTAGCAACAACGCCCAACTGGTGGTTTTCCAGCTTCTTCTCCAATTCCCATGACTTGATGACCTTACCAGAAGAAACATTCCAAAGTTTTACAGTAGCATCGGCAGATGCGGTGACAAACTTTTCATTGTCAACCCACGAGACTGCAAAGATACCACCTTCGTGTTCACCTTCGATCTTCTTGGCAAACTCGCCGGTCTTACCATCATACAACACTATGGATCTATCGGCACCAACAGAGACCAAGTGAGTGCCATCTGGAGAGTACTTAACATCTCTAACGAAATTTGTGTGGTTACCTCTTACACTGGATTCGAACCTGAATGGAGGTCCATGGTAGAACACCAACGCAGAATCATCAGAAACAGTAGCAGCTCTGTATGGTCTCACCGGTCTGATGGCGACGCTGTTAATCTGTGCCGAGTGGCCAGAGATCTCACCGACAGTGTTACCAGAGTCCCAGGAGAAGGCGTGACCATAACGTTCTTTACCGTTACCAACGGCAATGACACGCTGAGAGTCAGCATCCCATGCAATGGCATTGATACGTCCGTTGATTATCTGGTACTCGCCTTTCAACACGAGGTCTTCACCCATAGTGTCCCAGATCTTGACGTTACCAGACTCATCACCGGAAGCCATGTAGAAACCCGAGGTAGAGAATGAGGCAACAGTGGTGTTGAAGTTGTGCTGAGTGTATTGGATCGACTTGGATGGAGTTTCAACGTCACGGATGAAGATGGACTTACCACTGGCATATGCGATTCTATCATTCTTCTTGTCGTAGGAGAGGTGCGTTGATTGGCCACGGGTGGTGTTTGGAAGCGCAGCCCAAATTGATTGTTGTGTGATAGGCATTTCTTAGTGGATAACCAGTGGAGGAGAAGAGAAATTCAAGAAATAATAAGATTTAGACCGTTATATAGTAGCTTTGACTGTATGAAGTTGATTTGTTGTTCTTTGGAGGGTGATCAAGTTCGAAATGTCCGGGTTTCCTTTGAAGCATGGTACGCGCCACAACAAACATAAGAAAACAAACTTGAACTTTCAACTTTCATCTTTTTTGATGAAATTAATTCAATTCCAAAGGAGACGCAAATACAATCAAATGACAAGAGACAGTGAGAAACCCGTGTGTCTCATTCCCGAGATCTTTGATACATCGTACACGCCTGATTCTGAGGTTTTCACGCTCATATACGATCTTCCTCGTCCTATCAGGTCGTTAGCATGGAACGGATCACTGCTTTGTGCCTCGCATGATTCAGGTGTTTCCATCTTAACACCCGTGAGAAAGACTGCACCAATTGCTAAGAACTTGCCTTCGGAGTTTCAACAAGAGTGGGTATTCCAGATGAGCGCGTATACGATGAAATCAGCAGTGTCACTAGCCATGTTCACATCTAAATGGCTGTGTATGGCACTTGATAACGGTGTTGTGGTGTTGATGAATCATTTGGATGGGTCACAGATACAACTTCCTGGCAAGATTGACATAAATTCGGTTGATGTGTCCGATGACGGCACTGTTGTTGTTGCTGATGATGATCAAAAAGTTGTCATCTGGGAGCATGGAAAGATCTCCAAGACTGTCTACTTGGATACCATTCCACAATTGGTGAAGTTCTGGGTGGATAAGGACTCGGATAAAATTGTTGTGAGTGATGGGAAAACGGTACAAGTATACGATTGGAGAAAAGACACTCTCTTGTGTACGCTCTACCCACTGCCATACTCGCCAAATGCACAGACATTTATCTCTGATGTGTTAATCATGAATGGAAATGTTATCGTCATTGGAGACGGCTGGTGGAAGGAGTATAACCTTGACACGCTCTCTGGTGGTGCTGGACTCACCACACCAACATCGCAGGGCTCTCTTAATGGATGGATACCAAAGTCCAAGTACATCTCATCTCAAACGGCTCCACTAATTGGAGGTGTGACATCAGACAGATCCTGTTTCTATGATTTAACGACGCACTCTGGACAAGCTCAGCTTTTCAAGATGGACCTACCGTGTGTAACTGTTAGTGCTGGAGCTATTAATCATGATGGTGTTGTTGCCATTGTTGCTGGTTCCAAACTCATCTTGACCAAGCCATTTGACAGTTATGAAGCTGTTCAGTATTAAAAAGAAAAAGACTGGGTTTTTTAGTAGACCAATAGAAGATCGAATAAATTAATGAGATCCATTTATTATATGTCAATCTGTATTGTATTGTATTGTATTGTATTGTATTGTATTGTATTGTATTGTATTGTATTGTAAGTCATGAAAGACATAATGGTATTGATACATAACATAAAGGAGATCGCGCACCGAAAAAAGAGATGAAAAGTTTACTATCTTTTATTACCTCCACTTAAATAAATATCTACAAAACACGCATTAACTTCATATAAAAAATGTCTCGTGTTAACATGTTTAATTTCTCAGCAGTTCTTTTATCTTGCTTTGTTGGTTTATATACTGGTATGTTTCTTTTCTCCCTTTTCTCTCCCAGTCTACACACTAACACATTTTTTTTGAAAAGGCATTAGGTTCTTTGAGCCAATCATTGTGTAAGTCTTAAGATCCTCCTATGAGAAATTACCCATACTAACTATTAAGCATAAAAGTGAGAGATTGAGAAAAGACGGTTCATTACGTCAGGATATGCAGTTCCCAGAATACGATGAAGATGGTGAAGTTATCCTTCCAGATGGTGTTCAAAAACCAGATATCTTTAAAATGATCACTGGAGAACAGAAGCTCGAAGAAACCACATTAGCACCTGATTTACAAGAAAAAATGGCTGTGAATACCAATTCAAAGGAGTTCACAGATAAGAAATAACTTGTTAAAAGCTGTTCACTATTATATTTATATATGAAGGGGAAATGAAGTGTAGTCTAAAATATTTCCGTTTTCGGACATTAAATTCCTTTTTTTTTATTTTCCTAAAAAAATTTCCAAGATGAGAACCCCCTTTCATCATTTATACACCAATAAAAACCAGAATAACCAAAAAAAACAATGGGAAAGCTTAAGAAAAGATCAAGATCAGCTAAAAGGAGAGTGAACCCACTCGCTACTTCAAACTCAAAAGAAAATCACGATGAACAACTCACAAAGACAAAGATTCTCCCATTGATGGAGAAACTCAAGTCGATGATCCCAAATGAAAAATCAATGGCTTTGGGTTCCATCGCCGTGTTGTCTGATGACCCAAAATTCAGGAAATTGTTATTGAAAGAGAAACTCGTCCAAACTGTTTTAGAGCGTTGTATCACAGATTCAAATCCAGAGATTGTTGTCGAATCGTTTGGTCTGCTCAGAAACCTTGTCATTGAAGAAGGTTATGACGTTTCCGTTTACCTGTGGAGACAGAACATTTGGGTAACAATACAGTCCTCATTGGAAAAGTGTGCAAACGGCTTCGAAGCTTACAAAGCAGACACGAAGAAGTTTGGCAAAGTCGAACAGAGCTCATTGTTTGATCTCACTGAGAACCTCATCGCATTGATCACCGGACTCGCTGGCTCTTCTGATGACATCTTCAGCCAGATTATGCTCAAATTTGGTCCAATCCGTGATTTCATCAAATCTATCATTGAATTCGGTGTGGACTTGGGTGCTAAAGAGTTGAAGATATCCGTTACGCTGTTCAATGCCATATTAGACCTCCTCTACGATTTCTCATCCCAATCTGAAGAATTCATTGACCAACTGACTACAGAGTGGAACTTAGACCTCAATGTCCTTTCCCAGTTCATTGCCTCCATTACACGTATTGATGCCCTATCACGTGTATACGTCCAGGGAATCAAACTCCAAGTTCTCGAAGCGTCATCATCGAATACAAAAGACAAGGATATCGCCATAATCATCAGAGAGACAATCGTTCACGTGAAGAACATAAACATCAACGAGGCAAGACAGACACTCATAAGAGAAATTGATAACTCAAACCCAGAAGAGATCAAAACTGACGCAAAGAGACGCGCTACTGCTCGTTCCCAGCTCCAAGCTGTCCAGTTGGCAGTCGAGGTCATCACCGCAGCCATTGAGATTGTGGGCTTCAACGCTGAGCGTGGTGGGAAGAAGTACAAACACGAAGACTCCTTATATGAGTTATTACTATCACAGGTTCCAGAGGTGCTAGTGGCTCTGCTCAACGAGGTGGAGTTCAGATCAAGAGCCCTGACCGCATTAAACAACCTCAGTTGGTTGTTCGTTACCACACAATACGCAATCGAAGAGTGGGCTACAGCTTCTGCTAATCTCTGGGGATCACTAATTGGTGTTTTGTCATCTGAGAATCCTTTGAACTTGGATGAAAAGATCAGTGTGTTTGGTGCTCTGTGGGCTATTCTAATCGTTCTTGGTGATGCTTTGCCAGTGCAAGATGAGTTCGTCAAGCAGACCATCAATGACTACGAAAACACACTGGGGTTGTCAACAGAAGACTCTCAACAGAAGGAAGAATATTTGACAAGACTTATAGGTTTCCTTGGTACTGTAGCTAAGCAGCAAGGACGTGTTGAGAGAAATGCAGTGATTGGTACTTTGTTCCTCAACACCCTAAACAAACTCCCAGCTACGCCCGGTAAAGTTGTTGTTGAGATTTTGGACATTATGTATGAGATCTATGGTGATGCTGAGTTCGACTACGATGCCCCAGTGTTTGTTGAACAAAACTTTTTGGAAAAGCTGGAGGTTTTCACACCAAAGATCAAGACTGCTGTGAAGCTGATCGATAAGAACGTCGATGCCCAGCTCAAGTTAAAGGCTGAGGAGGTGTTTATGAATTTGAGTCGTTTCATTCAGTACAAAAAGTCTGAGCGCTAGTAAAATTCATATAAACCCTCCCAAATAGACTATTTGTTGCTTAGAAGCATTAAAGACCGTAGGCATTCATTTAATAAAACACATTCATTTTAGGCATCACTTACCAGCACGGTTGGCAAACTCGTGGTAGTACTCTAACATCTCTGTTGTGATACCCTTGGTCATAGAGTTCAGTGCCATATCAAAGTGTTTCTTCTTCACATTCTGTGCCTCTCTATCTTCACTCAAAGCAGCAGTACCAGCTTTTTGAATGACATTGACAACTTCTGCACCAGAACAGCCGTCGGTGGCATTTGCCAATTCTTCCAATGAGACATCATCCAAGTTCATATGCTTCGTTCTATTCTTCAAAATCTCCAAGCGGGCATTAAAGTCAGGTGGAGACACATAGATATGGCTGTCCAATCTTCCAGGTCTAAGCAAAGCTGGATCAATCTCGGTAGGTCTGTTAGTGGCACCTACCACAACAACACCCTTCAGCTCTTCCACACCATCAAGCTCATTCAACAAGGATGTCAGAACGTTACCAGCAGCAGCAGTGGAAGAGCCACTCTCCCTATCAGCACTCAAAGCATCGATCTCATCAATGAACAAAATGGAAGGAGCAGCAGCCCTAGCTTTTCTGAACATTTCTCTAATCTTTCTCTCAGACTCACCAACGTACTTATCAAAGATCTCAGGGCCTTTAATAGTCAAGAAGTTCACACCAGACTCAGTGGCAAGAGCCTTAGCAGCCAATGTCTTAGAACAGCCCGGTGGGCCATAGAGCAACACACCTTTTGGAGCCTGAATACCCAGTCTCTTAAATCCTTCTGGTGCTTGTAATGGTAGCTCCACAACATCTGCAAATGTTTTCTTCAGTGTTTCCTGACCACCAATGTCACTCCAGTAGACCTTTGGTGTCTCGAGGAAGATCTCCTTCATTGCCGAAGGCCTAATATCAATCAGAGACTGTTCAAAGTCCTCAAGTGTGACAAATGAGTCCTCAATAGTCAGTTCCTGGTCCTTCATACGCTCATACACCTTTGAGACAGATTGTTCACACAAAGAAGCAATATCAGCACCGACGTATCCGTGAGTCTTGGAAGCGATATCGGAAATCTCATCATCAGTTAGAGTGTGGTACTTGATCTGTTGTAGATACAACTTCAAGATATCATGACGGGAATCAGCATCTGGAATACCAATTTCAACCTCTCTATCGAACCTTCCTGGTCTTCTTAGTGCAATATCAATAGAGTTTGGACGGTTAGTAGCTGCAACGATCACGAGTCTTCCATGACTTCCTATGCCATCCATCAGTGTCAGCAACGTAGCAACAACGCGAGACTCTGCCTCACCAGAATCATCATTATCACGGCTTGGTGCCAAAGAGTCAATTTCATCAAGGAAGATGATGGCAGGTTGATACTTTCTTGCCTCCATGAAGTACTCTCTCAGCTTCTGTTCTGTTTCACCCAAGTACTTGGACACAATAGAAGGCCCATCAATGGTCAAGACATGCGCATTAGTCTCAGCAGCTACAGCACGCAAAAGCATCGTCTTACCAGTTCCTGGTGGACCATGTAGTAAGACACCACGAGGCGGATTTGTACCGAAGCGGGCAAAGAACTCTGGGTGGTGCAACGGCAATTCGATGGCAGATTTGAGCTGTTTAATCTCTTTTGAGAGGCCACCGACTTGGTTATAAGAAGCCTTCTTCGGCAAGTTGTATTTGGAGTGGGCACAAGTCTCTTCTGTAAATGAAAGAGTGGTTGAACCACGCTTGAAGAGGAGCGGTGGTGAAGAGAATCTCTGGAAGCCTCCTTCTTCCTGTGGTTCTGTGGTAGGCTCTTCAATCTTTAAATTCGAGATGTCAGGAACATCATCAGCTTCCACAATAATCAGGTCTTGCACAATCTTTCCCTCGTCTTCAGTTTCCCCAGGGACGCCCATCTTCTGGAATTGCATACCGGGCATTATGACCCCCACTTCGTCCAACAACTTCTCTACACTCTTCTTTGCCCGTTCACTCAACTTTGTTCCTGATGCCGTACCAACACTCACAGAGACAGCATAAGAAGGTTGTACGTCAACTTTAGAGATCTCCAACCTGTCACCAAGCAAAATGTTGTTCACGCTCCTCAGTGCATGTGGGACTTGGATGACATTGAATGGGGCATTAGAATCAGAAGGGTTTGCAATGGCCAACAGTCCAGAGCCGTCGCCTTCCTTGGCGATATGGATCATAGATCCTGGGATAATGTCACTTCCCTTCAATACTGAAGGGTGAATGAGGACTTTAGCAGCATATTTAGCGTTAAAATGAGGGGATGGTCTTGCAATGAAGGAGCGAGGGATCTTGAGTTTAGGTGTCTTTGATGAGGTTTCCGGCTCCTCTGATGAAGAAGACTTCTTTTTTGGTGTGTTCTTAGGTGTTCCTGGCCTTCCAGACATTTTGTCAATTACCTCTTAATTTAAAGCCATAATCCTATATAAATATATTGGTAAAGCTCAGCTCATCGGGTTGATTTTTGACTGAAAACTTCCATGGTTGGGGACACACAGTAGGCGCGCTTTATTAATTTTTCATAAGGAACTTCCGACCAATCCATTGTCCACACTTTTTCAGCAGTGTTAAAAGATCTTCTTAAAGGACTTGGTTATATTTCTTAAGTGACTCTTTCTAATACTCACACACATAATTCATGCATCATGATTCGAACACGGATTGTGAAGCCAAGTCTTAAACGGTTCCCGGGAAGCACAAGACAATATCAGTCTCTGGCAATGAGTTTAATCAACAGTCCCCACATTCCTTTCCAGACAGAGCCAAAGCAAAAACAAAAGCCTACTCCAACGATCAAGGTACTTCTCCAGTCATTCAAGTCACACAACCACAAGCAAAGAAGAATTAAACCATGCTTTGATTTCATCCGAAACTTCCTTGGATCGACATACTCTTTGGGTGAAGAACTCCTCTTTTTAATTGCCCACCCAGACCGACAGCTTACTACATCGAACAGTGTTTCATCAGACATACTAGCTAGCGCAGGGTATTCTCTCTTAAAGCTTGAATCAACGAAATTTTTGCTGAAGCACGCCACGCAGTTCTCTGAAGATGGAACGGACATTTTTGATAGCTCGATCTTTGCAACCTTTTTAAAGCCCAAGACACTGAATGTGTTCCTAATAGGTAAATCATTCCATACCCACTTTCACAATCTACAAGGAAGCCGAGCAGACCCGCTTCATGCTTCCCAAAGAGCTTTGTTCATCCTGATTGGAGCGGTATGCCACGCTCATGGTAAAGAAGCCGCTTCCAAGTTTATTGAGACGAATATTTTCAAGGGAAAAGAAGGACTAATGGAGATTGCTTCTAAGTGATTTATATGATTCTAGTAACGATGTTATGACCTTTGATGTATATAAAAAAAGCATTGCCCTTGTAGAGGCTTCAGTGTTAAGCTTCCTAGAGATGAACCCCTTGAAACACCTGGACACCACATGTGTCTAGGCCTCTGCTCAAATTTCGCCAACTAGTAAGTAGTAGGAAACATCCACCCTTTCTCATCTCCCCTTAGATTCTAATAATTAGGCCATTTCTTTAACCAGAACCTGTCAAAATGGAGGAAACACTATCGTCATTCTTCAAGTGTAACTCGTGTCAAATTCAGTTTGCCAACTCCGATGCCCAGCGTTATCACATGAAAACCGACTGGCACAGATACAATTTGAAGCGTAGAGTTGCTGGTCTTACTCCGGTTGATGCTGCAGTATATGCTGAGAAAGTGCAACAGTCTCAACAGTTCCAGGAGGAGACTGATGAGTTTGGCTTCAAAGTTGTTAAACCAAGAGAAGAGAAACAGAAGCTTCACATCCATAAGCAAGGGCACTATCACCAAGCATTGGACCTTGCTCATCGCAGAGGTCGTCTGAGCAGTACCAAATCCACCGAGCCACAAGGACGAGATGACTCACCTTCCTCCGTTGCATCTGAACTATCCCGATTCTCTCTTGGTGAGTCTGTGTATTCTCATCCCGACACTATCACTGATGTTGACAGCAACATGGAGACTTCATCCGAAGCTGGCACTTCTGATCCTGACTACCGTGTCTCCAGTGACTCTGAGGAAGATGACAGCGATCTTGAGTATGACTCTCAGTTTGAAGAAGAGCCAATCCAACCGATCACGAGCTGCATTTTCTGTGGACTGCCCCACAAAGATCTGGAGACGAATGTCACCCACATGTTCAAAAGTCATGGGCTTTATATTCCAGAACGTACCTACTTGACCGATCTTCGTGGCCTGCTGAGCTTCTTGATCTCCACCATTGTGATTGATAACGAGTGTTTATGCTGTAATTTCCAGGGGAAAAACCTTGAGAGTATCAGGGCTCACGTCACATCAAAGGGCCATTGCCGGCTGCCTTATGAGACCAAGGAGGAAAGAGCTCTGTTTGCCAAGTTCTACGACTTCTCATCAATCTCTGAAAAACCACATAAATCGAAGACCACAAAGTCCGTAGGATTCAAGGATGAAGGTGATGATACTATTGTTCAATCTGAAGAGGAGGAAATGGGCACTGATAAGGAGGATGACTACGGTATCAACGACAACTATACCGTTGCCACTATTGATCCTACGGATTCAGAACTTACCCTTCCAAACGGAGCTAGGCTTGGTCACAGAGCACTCAATAGAATTTACAGACAACACATCCATCTTCCAAGACAACCAACAGAATCACAATTGACTGTTGCCACAGCTGACCGTCGTTTGGCTTCCGGATTGACTTTAGCAGAGAACAATAAGCAGCTTAAAGAATCTCAACACGCTGAAGTTAAACATAAGAACAAGAACCTGATTAGAGGTACAAAGAGAGTTAACTTCCAACCTCATTACAGAGACCCAATGTTAGGTGGTTGAGATGGTTGATGGCTGGTGTTTAGCACTGAAATTTGACATTAGAATTTGATAGTAGTAGACTTTGTCGCTGAACATTTCATATAAGCACCCTAGAGATGATACACGTCACGCTCAATAAGCAACTGTTCTATTACGTTTAAAAGTTATGTTCTATCACCGCTAAAGGTTTTCATGATCGATTTCCCACTAAGTTTTCTCACTGCCGATCTGAATTCCGACTTCTGGGGAGTAGGTTGGCTAACAATATCCTTTTCATCCACTGGTGACCTGACTGAAGATGGAGCGTTCGTGTACTTTGGTAGTGTTTTTTGTGTGTTCAAAGTTCTCCCTTCAAGGAGTTGTGCCTCGTGTGCTTGTTGGACGGATCTGAACCGTTGAAGTAATTCCATCCATTTGAAAGAATTTTTTGCCAGCTCACTCACAGATTCAGAAACTGTCTTAGAGTCCTGTGAGGATGTGCCAGCGTTAGGGAAGGCTGACATCAAGGAAACACTGCTCAATCTGTTCTTCAAGGTCGAGAAGGCTGTGGATTGAGGAAGCAGCATGAGAATACCATGCAGGCATTTGTGGAGGTACGGGTACTTCTCTGGTTCAAGCAACTGGAGTCTGACACGGGTAAACACTGGGGATTCAAGCAATTGGACGAGAATGTCAATCTGGACCAGCACATTGACGGTGATTTCAAAGTCCACAAATATTTGAAGAACAGAGTAAGCAAGCTCATAAGACTGGGCCAGGAGACAGAGTGCCAGAGTAGCAGGAGCATTGTGGCACCAGGCTTTGAACAAGGAGGAGAAGAATTCCCAATCGTCCTTGTCCTCCAAATTTCTCAATCTCTTTCTCAAAGAGGACAGCTCTGGAGCAGTAATCAAGTTGTTGTTCAATATTTGAATGATGATACCAACAAAAGTAGCATCCTCCTCCTGTTCCAAGACTCTTGCAAACGTCTGGTAGACTCTGACTGGATTCAACGAAATACACAATCTTCTCAGAATGAAGTTACCTCTAGTCTCCAATAACTTCTGATCTTGCTTAAACAGGTCAAGCATGCTCACCATGAATCTTGAAAAGTCCTCATCCTCACTTTCATACGAGATGTCAGTGATGAGTTGCAAGTCTCTGTAGATGACTTCCTCACTTGGATCAGACAAGGCTTTGAGCAACGTCATGAATAAGTCGTGGTGCTCCAGTAGTGCCTTTGGAGACTTCTTATGCATCATCTTCAACCACTCCAATGACGCAACCTTTGTAGTCTCATTGTCATTCAAAAAGTGTAGAGTCAGCACATTGATGGTTGAACTGTAGTTGAGCTTCTTCTTTTCATCTTCAGCACTGAGGGAGGAGATGAAGGACATCAAGCGGCTATTGACCTCCTTGGCACTCTCTTTACTCGCACCCTCTCCATTGGCCATTGTGATCAGTAACACAGATAGCAGTTTTGGCAAGTACTGAATAAAAGCCACAGGTTGAATATCCAGCAAATTCTCCAGCCATGTTAGAATCACCAATTGAACTTTTTCCTCGGGACCGTCCATGTGCGAGATCAAGATCTCAATGATCTTTGGATAATCAAGATGAACATCCTGGCCTGGAATGTAAAGTTCGCCATCATGAACATTCTCTTGCTCTTCCTCGGGTTTGGCTTCAAAGTCAGGTTGTGGGGTAACTTCGGCACTTTGGGGCTCACTCAAACCACTCTCGGCATGGGAGTCGAAATCATTGGTGGTATCGTCATCGTCATTGATCACGGTCTTGTCCAGTTTCTCGTCACTGATGTTTCGATTGGGCTCTGGTGTGTTCTGGGCCAGGAACTCGGGACTTTTAAGGGTATCAGTCTCAATATTTGTGATTGTAATTTCGTTCTTTAGTCTCTCATCTTTTTCAAACGTTTGTTGCTCCTTTTTCTCCTTCAAAAGCTTTTGAATGTCTGATATTCTTCTGATCTCATGCAAGAACACATCCAGAGCCGATTGGGTCATCACACGGACGTCGCTGTGGGAATCGTTCAGGAAGGTTAACAATCCTCCTAGAAACGCTGGCAAATACGACACCAGATCGAGATCCGGGACCGAGTTGAGAAGGGTTATCCATGAGACCAAGAATACACGCGTCGAGGGGTCGATGGCATTGATTCTCTCCATCAACAGAGGAATGAACTTTGGCAAGTTGAAAGCAGTGGCCTCCGGTTGTGGTTGCAATTGAAGAGTATGTCCCTGGCCATCCTTATAGGTCGCTTGTGTGGCCTTCTTGTACTCCTCCTGGGTATTGTGGATGACAGAAATGTAACTGGTAGCCTTCTCGCACACAATGTCTTTAATCAACCGATCCAATAGATCGGCTCCGTTCTTGACACTAACGTCAGAGTCAGCAGCCAGACGGCACAACACATCAAATACCTCGTTGAAGTACAGCAGGATTTCTCCTTTGGCAACCTTGGCAATATTATAGAGAGATTCACAAGCATAGTACCTTACACGCGCATCTTGATCGCCAAAACAAGCGAGCACTGGGTGGATGATCTCCTCCAAATAGTTAGCAACCTCATTCTGCCCCAATGCGATAGCTGCTGCTGCAAGACCAATCAGACCGCCATTTCTGGCATTGGGCTGATGAACAGCGTATGCAAAGTCACGGGATAACTGGTCAAGAATCTTGCGGACTTGAGCATCTCCCTCTGGTTGTTGAAGCAACTCTTTGATCTGAGCTTCAAGATCAAGAGCAGCAGTTTTACGCTTCTCATACAGACGGTCTGAAAGTGCCTTGGTGATGGATTTTTCTGCAGGAGTGTTAGTAGTGGATACGTGGCTGTCGTATTGGGAAAGTGATATTTACCCATTATTAGTGCTCTGTAACTCCTTGGAAAAGTCTTTTAATTCCTGGTGGCCTCCTTTGTTAACGGTTAAGGGGCTGCTTACTTTACATCTGCTATCAACAAAAGGTAAAATACCAGGGCTCCCAACCCAGCTTGGGTGTTTGCATAAACACTCCCAACTATCCACTAAATATGTTTACAATGCTAAAGAAGAGCGTTACTGATCACTTACAACCATATCAGAGTAAAAGTTCTTCTATTAGAATACCCATCCGTGTCTCACTGCTGCTGACAATTCTGCTCAAGGTCCTTCTCCATCTGTGCGTTCATTTCTGGTGGGATATCACCATCATCGAAACCCAAGTCTCCCAAGCCTAGTTTATTCATATCACCAACAAGCTCTTTTGGTGGGTCGCCAGTCTCCTGCATCTCTTCCAGTTGTTTTGAGATAAAAGCCTTCTGATCCTCGTTATCTGCTGAGTATTCCGGTGAATCGTATTGTAGTACAATGGCATGAATAATCTCTGCCTGCTTTTCATATCTCTCCAAATCCTCTTTAGCTGTCTTCTCCCTATGTTCTTTCAGCCATAATGGATACTTGGTATTAAGGTCCTTTAATGGCTCATACAGTACCTCCTTAGAAGTCAAGGCACCAAGCATCTCAGTGAGCAGTTTGGACATGTCTCCATCATCACCGTCCATGTTCAGCTGTTCAAGCAGTTCAGAAAGTATATCCTGTCCAGGAACTTGCTCATCCTTAATGCTCTTATCCACTTTCGCACCACTTTCCTTTAATCTATTCAATGTGCTGCTGATTGTGTCCTTCAAGTCACTTGAAACAGGAATATCATTGTTGGATTGGTCAACACTCTGAAGGTCTTTGAGGAGCGCCTCAAATTGGTTCTTCGATTCAGGGGATTCATCAGCCATAGAATTGATCAATGTCTCTAAAGTGTGATTGTCAGAGACTCCTTGAGCCTTATTAGTTGTTGTTCCATTGGTGAAAGTGGCTTCGCCCTCAGAAGTACGGACAGTAGCATCTTCAGTGGCTGTAGATTTGGAAGCAGAGATATATGATGGGTTAGGCTCATTCAAAATTGTGTCTTGAAACTCATCCAAGTAGTCATCCAAGTCATCCAGATCATCCTCAACTGGTTTCTGTTTGGTCTTATCACTCATTGTGATGTGTTATGTAAAAAGTCTGGGGTAGCAAGAGTACTTTTGATTAAGATTAACAGTGAAGTGGACCACTGGGGTATTAGAAAAAAGTTGGAAGGCAGATGTGTAGTGAAACAACTCTGACGGTTTGCTAAGTTAAGCAGAGATATTTACAGAGTGTTGTCAGTCTCTCACGGGGCTTGTGTAAATACAAAGGGTTCGTCCACTTCCATTTGGTGATGACGAAGATGACCAATATTGAATGTTCGCGAAAGTTTGATGATGTTAATAACCAGAAAGCAGCTCATGGTAAAACGCGTCAACGTATATTGAATGGTACACTGACATTCACCAGGAGGATACACAGCCTTTCTGTGTTGATTTCATCAGACGAACGTCACTCAGACACACAAGAATGTCACTTCTAAAGAACAGACTCCAAGAAGAGAGAAAGCAGTGGCGGAAGGACCACCCATTCGGCTTCTATGCCAAACCAATGAAGGCTGCTGATGGATCACTGGACCTTCAGAACTGGACTGCCGGTATCCCAGGCAAGGACAATACCATTTGGGGGAACGCCATATATCCAATCACGCTATCGTTCCCAAACGATTACCCATCGAAGCCACCAAAAGTGAAGTTCCCACCGGGTTTCTATCATCC
The DNA here is from genome assembly GCA_030574135.1 of Petasospora petersonii. NCBI lineage: Eukaryota > Fungi > Ascomycota > Saccharomycetes > Phaffomycetales > Wickerhamomycetaceae > Petasospora > Petasospora petersonii. Next base: position 295,647 of record JAJMEM010000001.1, read on the forward strand.
TAATGTTTACCCATCAGGAACGATCTGTCTCTCTATCTTGAATGAGGAGCAAGACTGGAGACCAGGTATTAACATCAAGCAGATAGTGTTAGGAATTCAAGAGCTTCTAGACACGCCCAACCCTGACTCGCCTGCTCAGGAGCCAGCTTGGAAAGCCTATGGTAAGGACAGAGCAGCCTACGAAAGGGAGGTCCTGAAGCAGGCTAAAAAGTATGCAAAGTGAGTCTATTGAACTCTCATTTGATGAATTTACGGCGTCTTTTTTTTTGATGTAATATACAATTTCTATGAAACTACTTTGTAGCATATTCATACTTGATTTCCTTTTTAGTGTCCTAGAATTGTAAGCCTCAACTACAGTTGACTTGATTTTACCATAAAATGACATGTTTTTTTAATTAAACCTTTTTAATACACAAATGAACCATTATCTGACATCATAAGCCTTATTTTCAGCAATCAGCTATCAATTCAGCAGTAGTAGCGAGGTTTAACGGAACTTGAAGAAACCAATGTCCTTAGCCTTCTCTCTGAAGCACTGACGGCACAAGTTAAGACCGTACTTTCTGATCAAACCAGAGTGGGAGGAGCAGACTCTGCACTGACGGGAGCCCTTACCGTAACCTCTTGGGTGGGAGTACCAAACGTTCTCGTGAGCCATATTGCTGTGAACAGTATGTTAGTATTCTGTTGGGGGAAATTTGGAGGCACAGGTTCGTTACGAGTATATTTGGGGTAATGATATTTCACGTATTAATATGAAGAGCACTCTCTGCCTTTCAAAATGCATTCATTCTTCGTAGTGTGTGCGATTATGTGTGTGATACAGTGCCATGGATGTGTTGGGAGGCTCTGGTTGCCTCTTTGCTGAATATTCAACTCTTCGATACTTTTCATACTGTTGCATATTCAACTCCAGTGGGTGTAATGGGTGACAATTCATAATGTGATTTCTCTAAAAGTGACCATGTGCTCCTCCTTCACACCATATTCACTTACAATAATAGATGGGTTTGTTAATCCTTAGTTATATCAAGACCTTTCAACATGGTTGGTGTACAATGTTGAAGAATCGTCAACTATTCAGAGTCGCGCGCAGGGCATAATTCGCGAAAACCCAAGATGGCAGGCTAATGAAAATTTTTCGGAGTCACAGAGATCTTCTGACTGCCCTACCTGATATCATGTGATCGCGAAGTCGTTTGTCTTAGGGCAACATACTCCGCGAACGATGAGCTGGTTATGGGGCGCTGTTGCTGAACAAAAAAATTTCCTATACTAAAGGGCACATTGTGTCTGTCTGTATTGTTTATTTATATCAGTATTTAATCGACTACTCAAAGGGATCACTTTAGATATGGCCGGACACTCCCACAGATCCTCCGTGAAGAACGGTCACAAGGCTTTCAAGTCGAGACACGCCTCAAAGTCTTCGATCAAGGCCAGAGCTAAAGGTAAAGTGGAGAAGGAGACTGTTACACAGAAACTGAAGAAAGGACACTCTAAGCTCGAGAGGAAGAACTTGTCTAAACAACTCAGAGACAAGAAGATTCTTCAAACGGCTGAAACTCGCAAATTATTTGAGGGAAGCAATGGTGCCGAGAAGATCATCACAGTTATCTGTTTAACAGATGATATCAATTCAGATGAGATTGTCAATAGTCTTATCGATGCCGCTGCTATGCCAGATCAGACCGATAAATCAATGATTCAAGGCCCATCTGTTACATCAGTTAAGATCCCAAAGTTTAAGAGCAATCTCAAATTCATAATACCAGATCATAACGACTTTATCGCCATCTTGGATGCTGCCAAGGTTGCTGACTTTGTTGTATTTGGTCTTTCCGGAACCACAGAAGTTGATCAAGACTACGGTGAGCAGATCGTCAGAGCTTTGGAGTTGCAGGGTATCGGTTACGCTATTGGCGTTGTTACTAATTTGTCATCGGTTCATCCCAAGGAGAAATTCCAAGCTGACGTTAAGCAGTCTCTTTCGTCGTACTTTAAGCATTTCTTCCCAACAGAAGAGAAAGTCTACAACTTGGAAAACTCATCAGACGCATTGAATGCCATCAGAACACTTTGTCAAAAGTTCCCTAGATCTGTTACATGGAGAGACTCTAGAGGCTGGATTGTTGCTGATGAGATTGCTTGGGAGAGTAATCCACAGAATGCTTCGGAGGGTTACCTCAGAGTTGAAGGTACTGTAAGAGGTGTCGGTTTCAATGCCAACAGACTTGTCCATATTCCTGGTCATGGTGATTTCCAAATTGAACGTATTCAGAAACTTAGCAGAAGTGGCGATGAAAGATTTGGACCAAATGATGGCCAGGAAGAATTGGACGAACTGGCTCCACAAGAAATGGAAATGGAAGATTGGGAAGATGAGAACACATACCGTGATCCAAACACCGTAAGAATGGATGACGATGATTGGGAGGCTCTTCCTGAGGAGAAGAAGAAAATTAAGCTCAATTTGCCAGAAGGTACTTCAGATTACCAGGCTAGATGGTTCATCGAGGACGATGTTGAGGAGATCGAGTCTTCCGACAACGAGAGTGAGCCAGAGTTGATCGAAGAGGATGATGAAGAGATGATGGTTGATGACCAATACTCAGAATCTGGCGATGCCCAAGACATGCAGAGTGAGAAGTTCGTTGAACTCTCACCAGAAGAAGAAGAAATGCAATTACAAATGTTCCGTAACAAGGAGGAAGAAGACAGAGAGTTCCCAGATGAGATTGAACTGGACCCAAGAGTCTCAGGTAAAGAGAGATTACACAGATACAGGGGACTCAAGTCGCTTTACAAAGCTATGTGGGATTGCGATGAGCATGACGCACACGCCCCATCTATGTGGAGAAAGCTTCTCCGTATTTCCAACTTCAAGGCTACAAAGAGCAGAATTCTCAAACAAACAATCCGTGAGGCCCAAACAGTTGCTGGCCAAAAGGTCGTCATGTACTTGAGAGCACCGGAGTACGTCGTCCAAAAAGCTGTTCCTGCCTCCCACTCTCCATTTGTTGTCTATGGTTTGCTTGAACATGAGCATAAGCTTGCTGTTGTAAATTTCTCCATCCAGTCATGGGAGGAATACGAAAAGCCAATTCCATCCAAGGACACCATGGTTGTTCAATACGGTCCAAGACGCCAGATCATCCAACCAGTATTCTCCTCTGCATCAAATACACCAAACAACGTGCACAAGTACGAGAGATTCTTACACAAGGACACGCTATCAATCGCCACAGCCATTGCTCCTGTGGCATTCACAAATTGTCCTGCACTTTTTTTCAAACAAACATCAGAATTCCCAAAGAAGATCGAGCTCGTGGGCAGTGGGTCCTTCCTCAATGCAGAGCACCAGAGAGTGTTGGCCAAGAGAGCTGTGCTCACTGGACACGCCGTCAAGATCCACAAGAGAGTCATCACCGTGCGCTACATGTTCTTCAGCAAGGAGGATGTCGAGTACTTCAAGAGTGTTCCACTGTTTACAAAATCGGGAAGATCTGGCTTCATCAAGGAGTCTCTTGGTACTCATGGTTACTTCAAAGCCAGCTTCGATGGTAAGATCTCCTCTCAAGATGTTGTGGCCATGTCCTTGTTCAAGCGTGTTTGGCCAAAACCATCCACCATGTGGAGACGCTGAGAATCACGATACATCCATATCTTTACACGATAATAATGATGTCATCACCGAGAGGGTATAGCAATGTAGATACAGACGATAAAAATTGTTATTGCCGCATTTTTGGACGGACGGGATAGAGAGAATAGGTCTTGTAAACACATCCGGACACCTCGAGATTCTCAGATCTAAAACTCCTTCGCGAAGTATTAACAGAATGGACTTTCACAAGAAGGGGCGGAGACCGAAGCCGAAATCATTGAAAGAATGATAACCACAGAGGTGACTCTATATTTCAAAGCTTACCAAACGCCTAAAAAGACCACTTAATCAGTATCCTTTTATAGGGGAATGAAACTACCCCTTCAAAGACATCTGATTCCAACCGCTCGCTTCCCGTTTAGACGCATATCTTTAAATCTCTATCGTCCATTGAACGCCACCCCGCCATCTTCATTGTCTCAGCACCGTCGTTTTGCCATGACTTTCAACAAATCTAACTCTATTGAGAAGCCAGACTTGGATGACAGGGAGTACAAGGTCATCAAACTTCCTAATGACCTAACAGCTTTGTTGATCAGCGATCCAAAAACCGACAAATCTGCAGCCGCATTGGACGTTAACGTTGGAGCATTCAGTGACTACGAGCACTTGCCAGGCCTTGCCCATTTCTGTGAACATTTACTGTTCATGGGAACAAAGAAATATCCAAGTGAGAACGAATACTCTAGCTACCTCTCTAACCACGGCGGACATTCCAACGCTTACACAGCCGCCGAGGACACAAACTACTACTTTGAAGTCAATCACCAATACCTCGAAGGTGCTCTTGACAGATTTGCCCAGTTCTTCATTGAACCACTTTTTGACCCAAGTTGTAAAGACCGTGAAATTAGAGCTGTTGATTCTGAGAACAAGAAAAATCTGCAGAACGACACATGGAGATTGTACCAGTTGGACAAGGCTCTCTCAAATCCAGTCCACCCATACCACAAGTTCTCCACTGGTAACTTGCAGACCCTTGGTGAGATTCCAGAGAGTCAGGGATACGATACCAGAGAGGAGTTGTTGAAGTTTTATAAGGATTCTTACTCATCGAACTTGATGAAACTCGCTGTGATTGGTCGTGAGGATATTGCTACCCTTGAGAAGTGGGTACATGAAAGGTTCTCAGATGTGCCCAACTACAATAGACCAAAGCCAACCTTTGAAGGTGCCGTATTCACAGACAAAGAACTCAAGAAACTTATAAAGGCTAAGCCAGTTATGACTAAGAACAGACTCAATGTTGCGTTCGTCACCCCAGATCACGATCTCAACTGGGAGGTCCAAACTTCTCACTACTTTTCACATCTAGTGGGCCATGAAGGAAGCGGCTCCATTCTCTCTCTATTGAAGAAAAAAGGGTGGGCCAACGGTCTTTCCGCTGGTGGCTACACCATCTCCAAGGGTAACTCAACATTTGGTATTGACGTTGACCTTACTGAGGAGGGAATCAGTCACTACGAAGAAATTCTTGTCATTATATTCCAGTATCTTGACATGTTAAAGGCCAACAGTGACTTCGAGTGGGTCTATGAGGAACTGCGAGCCATCAGTGAGATGAACTTTAAGTTCAAACAGAAAAGTTCGCCATCCGCAACAGTCTCCAAGTTGGCTATGGACATGCAGAAGACTTACATCCCTGATGAATACATTCTCTCCAGAAGCGTCATGAGAAAGTATGACGCTGAGTTGATTAAGCAGTATGGCGACTGTCTCACTTTGAATAACATGAGAGTCACCTTGGTTTCCCAATCAGTTGAAACAGACCAGAAAGAGAAGTGGTACGGTACAGAGTACTCTGTTGCTGACTTGTCTGACGAACTTTGCGCTAAGATCAAAGGCCGTGCAGCTAACAAGAATTTGTTCCTTCCATCAAAAAATGAGTTCATCCCAACAAACTTTGAAGTCGAAAAAGTTGAAGTTTCTGAGCCATCCAAGAAGCCGTCTCTTTTGAAGAATGAGGAGCATCTCAGATTCTGGTATAAGAAGGACGATCAATTCTTTGTGCCTAAAGCGTACGTCAGCTTGTTCTTGAATCTTCCAGCTGTAAACGCTACGCCATACTCTGCTGTCATGAGCTCTTTATATGTTGAACTTGTTCAGGATGCCTTGATTGACGTGTCCTACAACGCCGAAATCGCAGGTTTGGCTTTCACCATGCATACTGGTAAAGAGGGTCTTGTCATTATCATTGATGGCTACAACGAGAAGATTGATGTCCTTACCAAAGAAGTTTTGGAAATGATTGTTAGTTTTGAGCCAACCAAGGAGAGATTCGGTGTTATCAAGGAGAAGCTGATCAGAAACTTGAAGAACTCTGGGTTCAAAGTTCCATATTCCCAAATCACAAGTGTCTTCCTTAACTTGGTGAATGAGAATTCGTATGACGTCGATGAAAGAATTTCTGCCTTACAGGAAGTCACATTTGACGATTTACAGCGCTTCATCCCTACCATTTTCAAGCAGGCTTTCGTGGAAGGCTTGATTGATGGAAACTTCAAGACAGAAGAAGCTCTCCAAATAGCTAAGGTTGTTGAGGATACCCTCGCTTTTGGTCCATTGTTCTCTTCCCAAAAACTCAAGCCAAGGTCTTACTTGTTGCCACAGAATAAGACATTCAGATACGAGACTTACTTGCCGGATGAGAAAAACACCAATTCCTGTACTCAGTACTTCATCCAGTTTGGTGAAGTTACTGATCGGAAGAAGTATGCTCTTGCTGAAATGGTTGCTCAACTGATTAGGGAACCAGCATTTGACATTCTCCGCACCAAGGAACAATTGGGCTATGTTGTTTTCAGTGGAATAGTAGAGACCAGAACAACTTTCGGTCTCAGAGTCTTGATCCAATCCGAAAGAAGTACTAGCTTCTTGGAATCGAGAATTGTCAACTTTCTCAACCTTTACCAGAAAACATTGTCCGAAATGATTGATGAGGAGTTTGAGAAGAATAGAGAGGCTCTCATACACAAGCATCTCGAATCATTGAAGAATTTGGGCCAGGAGAATAACAGATTCATGCATGTTATCACTTCTGGTTACTACGACTTTTTGAACCACGACGTTGCTGCTGAAAACCTGAAGGGAATCACCAAGCAGCAAGTGCAGGAGTTTTACGTCAAAGAAGTTTTGAACAATACCTCGAAGTTGATTGTCAACCTGCTTGCGAAGGCCAACAATGACGAGGCAGAAGTTCCAGGATTCCCAACAGGCAAGCTTGTTTCGAGTTCTGGAGTCTTTAAGAGCCAGCTCTACCTCACCCCATCCCCACATCCGATGGAGGAGATTTCCACTAAGAACTACGAACCGAAGTTGTGAGGCACTTTATACTCATATAGAATATTGAGATAAATTCATCTTTACATAGATTTTCATTCTATTCAACGTTATAGTTTAGTGTGATGGTGGCCAATAAGAGAGACCAGAGATAAAAAAACGATCTATGTGTCAGCGGCGCTTATCATCGTGCAGCGAATCGCGTCCCTAAAAAAGTGCAACGCGATGAGCTCTCTCCTCTTCTTCAACATATCTCTTTTTTGTTTAACCGCCCTTACAAAAGACACATAATTATCGTTGTCAAACGCGGTTATCAAAGAGATATTTTAAAGAATTAAACTCCTTAACGCCCAAATACTCACAATGTCAGGGCCACCATTACACACGCCAGAGCATGATCTTCTCCCTGAACCCCGCAATGACGGCGGCAACACCACATCAGAGAGTCACGCACAGGTGTCCAACTACTTGGATGCTGAAGAGAGTTCAACAGAAATGGAGCCCCTCCTTGAAAATAGACGTGCAAAAAATCAATCAATTGTTCCAACACCTGAGACTACGAAGATGTTTTGGCCAGTAGTTGTTGCAACTGCTAAACATATCTGGGCGGCTTCCAAATCTTACAAGAGCTCTCTTATCCCGTTTATGGTATTTGTAATTCTGGTATTGACAACATTTCTCTTATTTGTGTACAAAACGGAAGTTGTTATGCAAGCGGTTGTTGACATAGAGCTCATTAAAGTGGATATTGTGGACATCTCTGAGACAGGTATGAGAACGTGGATCTCCCTTTCGTTGTCTTGGAATTATGGTAATATCAACTGGTTCTACCGGGCTTTGTACTATCCTGTTATGTCATTTATAGGCATGGCTACAATTGACAACGCAGATGTAATTTCAATCTTCATCAATCTCCCGCAGTCTCCAGATGAGCACTTCTATCAGCCGGTGAAGGCGCACTTTGTTCTTCCTTTAGAGATTGACTTCACACCGTCTTCAATTGGACAAAGCCTCACGTTCCCATTGGACCTTGACATTAATCCTTATGACATGACAAAGGTTTATAACGAATTTTTGACTGTAAAAGAGACTCTCAAAAAGCCAGTGATTCAGATGTCAGTTGTTGTCCAGTCCCAGTTCAGTCTCACAACCAAAAAGATGAGCTATGGTTCCTATGCAGCTACCATAAGAAAAGAGCTTCTCTTCAATGCCTCAAGTACCAATCTTCCACAATACTCCATTACTGACTACACCTTAACTCCAACTGATCGTTCCATTCTAGGAGAAGGTGAAATTACATTTGGTAAACCATCACTCATTATCTATTCCAAGATAGCTGAGATTGAGTGGGACCTTTATATTCCAGGGTGTCAAAACAGCTTGTTATACATTGGCTCACTGGTTACCGGTGAAGTTATTTTTGAAGGAACACATCCTTTTGATGTGAATATTAAGGGAGAAATTCCCGAATTAAGTAAAAAGTTACAAAAGTTCTGTCTTGATGGTTTCTCACCAGTGAACAAATTTGTGAAGAAGGCTCTCGAGGACAAAGCTACAGTGTTCCTAAAGGCCAGGAGTGTTTCGAAAAGTAACGAAAGTCTTCCAACGTGGCTTTTTGTTTTCTTAACTAACAACTTCCAACCAATTTCGTTCAATGTAAAAGATAAGCTTGGTAAATCTCCAGGCAATTTGATGGCTTACAAAATTATGAATGCAAATATTTTGGTTCCCAATTCTGATGAAGTTCTTCCACAACTTTACTCTGATGTTGGACTCAAACTCGATCTTCCGATCAGCAATGCCAATGATCAGTTCTTCAACTTGTCCAAGATCTATGGTGACCTTTGTTTCCTTTATGATGAACAGATCTTCATAAAGGTGTATCTCGGCAGCTGGCAAGATGTTGAGACTATCGATAATACATTGGCTGTTCATCTTCGTAAGGCTCAAGTTGACATCATCGATGAGGAGATTGTGTCTGACATGGTTCTAAGGTTCGTAGATGGTCAAAAGCTATCTGTTGTTGGTAAGGCTATGGTTGATATGGGTGTGAAGACACCAGTCTCTGATACCATCTTCCAACGAATTGAGCATGAAGCTATAATTCCAGTCCATGGTCAGAGGGGAATGATTGATCAGCTAGACTTCAACATCCAGGAGTTCACTTATATTGCCACATCTACAGCCTCACAGTTTAGATTTTTCATCGATATGGAGATCACGAATCCATTAACTGTGGGTGGTGCATTTGAGTTCATGAACCTTCTATTGGAGTACAATGGAACTGTTATCGGCAATATCGAGTTAACGAGTGCTATCATCGAATCCAACTGGACTAATACAGTGAAGCCAATCTTGAGACTTAATGCTGGTGATGATAATTCTAGAGAAGCCATCAACAGAGTTGTGAGTGAAGTTATATCATCCAAGGAACCAATAATCGTTTTGAAAGGTCATGAGAAGTCATGCGGAAATCCCTCCATCTCCAAAGTTCTCTCCAACATTGCACTTCCATTCAAAACTCCAAAGGTTGGTAGAAGTGACTCTGATCATCCAGGGTTCATTGTTGGTACCACTTTCCATTTGCTGAGGTCTGAGATTGAAGTCACAGCTTACAATCCATTCCACAATGAGGATGCTGTTTTGCACATCAACAAAGCGAGGGCAGTTTATGAGGAAATTGATGTTGCATATATTGACCAGGCACCTATGATAAGATTACCCCCAGGCATCTCAACAACGGGAAGGATTCCTGTGCGTATTGCCACTGGTGCTGCTGGTGACATCTTGAGAAAGGCCATGAACTCCAATCTTACAATCCACACAGTTGCTAACATGGATGTTGATATTGGTGAGTATACGTTGAATTTGGACTATGAGGGAGAAGGAGTTGATGCAGTTATCAGACTGTGATGAGTTTGCTCTCTACTCTGCTGCTTTGATTTGGCTAGGTGTTGTGTAAACGTTATGCTACAAAGATTGAATTTGTAATGGAAAGTGCATTCACTCCGTAGACAACTGGTATAGCCACCGGACTGCTCATGAACAAAGAGTCCACGACATACATCAATTTAGGTTCAGAGGGAGGTACTATTGATAGTATATTAAGATGTATCCTTTCTATCGACATTCAAGAACCATCATCGGTTCCCAAACTTCCTATCCAGGAGTAAAAATTAAGCATTTTATCTTGGATGCGAACATTAGAGGTCTCGTGGACGCTCAGTAATGGCAATGGAGAAACTTGGAAAAACGTTAACCCATCGTGGCAAATGCTTCCGTAATATACTTTTTGATTAAAGAAAGGAGAAAAGGGATAAAAGCGTGTGGTTGGGAAGAGAGGAAAAGAGTGTTTGGAAGATTTTTTTATAGAGGACAAAGTGGGGCGCGAAACATGCCATCGCGAACTTGTTTGTGGAGAAAAGAATAGGGTTTTGTAGAACAGTTAGTGAAGGTGTTTATTGAAACCAGTGTCATAATCTACGAAGAGAAGAATGGAGAAGAATGATTTTTTGTAGTTGTAGGATAGTAAACGCTATAAGAGGTTAGCAGTTGGAGAATGACTCTGGTTGCCTTAAACCGAAAGGATATTACAACAGTTGAAGAGAGTATTTGGTGTTCGGGTGTTTCAATAGTGTCCGGGTGTTTGTAAAGTACCAATCTTCATAGCTTTTTCTATTATGTAGTATTCGAAAGTAGTAGTCAATGATTTCTTATGTAGTTTTGGGTCGTTTACATTTTCTTGTTACGTTTCCTTGCTACTTACTCATGAATTTCAAATGTTCCTGATGTTTAAAGTTGAATGTATGCAGTTCTGAGAAGAAATTATCTTGAGAAATTGAATTGTGGAAAATAATGAAGTTAATTCTAAAAATTTACTTGATTTCTTAAACAGCACACAAGAATAAAGGGAGTTTAATTCATAGTTGACCTCTTATCAAAGAATTTCCTTCTTAAATCTATATAATGCGAGAAATGTGTCATTGGTTTGTAGCCTTTAACGCTCATCAACTGCAGCTGCATTGGGGTTGCAAAAGGTGTCCGGTTGTTGGATTAGTGCTATTTGAAGCACCTGTCAACCAGGGAAAGCCCCAAGAAACCTGAAGGTCAAGTCTCTGAACCACTCGCACAAATACACCCAGAGTTGGTGGAAGTGGCCGGCGCACGCGAAGGTCAGTGTTTCATTAAGAAGTTCAGTGAATGCTTAATTTGATGGTATGCTATGCGCCAGTAGGATGTGGTATGTTTTAATTTATTTTAAGCCACAAACACCGGGTAATCCTTCATCTCAGAAGGAATACAACCATAGGAGAAGGATTTGTGTTGAGCTTATTGATGTATAGTCGACCCAGATATAAGAGAAGAGAAATTGTGGCTTATTAGATTTTCATACTCCCAAATTTTAATTGGAGGCCGTCGTCTTTGAAAAAAAACAGGTCTTTTTTTTGGAACTTTTCCGAGTTTTCTACCACAACTCCAACAATTCCAACAATCAAGGAGACCCCTCATAAGTGAAGAGATGTTACTGGACCTGCCACTTGAGATTCTCCTCCAGGTTCTGGATTATCTGACACCTTCGGAGATCTCGAAGTTGTCTCAGATGGAAGAGCTGGCCTTCTTGTTCCACTATGTCACCGACCGAGATCTGGGTGGGTCAGATGATTCAATGTTCTTCCATCCTCATCCAATGGTGAAGCATTCACACCTTTTCAAGGATAAGATTGTTGTGGACACTTCCCGGTACTACTTAATTGACGTGGTGGGCGAAGGGTGTTATCCGGATGACGAGAAATTGGAGTTGGAGAGGGAACAGGCCCTTGTTAATGCACCGGACCTGGCGACTTCAACGAACGCTTTTGATAATCGTCAGACTAGTCATTGCAGACAATTAAAGGACTCACACTCCCTTCTTATTGCTGAGTATGCGATGGGAAATGCCCGTTGTGTGATTAGCATTTTGTATCGCACCGATCTTCATCCAATCGAGGTTATGGAAGATGACAGCGTTAGGGAGCTAATCTGTCGCCGGAGGAAGTTTGTCGTCAGCGGAATCCAGTTCATAGAGATCACAAATATTGACATTGACCCCAAGATGATGGAGATTTACAATTCAGAGAGCCTCACTCTTCGGGATGTTGTAATGTTGGATAACTCTGTCAAATTAAAGCTCGAGAATGTGAGTGAGTTGGCTATTGTCGAATGCCATGAGACCCTCCTTGGAAATTTTGATTTTGAGACTGCTCCATCCCTTGGCTTGCATATTCGTTTTGAGAACAAACACGAAGCCTTGAACATCGACAGCGGGGCTGTCAAAAATGTCGATTTATGGCTTCATGGCAGTTTGAAACGCTGTAATTTCCCAAATGCCACACGCCTGAGCATCACATTTAAGACTCACTCACACATTGAGGAGCTGATTGCGCCAAAGTTGAATAGCTTGACTGTAACCTCTGACGACGGATTTGGTCCCCATATCCGTAAGCTCCATGCCCCTCAGGTCCGCTATTTATCGATACGTCAGCCGTCACGCAACCGAGAACCGGAAGGAGCTGTGCCCGACCAGTGCAGTAATCTCACTGATACACTGTTTAGCTATACGTCGTTGTTGTCAGGGTTGACGTCGTTTCCGTTGAGCATCGACTCACCTGCGGCGCTCGCTTACATCAATCTTTTACCACCACTGAATGAGCTGAAGTTGTTCATGCACTGTATCCTGGAAAAGTCAGAAGCCCAAAGTGTGAAATTCCCACGAATGGGTAAGCTAAGTATCCGTCTTGCCACTGTAAAGAAACTCCCCGAGTTCCATATTGATCAGGTTGGAAATTTGTACATCCAGGGCGTCAACGTACTTTCGAAGCAAGACTATCCTCCTGGAGAGTGGAGATCAGTTGACTTAACTCAGGACATGATTCCAACTTGAATCATCGTCTACGTACCTTAGGGTTATCAGGTTCGTATGTTATAGAGAAAGCATGCTTTCCATTTCATACAGTGTTTTCCTTCGTCTACATATTATTTTTTTCTTTGAAACAATGCCATTTTGAACTCAATTCATTGTTATCCATTTTGTCTATGAACAGCAATGTGTCACTTTGCCTGGCTTGCACACCTGTAGCTCATGATGATGATCCTCGGTGCTCGCACGTACGGGACTCTTATATATATAGGAGGCTATAACTTTGCTATCAAATTCGTTCATTGCTTTATTGTTGCTTTTGCCTCTAAAATTACAGCAGAGGAAGACAATAAGACGAACTGGTTTAGGGAAAGATGCTGTTGAATCTGCCAATGGAGGTCCTCCTCCAAGTCATGGGCCACTTGATTTCTCAGGACATCTCGTCGTTGTCTCAATTGCAAGAGTTGGCCTTTTTGTTTAACTACATCACTGACTGGGCTTTGAGTGATTCAAAAGATTCTCTATTCTTCCATCTTCCTCCACAAGTTAAACGCTTACAGTTTAGTGATGACATCATAGTGAATACTTCCCGCTACTACATATTTGAGGTGAAAGGTGCACCATCCATTCGTATTGCAGTGGATATCACAGAGTATGCTCATTGTTTGATTAATATAGTTAACAAAGTTAAAAACAATATACTGGAGATTAAACAACTGATAGACTCAGTCTGTTTCCAGAAGATGTTTGCCTTTACCGGTGTCGACACTGTTGTGTTCAAAGAGTTCATGATTGATCCAGCGGTGATGGTGATTTACAACTCGGGAGATATCAACTTTTTTCTTTCGGCATCGTGTGATGGCTCTGAACCACTAAATACTGGGAATGCTGAGAACATTCTGGTTTTACGTTGTGATGACAGTATCTTTGGAAGCTTTGACTTTGAGACTGCTCCCTTCAATAGGTTGACTATAGTCTTTGAAAAGAACATGGTCATGGACATCAGGGTAAGGGATGCTACAAAGGTTGCGTTGTTGAAGTACAATATTTTGAAGAGTTGTACGTTTGCAATGCCGAAGTCCTGAATTTGAAACTTTTGAACGAATCACACGTGGAGGAGTTATATGCCCCAAACGTGGCGGAATTAGGAGTGACCTGTGCTACCATTGCTCCACGCGTGGATAAGTTCCATCTTCCCTTAGTTAACACTTTGGTCTTAGAGGAAAACTCTTGACTCGACCGAGAAGTGGAAGGAGAATTCTTCCGCAATGGTATTGTTAATTACACATTGTTCTCCAATGATTTGTTGTGGGCTGGGTTGACGGAGGTTTCTATGTCCATCTCCTCAGCTCGAATGCTCACATACATCCACCATGCTGTACATCTGGAGGAGTTGATCTTGACTCTCAAGTGTGTTTTCAAAAAACAGAAGCAAAGAGCCTAAAATTCCCACCAATTAAGACTCAATCTTGAACCATCTGTTGAGAATAAACTCCCCGAGTTCCAGATTATTACTACGTTGGACAGACTGTACCTCCCCGGATGGGAATGGGAATTAGAAAAAAGATGGAAACTTTGCCTCCATATTTGGATATTTTGATGTGATCATTATTTTGGAGTGTTGGGCTTTGACAACAATCAAATATCACACCAGTTCAAAGAAGATCTCACTTATGTTGAATACATAGAAGCAGGCTTTTTATGCTCGAGGTGATTGATCATCGAAAGTCAAAAAAGTGTTGGTTAGTAAAATGGTACACCCTCATCGTATATCGATGTTTAAAGGGGACCGAGGGAATAATGTGGATCAAAAGGGATCAACCTGGAGAGGGATGGGAACACTGCAAAGTTTCCGAAGTCTCTGGTGTAAGACATGTTTATTGTGATTTGTAACGTGATTTCATTGAATTTTTTTGATGGAGAGTTTAGTATGAACCACATACTTCCTCCTCCTTCCCCTCGTAAAGGACCACTGCACAGTCATCTTGGATCTCAATAATCAAACAGACCTTCCGTATGTTCTCGTGGTGCCAAGGGTCTTCCTTTCTTGACGATGACTTGATCTTGTAAGCATTGTGATTCAACTCCGTCTTTACGATCTACGCGAGGATTATCAATATCGCCATAAGCATCGATGCATATCTCACCTTTAACCGTATTGTTACGCCCGATAGCATTATACAAGTTCACCCCACCATCACCAGTCTGAGCTGCTGAGAAGCTAGTTCGTTAACACAAACTATGTTGGTTTTAATGGCGTAGGTTTTGTCAGTGGCTGTGAAGGTGTATGACATTCAAGATACGTCAGCAGTATCACGTTTCTTGAGCATAGATGCTGACTTAGCCTTTTCATTGTAAAGGTCCAAAGGGTGGTGGTTCACGGGGTGGTGGTTCACGGGGTGGTGGTTCACGGCAGAAGTAGCCAGTTGCAGTCCATCGGGCACTATAGGCCTAGCCTTTAAGGGCTTATTGACTATGACAAGTGATATTGAAGTTACTGAGTAATTAATTCTGAGTTCTGTGCCACACTTAAGAGTTCCACCAAAGATTGGTCTTGCTCATAAGCACTCAAACTGCTTCCCTTAACATCCTCTATGACTGGACCAGACGACCCCGGCAAGATGGAGATGACGGTCATCACTGCAGCAATCAGAATCTCAACTATGCAAGGAAAGTCAGTCGTTGTCAAACATAGTACCACAGCTGCTCCAGTCCAAAGTGTCGCCCTGATAAGTGCGTTGTTTCTCTCGGAGTTATCAAACATCCATCGGGCCCGCTTACTCAACCAGTGCGCTAGGCAAACAACTGATGTTGCCATAACAGCTAGCATTATAGTTTTAGCGAGGGGTCTCATGATCGCCACGACTATTCCAAATGTAAACAATACGTAGCCAGAGCGGGAATAGAAGCTTGTCCTCTTAATACCAAATACACAACGAGGGGATTACCTCACTTAAGTCTCCGACTTTTTTGATCTTCACATCTTACAAAATCGCTTTAAACTCAAGCTTCATATATGGAGAAACCGTTCCTTATTGCAAATCTGTTCCTCGTGGCCCAATGGTCACGGCGTCTGGCTACGATTTAAGTAGTTACTTCTGAAACCAGAAGATTCCAGGTTCGAGTCCTGGCGGGGAAGATTTTATTTTTAACATCAGGAAGAGCCAACACACCTGGACACCATCATCCTTATCGACGTGGCGCTCAGTGCGGGTCGCGAATTTAGTTGTTTAAATCAGTGTGACCTTTGGGGGTAAAAAGGTATCATTCTCATGCGTTTTTTGTACAATAATAATTAAATGGGATCAGTATTCCTAGGAATAGTCTTTGTATCGAATAAAGATAGAAGGGAAAGGAACAGACAAAGCTGTTAAACAACCACTGATTATTTAAACAGCGCATGATGAGTTCAGACGACAAGGCGTTCAGGTTGCCAGCCTACTTGCTCAAGATACCGTTTGGTGAGAATCTTCAAGAACAACTATCACAACCGGTGCCTATGAAGCAAGAAGATTCTCGGTCTACGAGATTATCAGTGACAGGATTGTTGGGATCGATGCCCTCTCGTTTCAACGACTCACGGTATCCGGATGAAGTGCTTTCCATGCTGTCCAATTCCCCACACATCAACAACACCGCCTCGCGCCGTGTGCTTTTACGCACTGGCGACAGTGACTCCACGATGCACGACTCCACTCATGGAGATAATGACGAATATGAGGGAGCTGCGGATGCAATGGAGAGCGTACGCTATGCTGAACACATTGATGCCCAGGAAGATGACATTGTTAATGAGCTAGAAGTGGAAGAGAGTGATCGTTCGAGCGAAGGTGATGATGTTAACATGGACTTCCCGGCCCCGGACTTGGGGTTGAGACGTATGGGCACAGGAGGACTATCCTCTACCTCATCATCCTCTAGAAGTAGACGGAGAAGACGTAGCAGTGCTTCTTTTCATGCTTTGGGTTCAAGGGCTACTACCGCTGTTGGGGACACTTCCTTTATGGGGTTCAAGTATCCACTTCCAGTCAGATGGGAGACGGGTCCATCTTCTCACTTGTCTGTTTCTGATGGAGGTCTGACTTTAAAAGTTGACCAGCTCAGAACTACGGCTACAAACACCTCAATTTCCAAGAACTATGACTATCACTGTGCGAGAGGAGATGCTGACATCTCTGTCCGTGTCGGTGTGTTCTATTACGAGACAAAAGTCCTCGCAGCTACCAACAACAATAATAAGGGTGTTTGCGATGTGTCCATTGGATTTTGCAACTCACGTCTCATAGGCACTCCAAAGATGCCCGGCTTGGAAATCGGGTCCTATGGATTTAATGGCCGTGATGGCCACACAACGGCTAATCAATCAGTCACGAGACCATTCAGCCATGAGTTTGGTAAAGGCGATGTTATTGGATGCGGTGTTAATTTTGCCACGAAATGCATATTTTATACTAAAAATGGTGTTTTCTTGGGCGTTGCTTTCAAGGAGATCACACAGTCATTGACTCCTATTATTGGATTAAAGAGTGGCAATTCTATAAAGACAAACTTTGGTGCTGAGCCATTCAGATTTGATATTGAAGGATACATTGACCAGGAGAAATTGAAAGTATCACAAAAAGTTCTGGACCACACCGCTGCTGGACATAGATCAGCCATTGGAGCTACTGGTTGTACCAATGTTGACATGGAGATGAGAGTCAACTCAATCACAGACAAAGAAATCCCAGGACTCATGAAGAAGCTCGTTTCTTCCTACTTTGATCATCTGGGATACGTTGACATCTCCAAGACATTTGCGAATGAGATTAAAAAGGAACAATCCAAAATGTCAAAAACGAGTGATGATGTTTTGGAGATGCAGGATGATGACCTCTATTCTGCAGGCACACAGGAGGAGAGAAACCTAAAGACTCGTCAACAGATTCGTAAGTACTTGCTTGATGGTGATATTGATGGAGCTGTCAAACTGACCAATACGTGCTTCCCAAGTGTGTTTCAAGAGCATCATGATATCTTGTTCAAGCTGTCTTGTAGCAAGTTTATCCAGCTGATCAAACAGTCCAAGATTGATGATGCATTGACTTTAGGACAAAACTTGAGAGAAGAATATAGCACTAATGACAAACACTTGGAATTTCTCAACGATATCTTCAGCTTACTTGCTTACGAGAATCCAGAGACTGAGAGTGAATTTGGCTACTTGTTGAAAGATGATGAGATTGTAAAGATCTCTGATCAATTGAATGCTGAGATTTTGAAGAGCTTGGGTAAGTCTAGTGTATCTGACTTGGAGAAACTGATGAGACATACGAAGGCGATGCTCAAGGTGATGAATGCCGAGAAGGCTCAATTGGATACCTTACTTATGACAAACGACGACTATGGATTATGAGAACACAGAAATGTTAAATCCCCCTTTTTTGGCTACCAAATATTTATTGTCATGTACATTGACTAATCCATATATTTGATGTATGTTTGAAGTAATAGTGGCTCTATTTGTAAGGCTCAACATTTCCCAGTATCCTGCTGAAGCATTTGAAAATGGGAAGTCCATTGTAATGGCTAGGAAACAGCAGATCCTGACCAAACTTGTAGGTGCAGAAGCATCTATTCTACATGGGCAGCATATAAAATATATCCGTGGTTTTGGGTATCAATGTTTTTGCTTCTTTTCTAAGAGCTTAGCCTCAGTCGACTTCTGAATGGCATCAACAGCATTTGGGTCGACCTTCTCTGTAATCTCGTTTAGCTCCTCTTCCAGGTCCAAATTTTCCTGGATGTTCCATAGCTCAGCGTACAGAGAGTCTGGGTTCTGTAGAAGCGTCTGGTGTGTACCTTCCTCCCTCACAGTGCCCTTGTCAAGCACAATGATCTTGTCGGCATCAGCCACTGTACGGAGTCTATGAGCGATGGACACGTTGGTGTTTTGGTGCTCTTTGAAAATGGCTCTCATTGTCTTCAGCAGTGATTGTTCAGTATGTGTATCTAGGGCAGAGGTAGCCTCATCAAAGAAAGTAATTGGAGACTTTTTCAGCAAAAGTCTGGCAATAGCCAGTCTCTGCTTCTCACCACCGGAAATCATCATACCTCTTTCACCAACAATCGTGTTAAGTCCATCCGGCAAGTCGCTGATGAGTCTGTCCAGCTGTGCTTCTCTGATTACCCGACTGACCTCCTCATCTGAAGATGACAAGTTACCATAGCGGACATTCTCCAATATCGTATCATTGAAGAGTGGGGTATCTTGAGGGACAACACCAATGGAACGTCTCAAGGATTCCAGGTCAACGTCACGAATGTCCTGTCCATCAATGAGGATTCTACCACTTTGAATATCGTAGAATCTGAACACCAATCTCAATATCGTAGACTTACCTGAGCCGGAAGGGCCAACAATAGCGACCCTTTCACCACCTGGGATCACAAAGGAAGCATTCTTCAAGATTGGGCGGTCTGGGTGGTATCCAAATGTGACATTCTCAAAACGAATTTCACCTTTGGACATTATCAGTGGCTTAGCACCTTCTTTGCTCTTGATCAAGACCTCGTTTTTCTGCAATTTGAACAAGGTCTCCATATCCAACAAGGACTGTTTGAGTTCTCTGTAAACTGATCCAAGGAAGTTCAACGGGACAGATAATTGGAACACCAGCTGGTTGATCAACACCAAATCACCCACAGTTAAGGCACCGGTGGCAACTCCATTAGCAGCCATATACATCATTGCTGTCAATGCAGAAGTGAAGATTAGGTTTTGGCCGGAATTGAGGAATGCCAAAGATGTAGCAATTTTGATTGAGTAGTTCTGGTATTTTTGCAAAGCAGAATCGTACTTAGACGCCTGGAAAGCTTCATTGTTGAAGTATTTGACACTCTCAAAGTTGATCAAAGAATCCAATGCAACGGACGCAGCCTGATTATCAGCAGCGTTGGCTTTGCGTCTAAAGCCTGTTCTCCAAGCTGTAGTTCTGATGGTGAATATTGAGTAAGCCAGCATCGTCAACAGTGTCACAGCAGCGAATGGAGCACCATAGTTGTAAGTTAAGATACCGGACACAACTGAGATTTCAAAAGTGATGGGCAAGATATGGAACACCATGGCTGTCAACACATACGAGATACCCTTGGTACCTCTGTCAATGGCTCTTGTCAAGCCACCGGTCTGTCTCGACAAGTGGAATCCCAAATCCAGATTGAGCAAATGACGGAAGGTGTTGAGAGCCACTTTGCGAATGGCACTTTGGGCGACTGTGGCGAAGATTGCATTTCTCAACTCACCAAACAGGACAGCACCAAAACGAGCACCACCATAAGCGAGGATTGTGGCACCAATTATGGCAGACACAGTACCAACTTCTCCTGCCCAGTCGATGTTCATTCCATCAATAATGGATTTGAAGTAGAAGGGGACTTGGACGTTCAAGACCTTAGCGAGAATGAGAAATAGCAAAGCAGTAACGACACGCACTTTAAACGAGAACTTGTTACGTGGCCATAGGTAGGACATGAGGTCTCTGATGATCTTCCATTGCGACAGATTTCCCTTCTTAGAAGGTGGTAGGACATGGTCTTGGTCTTGAGGGGCTTTTGGCTTAGAAACAGGTGTCTTTGTTTCGGAGGTCTGTAGTCCTCGTGATGATGAGAACCATCTGGTTTGGGCAAGAACACTGTTGTTGTGTGTGAGTTTCCACTGTGATTGAGAAGTTGATCTGAATATGGATGGTGTTGTTGATGTTACCTTAGTGGTTTTGAGTCCTCGTGACAATGTGAAGAGAGGGTTCTGTGAGCGTAGTAAACGTGTAGTTAGAGCTGATGAGCGACCCAATGGGACCAGCCTATTGATTTGATACATCTAAGGGCAGTGTGTTATATCAGGCTTTTCCCTCTATTGGATGTTATATACAAACATAGAAAGAGACTGTGTGCGTGTGTGTGTGTGAAAGAAAAGAAGGAGATCTTGGTGGGATCAAAATCCGAAATTTCGGCATTGGGTGTGGCCCTACCTGGTCAGATGACCTCGCGTAATTACCCTTATTCAGTTGGATTTATACAAGAAAGATGGTATTTATGTGGTCATTTTTGATAATTGAATCAGATAGAAGTATATGTACATTTTAATTCATGTTGGCTATCGAGTGGATGGAGAGCTTCTATTTCAGTGTATTAAAGGAAGTCCCATGTGTGGCTTTTTTCTCGGTCATTATGGGCCTTGAAGTTCACCGTGAAAAAGGAAGCAACTACCATCATTGAATCCTCTTCATTCATTCTTTCCTTGCATTACCAGAATTTCCACCAGTGCTTTGTAACATTCTGTTTTTGCTCCTGCAATTCCATTTCCTCCCTCTTCTTCAACTCCTCCTCCAATCTTTTTGAAAGGGCATCGAGCGTCTCCTCTCTCTTCAGATCCAAGGCATAGTTGTACAGAGCGAGACCCAGGGCAGTCATCACAATACCAGCACCAAGACTGGAAAGAACGATCTGGGGTGTGCTCCGTTGCTGTTCACTTGAGCGTGGGCCCCAGTTGCCGTATGAGATGTAGTACATCGCTCTCTTCTCATCAGGGGACAGTTCTCTCCAGTCCAAAGATGCACGCTCTTCTAAATGCTCAATCAGATCGGTTTGGTTGTTTTCATTCATCTTTGGCCATCTGTACTCCAAGTTCTTCAAGTCTGGGGCATGGTTTTGTGTAGAGTTTAATGTTGGTTGTGTTGATGCAAATGTACGAGCCGTAAGGCGTGTAGTCCCAGTCGGAAAGGCTAAAAGTCGAAGTGAAAGACGAGATGTTGTTACTCTCAGCATTATGAAGTAAAAGAGACTGAGAGAAAGAGAGAGAAAGATCACGAGAGTTGGGAGAAAATGGTGGGGTATTTATACAAACGTAAGTATTAAAATTCTTCAGTGCCGCGATTAACTTTCCATTGTCGCGATCTGATTGAAGTGAAACCCCGTGGAGAGAAACATCACTGACTTTCATATTTGAAGTCGGTGAAGAGTCTTTAGCTTTTTGTTAATTCCAGCTAATTAACACACAAGAATATGACACACTTCACTGAGCTTGCGGTATGTAAATCTGTTTTCCTTTTCCCCTTTTTCATTTGTCCTCTTTACTATAATGACACAAGTGTCTAACCGTACACCATCAGGAAGAATACAACAACGCCCCTTACTGGAAACCTGTCATTGACCCAGGAAGTAACCAATTCCTTGGTACCAATTTCCTTAGTTTGAGTAAGTTATGTAATTATTAACTGCCAATGATTTTCTGCTTTACTAACCATTATTACCTTACAGCTGCTTTCCTCTTATCACTCGCTATCCTTGGTGAAAAGAACTCATTGGCTGGTAATGCCAAATACATCATTTTCTCATTGCTGGGATCTTTGACCTTGGGATTTGGTATCATTTTTCTTGCTGATTGGGTTGGTGTTTATGTCTAAATTAATGAATATGATGATCAAGATAATTCTTGATGAAATACGTAGATTATGTAAAAGAGGACAACAAAAATAGAAAAAGAATAAGAAGACTATCACAAAACAGGAGGCCAGCTCTTGAAAACTCATAAAAGGTTTAATGATCAAGACCACAATAAGGTCAAGATTCTCCAGCCTCTCAAAGGCTCATTTGGTGGTTCTGGGTGATCCTCAGCATCCTTGAACAGGACTTCCAATTGAACTTCATGAGGTCTCCAGATTCTCGTACCTTTGTAAAACTTCCAGAAGAAGTAAAGAACAAAAGTCAATGGGATAACGAAGTATGCGGAGAAGAAAGAAGCAATTGCAAAGTGGCCATGGATGAAGTTCATGAATCCACCTGTAAGTAAAAACAAAGTTGAGAAGATACCAGAGATCCATGCAGCTTCCGGAGCAAAAGGAATGGAGTGAGGAAGTCTCGAACGAGGAATACCTTGGGCTTTCATAGCACGAGTCATACAGATGTGGTTCAAAGAGATGAAGATCCACCCGACCAACGATTGAGAGGAGGAGATGTTTTGGAACCAGTTGAACACATTGGCTGCCGAGGTGGAGCAGTTCATGTAAGCCAATGGCATAAAAGCACATGTTACAAGGTTTCCAACCCATGGAACACCCCATCTGTTGGTCTTGAGGAAAATCTGTGGTGCCTGTTTCTTAACGGCGAGGGCGAAGAAGAGACGGGAACAGTGGACAACACCTTGGTTACCAGCAGAGAAGGCAGAGGTTAAAACCGCAGCGTTAACAATGTGTGGGAGGACCTTGATGTTAGCTGCCTTCATGGCAACAACGAAGGGGGAAGAAGAAGCGTTACCAGATCCAGTCGCAATCTGCTTGTTGTTGGATGGGACAATGAGGCCAAGACAGAAAGCTGCACCGCACATGAGGAAAGTGACTCGGTAAAAGACACGCTTGCAAGCCGTGAAGATAGTCTTTCTTGGGTACTTCACCTCAGCAGCCAGCGATGGGACACCCTGGACACCACTGTAGGAGTAGACGGCACCCATCAAAGCTTTCCAGAAGCCAATGAAACGGCCCTTGTCGCCCTTGAAGACGTACTCCACCATTGGGCCGGGATCTCTCCAGTATTGGAAACCAATGGACTTGTGGTCTGGCCCACCACCACTTGTGATGACCAAAGATGTGATCATCAAGCCAACAAGCAGTGTGATTTTGATCATGGCGAAACAGAACTCGATTTCGCCGTAGTATCTAATGTTGAAGGAGTTGAAAAGAGCAATGAGCACAATGATAACAGTGATCCAAATAGCTTGTGACAAATCAGACCAATAGGATACAATCACGGCAGCAGCAGAAATCTCTCCAGGAAGAATTGATGACCACACGTTGATCCACCCATAGGAGAATCCCAAAGCTGGATCGACAAATTGTTCAATGTGACGGACAGTGGCAGAGGTAGCAGGCATTAGACATGCACACTCGGCCATAGCACACTGGTTAAACCCAACAATGACACCAATGATTAAGTAAACAAGGAAACAGCCTAAAGGACCAGTTGTAGCGAGAACACCACCAGAGGACAAGAAGATACCGGTACCGATAGTACTAACCAAGGCAATCATTTGCAAATGACGTTGTTTCAACGAGTTATCCAACCTTGTTCTATCCTGGCCAAAGACTTCCTTCTCGTCTTCATCCATCTCATGGATGTCTTTCACAGAGCCTATTTCAGCGACTTCGATATCATCAAAAGCCCTTTTCTCCATGTTGAAACTGGACTTCTCTTTGATAGAACCACTGCTGTACTGAGTCATCTCGACGGTACCAGCATCGTATGGGTTATCAGACGTGCTTCCCATCATTTCTCTTTGCTTACTTAATAGTGTCTGTGCTTACTGAAATTTTACTGTGATTGCTAGTAAAGAAAAGATTGGACAATGGCTGTAGTGGGGCTCTCTCTCTATATATACACATATAGATGACATCACAGGGGGCTCTCGAGGCTCGAAGATCGGAGATCACAGAGTGTGTTATTCAATCTAATTGCATGAAAGAGATGTTAAAAGATTGCAATTCCACACAGCCTCGTTGACACATATTTCACGTTGTTCAAAGAAGTAGTGATATCAAGGCTTATCGCTTATCACACTACTCAGCATGCCCTGACAGCTAGTTTAGGCCAAAATAACACATAGTAGATATAGCTGAATGGAGGATGATCTAGAGTATTACGGAGATACACCCCAATTTAGTAATAACAAGGGGAAATTGGTGAAGAAAAAGAAAAGCACGATAGAGAGAAGGAGGGGGGTCGTTATCAATGTGCAGGTTGCAGCTGTCCGGAATTAGTGCGAGTACCGTTGGATGACGATCATTGATAGAGAGAAAGAGAGAGGGAGAGAATGTAAATTTCTTCACCCCAGACAAGGCGGTATACCAACTCTTGGCCATCTTGGCTCTCCATTGTTCTTAAGAGACTGCCTAAGAAGTATCTTTTAAGTACTATAGATAGTACCTTCGTACTACAGAATTGTTGATATCTCCAGATATCCAAATAGATGGGAGAATAGGATGAGCGATACATTAGAAAAGGGATAAAATTTGCTGATCGTTGCTTTTTCTTCTCTTAGAAATCCGCAGAAACGTCCAGATTTGGAATAGTATGCTGAAGTAAAGAGTAAGAGGACTCTTAATTGGAAGTTTTATACCAACTCATGATAAGTGATAAGTGCATACCTCTGTATTTCTTCTTTCTAGAGATTAAGAGATTTCAATGCCGTGCATCAGGGATGATATGCACTGAAATAAAACATTGATTGTGGGGGGGGAGGGATGGGTGGTGAATGTAT
This sequence comes from Petasospora petersonii, assembly GCA_030574135.1. Taxonomy (NCBI): domain Eukaryota; kingdom Fungi; phylum Ascomycota; class Saccharomycetes; order Phaffomycetales; family Wickerhamomycetaceae; genus Petasospora; species Petasospora petersonii. The sequence goes on from JAJMEM010000001.1 coordinate 320,781, forward strand.
ATAACTTTCAAAGATAAGGTCTGCTTGTAAAAGAAGTTAATCAAATCGATAGCTCAACACATCTCTTCCTTCATCTCTATTGTTATTAAAAAATATAAACATGCAGTTGTCATATATCACTCTTAGCAAAGAGTTTACCAAAACCTGAAAGCACTTCTCGGACAGGGGACTAGAACAGCCTTATCTGCGAGCTCTCGATAGTTGAAAGGAAGAGGAGACGTTGTTATCTTTTCCAAAGCCCACTCTTATCGAGAAATGCTTCTATGAAAGGAATGCCTAGTAGACATCAATATATTTCTTGCTTTCCCATATATTCGCTCTTTAGAGATACTCTGCTCTTTACGTAAGAATCTCCACGGATCTGAGACAAAATGTGAAAAGGCAGAAGATCCAATTTTTATATACCAATATATGTAAGTTTTGACGTGCGCCTATCAGTCGGTGTGCCGCTGGGCGGCGGCACGCACTCTCGCGAACTCGTATTTTTGTTCTCGTATAAACCTTAAAAGCCTTGTTGTCATATAAAATTAACTTCCAACGGTCAGATCAGTTTTACTAGTTAAGGGGTATATCCTTATTCGGTAAAGTTATTAAGCTTCTACCTCTATATTCAAGATAGAATCCTTCTAATTAATGCATTTGACAAACAAATGAGGTGAGAAGTTCCATGATATTATAGAAGATCAAACACACCCTCCACTTCTCTCCTCCTCCAGTATTTTCCCTCCTTTGAACTAGTTGATTATAATAGAAACATCTTATCACCCAAAGATATTAAAGACACTTATTATATATATATATATATATATATATATATATATATATACATATATAATTGCCCGAAACTATATACATATCTCAATGCTTAGAGAGCTTTTCTCTCTTCTTCTCCCAAACGCCAAGCAACCAAGAACTCTGTCCCTTTCCTCACAGCTCAACCCTTTTAACCACAGTTTGATGACCCCCCTTATCAAGAAGGAAAACCTATTAGAAATATAGTGTTCTTGGCTCATGTCCGGAGAGATAGATATACAACCCCGGTAGTATAACTGATACACACCTTATTTGATTCAGTAGAAACATATGTAAACATACAAAATTTATTCATAATCATAAAGATATCTAAAAATAAAATACATTAAAAGAAGATCATGATATATCTTAAAATTGATCTTGACCCACGCGCGGAGAGGGCGTATGTGTGTGTGCCGAGATCACGCGCTTGTAATATAAAATGAAGAAACGTGGGACAAAAACCATCACTGATTTCCAAGAAAAAAAAGAGTGGCGTCTTTTACAACTACACTTAGTTGGTACATGAGCATTGAGAGTCTATATAAGAAGCATGTTGATGTTGTTGACTGTACTGCTCATCACAGATGATAGTATATACTACTAAAGCTCCATAGTAAGTGTTATAAAGGTCTCTTCTTTTCTCCGCCCTCTTCCTTCTTTTTTCCCCTCACTTTACAAAGAGCGGAGAGCCGGGTTTGTCTCAAAATTACACTGCCGGTCTAAGAATTTCACACACGCAAAGAGTGCGCATACCAGATAGAAGTGCTGCCCGTAACACGTCCTTGGCGACCTTTTGCTCTGTGGGCCGAGCTTTTTGTCCCAAGAAATAGAGATTTAACCGAATATTTTACCGATAATGTTAGTAAAAATGTTCTCTAGAGAGTGCTATTCATTAGAAAACTTTTGATTTTAAGGTGTTGTTTTGTATGAAGATCTTCGCTGTTATGGGTTTACCCCAGTTTTTTACCCTTCCTCTTTTTTATGTGTCATCCGAGAAAAAAAGAAACGATAAATTACGAGTGTCCTGGTTTCCTTTCTTTTTTTTTATTATCAGTGCCAAGGCTAAAAACTAAAAGACCTTTCTGGAACAGCCAACCGCAACTCTTTGGGACAATTTTCCCTTTTATCAACACCCAGAATTAGTTGCTCTTGGCCTTTTTTTATAACTCGCCCCACTTTTGCCACCTTATCTATGATTAACACGTGCATAACTATAAATACTAAGCACCTTCCCCTCCCTGTAAAACCCTTTAGAAGAACATTCGTCTCTTCTTTCACCTCTTCAGTAAACATCCTTTCCTGATTTGGTATGTCGATAAATGAAACCAAACTGAATCACTCCACTACTGTCATGTCCGGCGTCTCCGCCGACTCCATCGACCTCCATGAGCTCGAGCACTACCGTATGCCTGTCAAGCAGATTGAGCATCTGTACAAGACCAACACATTGAAAGGTCTCTCCACAGAAGAAGCAGAAGCTCGCTTGAAACAACACGGTGAAAACACATTGGGCGATGACCAGAAAATTTCGCTCGTATCCATCATTTTGCACCAGACTTTTAACGCCATGATTCTCGTGTTGATCATTTCGATGGCCATTTGTCTCGGTATTAAAGATTGGATCTCTGGTGGTGTCATTGCCTTTGTCGTGTTTATCAACATCTCCATTGGTTCCTACCAGGAGTACAAGGCCTCCATGACCATGAACTCCCTCAAGTCCCTCTCTTCTCCAACTGCTAGAGTCTACAGAAATGGTGAGCTCCAGACAGTCCCAACAAAGTACGTTGTCCCAGGTGACGTTGTCAATGTCAAGGTGGGTGACACCATTCCTGCGGATTTGAGAATCTTTGAATGTCTAAACTTTGAAACTGACGAAGCTCTGCTTACTGGTGAGTCATTGCCTGTTGAGAAGAACGACTCTGTCGTCTATGATGAAGTCGTGGGCGTTGGTGACCGCTTGAATATGGCATACTCTTCAAGTGTTGTCACTAAAGGTCGTGCCACTGGTATTGCTGTCAAGACAGGACTCCACACCGAAATTGGTGAGATTGCTCAATCCTTGAAAGGTAGCAAGAAAAAGCTCTCTGGTGACGATGAATCTTCTGCTCTCCAGAACATTTGGGCAGCTACTAAGGACGTTGTTGGATCCTTCCTCGGTACCACCGTCGGTACTCCATTGCATAGAAAGCTCTCCAAGCTTGCCATATTCTTGTTCTTCATCGCTGTTATCTTTGCCATCATTGTCATGGGTACCCAGAAAATGGTTGTAACCACTGATGTCGCCATTTATGCTATCTGTGTAGCTGTTTCCATGATCCCATCCTCCCTTGTCGTTGTCCTTACCATCACCATGTCTGTTGGTGCCAAGGTTATGGCCAAGAAGAACGTTATTGTCAGAAAGTTGGACTCCCTTGAAGCACTGGGATCTATTAACAACATTTGTTCTGATAAGACTGGTACATTGACTCAGGGTAAGATGATTGTCAAGTCTTGCTGGATCCCTTCTGTAGGTACTTATGATGTCGAAGGTGCTAATGAGCCACACAACCCAACTATTGGTACCATTACTTTCCACAACCAGTCCCCACTGGAAAACTCTAAGGATGAATCCACAGATGAGAAGTCCGGTCAGATGGACCCCGAGAATGAACTCTACAAGAAGTGGCTCCTCACTGCTACTCTCGCCAACATTGCCGTTGTCTTCCAAGATGAAAATGGTGAGTGGAAGGCCCACGGTGACCCAACCGAGATTGCCATTCAAGTGTTTGCCCACAGAAACGACTATGCTAGAGAGAAGTTCACTGAAGGTGATTCACCACAGTATCAGCACTTGGGCGAGTTTCCATTCGACTCCAGTATCAAGAAGATGTCCGCTGTCTACGCCAAGACTGGTGATGAACAGAACAATTTCGTGTTTACCAAGGGTGCTGTTGAGCGTGTTTTGTCCTCGTGTGTGAACTGGTATGTCGATGGCAAGCTGCAACCATTGACTCCAGATGATGTTAAGACCATTGAAGAAAACATGAACACCTTGTCTGCTGGTGGTCTCCGTGTCCTCTCATTTGCACAGAAGACCGTTTCAAAGGATTTCGATATCACCAACAGAGAGGCTGTTGAGTCTGAGCTCACATTCTTGGGTCTGGTTGGTATCTATGACCCACCTCGTCTCGAGTCTCGTGCTGCTGTAAAGAAGTGTCACAGAGCCGGTATCAACGTTCACATGCTCACCGGTGACCACCCTGGTACTGCCCGTGCTATTGCTGCCGAGGTTGGTATTCTTCCTCACAACTTGTACCACTACTCTCAGGAAGTTGTTGATGCTATGGTTATGACTGCCCAGCAGTTTGACGACCTTTCTGATGAACAGATTGATGCTTTGCCAGTGTTGCCATTAGTCATTGCCCGTTGCTCCCCAAAGACCAAGGTTAGAATGATTGAAGCCTTACACAGACGTAATAGATTCTGCGCCATGACTGGTGATGGTGTCAATGACTCGCCTTCTTTGAAGAAGGCTGACGTTGGTATAGCCATGGGTATTGGTGGTTCAGATGTTGCCAAGGATGCTGCTGATATCGTCTTGTCCGATGATAACTTTGCCTCCATCATCAACGGTATTGAAGAAGGTCGTCGTATGAATGACAACATCCAGAAGTTTGTTCTCCAGCTTCTTGCCGAAAACGTTGCCCAGGCGTTGTACTTGATGATTGGCCTTGTGTTTAAGGATGAAACTGGTTTGTCTGTGTTCCCATTGTCCCCAGTTGAAGTGTTGTGGATTATTGTCGTTACATCCTGTTTCCCAGCCATGGGTCTTGGTGTTGAAGCTGCTCGTCCTGATATCATGGAGAAGGATCCAAAGCCAACGAAGGAGTCTGTCTTCTCTTGGGAGATGCTTGTTGACTTGTTCGTCTACGGTGTCTGGATGGCCATCTGTTGTTTGGCTACATTTATTATTTGCATCTATCCATTTGGTGACGGTCAGTTGGGTGTTGACTGTAACGCTGACTATTCAGACTCCTGTTACTACGTCTTCAGAGCTCGTTCCGCTTCCTTTGGTACAATGACCTGGTGTGCTCTTATCCTGGCTTGGGAAGTTGTTGACATGAGACGCTCACTGTTTGCCATGAAGCCTGATTCAGAGACACCATGGACACAGATGCCTAGAGACGTTTGGGCTAACCAGTTTTTGTTCTGGTCTATTATCGGTGGCTTTGTTTCCTGTTTCCCAGTTGTCTACATTCCAGTCATCAACGAGAAAGTCTTCCTGCACAGTCCAATTGGCAAGGAGTGGGGTATCGCTATTGCAATGACTGTGGCCTTCTGGATCGGCTGTGAAGTCTACAAGGGCTTCAAGAGATTGTATTTCAAGAAGGAGATGGCCCACAACCCAGAGCATGACTTGGAGAGAAAGAATCCATTTGAGAAATATGTCTCCTTCTCTAGAGCCAACACCGCACAGGTCTAATATGACAGTTATTTGAACTTAAATTTAGTTGTTTCCCTTTTTTGCTATAATATAATCTTTAGATAGAAAAATGGTTGTAGAAGAAACCGGTATAATCGAATAAATTCCTTCAACAAGTTTGTGGATGAACATAGCTAAGAGTGAATTGAGTGTGCTTCATAAAGCGCACTGCGACCTCCTCTATCAAACGATTTCGCGAAAATTGGCATTTCCGGTTCGAGACACACATCCTACATCATGAAATTTTTTTAAGGTGGTGATGAGGTCTTGGGTACAAACATGGAGCTGAGCTTAACTGAAACCACTAGCAATAATTTCAATTAACCATGTCCAGTGTTAGAGAGAGGGTCCATGTTCCACGTAACCCCGTGTTACCAGCACAGACTACACCAGAACAGCGTTTCTGGAGAGGATACACTAACACACGAGTTGTTGAAGAGGCCAATGCTGTCAGCCATATTTGTTTCAACCCAAAGTCACCACACGACTTTGCCGTCACATCGTCAACGAGAATTAATGTTTTCTCATCCAAAACACGTGAAGTTGTTCAGACCTACTCCAGATTCAAGGACACAGTTTACTGTGGTGAGTACAATCCTGAGGGAAGACTCCTTATGGCTGGTGATGCCTCTGGTCTTGTCCAGATGTTTCAGACATCAGATAAAGGACTGATCAGAACGTTCAAGCCTTCCACACATCCAACGCATGTTGTCAAGTTTCACCCAACAGTTCGCACACAATTACTCACTGCATCCGATGATAGAGTGGCCAGACTCTATGATTTCTCTGACACACAAAACCCAATCATCTCGTTCGATGACCACGAGGATTACATCAGAGCTGCAAACTTCATCCCTGGGTCCAATTTGGTTGTCACTGGTTGTTATGATGGCTTTATCCGTATCTTTGATGCGAGAAGTGGAGCTGAACCAGTGGCCAAGTTTAACCAGCATGCCCCAGTCGAGGACATTCTACCATTGACACCGACAAGTATGGCCACTGCTGGTGGACCAACCGTGAAGATTTGGGATATGACAGCGGGAAAGCAGGTCCATGAGATGGGTAATTTCCAAAAGACAGTGACGTGTTTGGCTCCAGCTGGGGAAAACCGTGGTATTTTAGCCGGTTCTTTGGATGGTCACGTTAAAGTGTTTGATCCGGTGAATTGGGAGGTCAAGTTTGGCTGGAAATTTGGCCGTGGCGTGTTATCCTGTGGTGTCTCTCCAAACTCAAAGCACTTTGCAGCTGGTTTGGTGTCTGGTACCTTGGCCATCAAGACCAGAAAGATTGAGCCAAGAGTCAAGCAAGGTGTCAAACAAGAAAAGTCCAATGCCTTCAGAAAGATGATGAGAGGTGGTGAGTATAACGGTGAAGAGGAACACAGAGTTTTGAACGATAAACCAAAACAAGGCAAGAAGCTAAGATTATACGAGAAGCATTTGAATGCTTTCAGATGGTCCGAGGCCCTGGATGCTGCTTTCGTACCAGGTACTGCCCGTGAGCTTACTGTTGCAGTGTTGGAGGAGTTGAAGAAGAGAGGTAAAGTGAGAGCATCCCTTTACGGCCGTGATGAGACTACACTGGAGCCTTTGCTCACGTGGTCCATCAAGGCTATTGAGGATGTGCGTGCTGTGAACATTGTTGCCGACTGGGTCGCCGTTGTTACTGAGATGTACTCAACAACGATAGAAAAGTCTTCTGTGTTGGAGGAGATTATGCACACGTTGAGAAAGAAGCTGCAACAGGAAGTTGACAAGGCCAGAGACGCCCAGAAGATTGAAGGTATGTTGCAGTTGTTGACGGCTCACTGATACGAATTATTCTAGTGGACCGAGGAGTATAAAGTCATTTAGGTCATTAAATATGGGTATACAAAGGTCACCACGCTCTCGAACGTCTTCCAAAGAATTTACTCCTGTTGATCTTGTAGGCTTTGAAGTTTCTGCTAACGCCAGCAGGTTTGCGTCTTCCCTTCATTGTTGAATAGTCAATGTTCTGCTTTACATACTCATTAGCGTCATCGGACCAATCTTCACTCTCATCAGACTCCAAGATTGTATCATCCTGTTTGTTAACAAGTTTGCTGATTTGTTCTTTTATGTTCTTCTTCTCATCAATAACCTCAAGCTTCTCGGTTGAAGGCAGGGCACGGATACGAACAAGACGATTCTGACGTTTTGGGCCTTTGCGTCTTTTCTTCTGCTTCCACTTGGCTTTGCCTTTGTCTTCTGTGAGTTCTATCTCATCTTTCTGTTCTTCTTCCTCCTCACTAGACGATGATGCAAGTGGTCCTTGTGGCATAAACTCACCCATATCATAGTCACCGTACTTCAGCTCATCCTGGATGTCTCTCAACTCCTCAGCTAATGATCGCAGGCCCTTTTTGACTCTCTGCGAAGCCAAAGGGGACGGAGATGCCGTTACAAATTTTACTGTCGAAGCTTTCAAGTACGTTGGTGTTTCTTGGATACCGTAATTTATGACACAGCTCTTTTGGGGAGTCTTGAACTGAGATCCCAACAACAGTGGACTCGTTGTGTCCATGCTTTCACATTTACTAGTTGCCTCTAAGGGAGGACTAGAGCTGATAGCCTTATCTTCAATGTCAGTAATGCCACTAAAATCGAGTCTCTTCTTCCCCTGTGGTGTTACTCGTGATGAAGGCTTTGCCATTGGTGTCGATTTCAATGGTGTTGTGATAACCTCAAAGATACTTAAAACCCTTCCATTTAACTGCGGTGTAGGACCGATTTCAGTGACCATTGGCGAGTTTGGTGCTGCAGGTGATGTCTTTTGTGGAGTCTGTAGATGAGCTTTTTGTTCTCTCTTCTTTTGTGGTGTTTCAAAGTAGGACTTCTGGTTCTTAGTAGGCGTCAGTGGCATAGGCTTATGGTGTGTGGTCTCTTTGGGTTTTGAAGTTTCACCTTGCTTCATAGCTCGTAGCTTAACCATGTTATACCGCTTGTACTTGGATGCTTGAAAAAGAAAAGAGAATTGTTAGTATAGTTGATCGATACTGAGAGAAGAATTATGCTTACCGATATCAGCATCTTTCTTGATGTCATCCTTTGTTGGGTTTCTTCCTTCCCGATCTCTAAAGTCGTGCTCCCATTGTTTGATTTCAAGCTTTAAAGCCTGTTGGTCAGTTGACATGGTTTCAATATCTTTTACCTATTGAAACTCTGTTCTGAGTGTAGAAAATTGAAATATAAAGGGAAAGAGAATGAAATAAACAGAGAAGACGCGTGAAGTTAAAAAACGCGTCAAAGGCGAACGCGAAACATATTACGTAATCAAAGAAAAGCTATACATAACGGGGTTTCTTTAATTCCCTGAGTTTCAATGCTGATAGAAATATCAATAAAAAGACTTAAGATTAAACACATGGCAGGAAGCAAACTGCGTATTTACCTAGTGGACTCTGGTGAGCAACTATGTTTTTCATGGCGTCGACACCTTAAATCATTTGACCTTTCGTACCAATCATGGGGAATTGGTGACGTTTCGATTCGTTCACACCCATCAACACAAATCACTGAACTCAAAGTGGACAAGAATGAGCCAGGATATGTTTCAGCAGTGGTGAGCCCCGGTAACTCACTTGGAGAGATGGATGGGGGACTGGATAAAGTGATTAAAGCCGTATTTGGCTTGACTTCTGAAGTGAAGAATGCTATTAGTTCAGGATATTCACCTCCTGGTACAGTAAGAATTCTGCACTTTCCACGTGCTAGAGGAGTTATAAGAAACTGGGACGCTGAGTACTTAACTCACATACCCACCATGAGAGCCCCAAGAATTGTACACACGACTGACTTAGAGTCGCTTAGAATGGTGTATGATTGGACTTGGGGTATTTTGCAGACAGTGGAGAATTACAATGCAACAGTCAAGGACAAACCAAAGATCGGATCTCTCATTATGAGTGGGCTTGCTACTGGATATGGCCAAATACCCAAGGAGATTGCTGGAAAGGCAATGATCGCTGCAATGATCATTTTCTACAGAGAGGAGTTCACACCCAAGGACAGAGCCCACTTCACCCTCAAGTTCCTAAATGAGAGTTTGCATTGGATTGGTGATGTTGATAAGGATCTATTGAGCTTGGAGTTCGACCCTCTACGAGATGGTTTACCGAAATTGTTCATGCATACTTCATTGGCTAAGAAAGGGTACGCTAGCTTGACTTTCCAGCACCCATAAGCAATTCATGCAATGAAATATCCTCTTCAAATTCATGGTCAGGATCAGCTAGCTGTTCGATAGCTTCCCTCGATCTTCCAGTAGGCTTTTCAACCTTTTCAGTATGGAGTATCTCTTCCAATTTTACTAGTAACGACTGTGATGATTCCAATAATTCCTTTGGTGGAAATGTATCTGCCTTAATCTTTTCAGGTACTGGGGGAATAACATCTGTCTTTTGGCAGTATTCCTGAAGTCCTCCAGAGAGTTTCGCAGCTTGGATGGCGATTTCTTTTCTGACTGAGTCTAATCTGTGGATACCGACAGCATTCTTTACCAGTATATCGTGATGGTCTTTAACTCTGTCTGGGGTCATGGCATTGAAGACTCTTTTGCTGTCCTGGAAATCCGTTTCAACACTCTGTAGTTTGTCCAAGTCCATTGAGTTGACAAATTCAGTCATTACATCCACAGTTTCATCGGAAGGTAGTAGTGGATGATCACCAGTGATGACAGTGCCACTTGTGGTAACGAGCTGACTCAAGTCAGGGAATGCAGCGAGTTTCTCATCTTCGTAAAACGGCAACCGTGTTAAGATCAAGGCTGATTTAACATTACCATCATCTGCCAACTTTCTCCTCTTTGGCATAGTTTTCCCATAGTCGTTAATCAGAACCGGAATCAATACCACCATTTGTACTTCTGGGTTGCTCTTCGTACTTGGAACATACCTGGCAATAGCCACAGAGTCCAGCTCCATCAAAGCATCCACGAGAGACGTAATTGCCATACAAGCCTTTGGAGATCCCTGTCTTCCCAGGATCAACACTGCTTCGCCTTCAAGGTAACAGCGAGGCAGTTGACTCTCTTCCACAACTCCACATACATCTATTCCAGGATATGTTCTATGGATTCTCTTCTCTTCGAGCACAGGTGGAAGTACCACTGTGGACTTACCATATTTGTAGCCTTTGATCAAGTCGGCCTTATCAACAACCTCTGATTCATACTGTTGGGCTTCCAAATTCTCCGAGTCATTGTTTTCGATTTCTTCCTCATTGAGCTCAGTCTGGGAGTAGTGACGGATCTCATATTCAGTTACCCTTGTGATTGGTACTGGGCTTCCCTTGTCATCCAAGCCGAATATCTTACGATTGGCTGGACGCTCTGGCTTCACAGCAGGGAAGCCATCCACAAATATTTGGATACAGGTATCATCTGCATGTGGTTGATAATTTGGATCAACGAGATCAGCACCGATACGAAGCTCACCAACAAATGTTTTGACAGGTCTTGTTAGCTTGGATCTTGGAGTTTCGAGGAACTCAATGACATCAGTACCGATAAGAACCTTCGCAGATGGAAGCTGATCAAAGAGAGATTTCCACTGCTGGATAATTGTCTTCTCTGTTTCAGTCTTATCAGGCTTGTCGAAGTCGACACCCACGAGTGTCATGCTGATCTGTGCTGCGGTAACGGCATCAATAATGGCATTGACAAAATCCTGGTCGAGTTCCACGGGACTTTGGGCATTTGTGAGGATCACAATGTTCTTCTTATAACTCTTTTTGCCTACAAAAGAGATGATATTTTGAAATGTGTAGAGCAAACCACGGATGATTCCTGCCGATGCTGAAGATGGTCTGAGGGATGTTGGGGTAGGATTAAGCATCTTCAAGTGACGGAAGAAAGGTCTTTGAGGGACTGTTAGTAAAAAATTGAGTTGGTTTTATAATGAAGGAAATTGAACAGAGTTCACATACTGCTGAAGAGCAAATACCTCGTTTATGTGGTCAAGGAGTTGATTGTTATTCGTCTCTGTGCTTTGTTAGCTTTTTTCTTCATGTTGATTATACAAAAATAAAAGAGGAGCTCACTGTCGGATTCAACTTCAACATATGACACAATGTCGGTCTTTCTCTCTCGGAACACCTAAATGAAACGTTAGTAATGATCTCTTGGTGTGTATGTATGAATGTTCTGTAACTCACCTTCTCAGCGACAATATCTTGTACATATCTCATTGCAAGATCTAAATCTATGATATCACGACCATTGCTCTTTTGGGCCATTCCGGCGCCAACATCAGCCAAAAAAACTGTGAGCTATTGATGTGTTAATTGTATGATAGTCTAATTATTTACACCATAACATACCTCCTTATCGGCCATTGTGCTGTTGCTCCCCTCAGAATGTGGTTGACCTGTTTTTTGTTGATGGAGAAGGACGCGTCTCTGTGTGTTTTTAAGCGCAGAGAACAAATCGCGATGATTTGTAGTCACTGATCATAGCACATAGCTTATCTCAGCTTATATATAAAAGCAATAATGAGCTGGAAACAACAGGTCCTGGTGGCTCTTAAAGGATTTCAACTCCACAAGAACCTTCCTCAAGAAAGTTTGGAAGAAGTACGACGTCTGACAGCTGATTTCCCCTTGACCGATCTCCTCTCCTCGATCAATGAACGTCCATACGCCGCTGCTATCATCTCCAGAATTCCCTCATTGAACCAGAATGAGTTACAAAAAGTGCTATCTGCAGCCAAGGAGCATCTCAAAGTACCGAAACTTGAATGGGTTTGGTTTGTTGACGATCACTTGGCTCAAACGGCGGAATACAAACAACAGGTGGAGTTCAAACAGGGTGCTCAGATAGTTTTGTCTGTGATACACAAATTGGTCGAGGAAACCAAGAGCTTAGATGTTGTACCGACAATTGCGTGCTATTGGATGGTAACTCCTTGGTGTGATGAACTCTGTGTGTCAATTTCCCAATGCATCTCACAACTTATCGAGGTCTCACCAGAGGATATCACCATATTGGTTAGGACCATCCAATCAGACATGATGACTTTATCCAAACCATCCAAAGTCTCACAAGCCGGATACAAAAAGCTTGAGTCATCCATTGGTTCTGCTTTAAGACCAAAGCTGGGATTTGGAGAGCTGGAAGATTCGAGACATAAGTGGAAGACCGAGCACATCAGATCTGTGTCGATGACCTCATTTCTTTTAACGAAGTTCGATCCCAGGGGCATCAAGGACAATTGGTGGCTGATATCACCTACAATTCTCAACATCTTGGATGACCACGAAGCTCCAATTAAACTGTGTGGTGTTAAGCTGTTGTCCATCTTACTGGATGTGGTTGATCCAGAGTATTTGAAGTTGACCGGGCTGTTTCAGATCTTTTACGATGCTATGAAGCCATTGTTGACGTACTTACCGGACCTCACACCATCCAAGTTGTCAGTGGAGATTATGGACACATTGTATCCAACATTATTGAAATTATTCAAGGTTGTATCAACAGAACAAGAGTATAACCAACGACTTATTGAGCTCATGACTGACGGTATTTTCTTCTCTCTCAACACGGTTCGTGACCACTTTGAGATTCTTACCTGTCTTCTCATTCATCTCCAAACTATTATCACTGAACTAAAGACTACAACCATAAAAGTGCTTCCTCGCTTGCTCTACGTCCTAGGAACAATCATCTCTGATCCATTCATTGATACGGATGAACCATTGTTTTACCACTCATTAGACACGCTGACTACTGTTGAAGTGAACTGCTGGGAGAGATTGAGTGCTCACGAATTCGATATTATTGGCATGGCTGTGATGTCATACAAGAGGGAGAAGAAGAGTGCCAGGGTTGAGGAGAAGACAAGAGATGTTGTGGTCTTACTGGATAAAATTACAGGTGTAAGTGACGCTTATTGGGATGAGTTACAGAGATTTGATCCGGAGGTTGAAGGATTGAGAAATATGGTGAAGAATGTTGATGTTAATGAGAAGTAACCATTGGAGTGTATTCTCATTACTTGGGTAACAATACATAGTCCTACGATAAACACCCCAAAGGTCCGTACTTTCGTTGAATATATACGCCCTTAGGGTAGTGAATGACAGCAATCATATAATCATGATATTTTGTATATGTACATGTCTCCTTCTCCCCTTCAAAACTTATTTCTTTCCCTTCTCCACTGTCTCCTTCACCTCATAATGCCACACGGTGTTTGGTGGGTAGTCCACTGGGATTCTTGCATCAAGAGGGTATCTCTTACCCTTCTCCTTAATAGTAGCAACTCTGTACATCTCTGGGTTTACCTGTTTTAGGTCATCCAGGGCCTCAATGATGGCAGTGTATTGCTTATCCAGCTGTTGTTGTCTTGCCAATCTCTTGTCCTTTTGGTACAGTCCCCATGCTCTCTGCACAGTATCATGACGAATCAAGTCCTCTTGCGACAACTTGAGCATTCTTGGCATTTTCTTACGAGCTGAGACCACAGATAATTGGGAAATCACTCTTTGTAAGCCAGAGGAGACGGTAGCCACTCTTTTGGTACGTTTACCTCTGACAAACTGTGTTGGACCATTGATGATTTTGGTTTCGGTAGCCATAGCAGCTCGTGACACCGTTGGAAGTGTGCTGCAGCGAGTTGAGCGAAGTGTTTGTGTCAACATGGTGTGGATATGCTGATGTGGTAATAATGCTTTTTTCTACAAAGAAAAAAAAGGATTTGTAATTATAAAAGAACTAAATGATGGATATGTGCCCATGATCTCGAGGATTTTTTCATCCAAAAGAAGGGTGGTGTACGGGTGTAATAATGTTCGTGGTACGCGCACTATTTTAACAGCTCCATCTTATATCAAACAGTAGATGATTGAAAGTTGCAAGTTTACCTTTGTACAATCAGTTAGGTACAAGAATGGTGTTGAAAGAGGAGATTAACCGATTCAGAAACCTGTATCATGGACAATTTGTGGATGAAAACGTCTATTGCGCTCTTGTTCTAGCATTCGTGGCGAAGAGACATATACTTATAAGTACTAATGATCCATTTGTTGTGGAATATGAGGTTGGCTCGATTCTGAATCAGTTCTGGAAGTTTGGCGCCGAGATATGCCATGTTGATGAGTCTCAAGGATCACATAGAGAACAGCTTATGAAAACACTCACAAGGAGTGGTAATGGCAGACTGGGTCCTGCAGTTGTGATTAGTGGCGTGGAGAAACTTGATAAAGAGGCACAGCTATTTTTGAGAGATTTGGTAAGGACAAGGAGGCTAGAAGATGGATCAGGTCGGGTATTCTTTTGTGGTGAAGTTTTCGGAATTGTTGGTGTAACTCTGACTGAGAAAGTCAGACTTGAACAGCCCTTAAGAGATGTATTTTGGTTTCAACAACCATACAATCCAACTTATGAGCTGCATGACAGCATTGATATGTTTACACCACCGTACACAGCACAGATGAGAGAGTCTGCTGACATGATACGACAGTTTCTGATACAGTGGAACAAGCTGAGGTCTATTACTATCGTGCCGGATATGAAGAGGTACATCTACGACTTGGTGATATTTGTACGCAACCATCGCTGTGTTTCCTCTGGGCTGCCAACTAAGACCATTGAAGACATGGAAATCTTGTGCTGTACACTATGTGTCGTTTTTGAAAGGGAGTATGTAATACCAAACATTGTCAAACTGGCTGCACGCAAGATGCTTCCATTAAAGCTGGTCATGATAAGACCAGAGATTGAACCAACGCTGCAATGGGGTAGTGATCCAGACCTGGTTAAGGAGTTAATGAAACGGATGACACCAGAGCTCATTGTGGAGAATTGTCTTTCCAAAGTGGCACCACCTCCTTGAACTTTCAAGCAGTATTATGTTTATATAGAAACTGGTTATGAAGCCCGCGAATTTTTTGGCTGTGCTAACATACACCCCAAGAGCCAAGCCATCAACTGTCATTTAAGTAGTCTTTCACATGTTATTCATAATAGAATTCGTTTAAAAAGTTGGAAACATTCCGTCTGTGTATTATTCTTCAAAATCAATGGAAAAAATATGTCCATGAGCAACAATCCTTTCACACAGGACGCTGAGGAACAAATCATTGCTGAGACTTCGTTATCTGGTTCAAGACCAACACCGCCTCTCCCAACCAGACCAGCAGCGGACCCTTCCATTCTGGAAGAACATACGCCTGTTCCTTCATTTCCACAGATTCACATCGATAGTGTTGATGGCCCACAACATCACTCAATTCCATCAGAGGAGGAGTTACCGATGGAAGCCCCACCAGCATACTCAGAAGTTGATCCAAACCCATTGTCCCCTCTGCTCTCAGCACAACCAGAGCAATTACCACCACCACAACCACCACGCACCCCACCAAGACCAGTGAGTCCATCCAATGAGACATACCAACGACCATCTGCTGCTCCACCTCTTCGTTTGGACACCAATTACTATCCTCTGCCACCAGAGGCACCACCACAGCACCATTTGAGACCATCAATGGGCCAGAGACCACCACGACCAACAAGTCCACGATTACCACCAAGACCATCGAGTCAATTCCCAGGGAGAACTGGTGCTACTTATGATGGGACTCAGTATGGTGATAGACCACCATTGCCACAGAGAAGGTTTTGATTGGTATCAAATTGTAAGCTGGTTCAAACAAAGATTCTTATTATTATTCTTCACTATTATTAACTCTCCCGATTCTTGTAGGATTGCAAAGACATCATATGATTATTGTATAAACCACAGACAAGAGTTAAAACCTTTATAGCCATTATCTAAGACTACTGTGCTTTTTTATGTTGTGTACATAACAGGAGAATGGACTTATATGCGCGAAATCAAGAAGTTCCAATTAATACTTTTCCTCTATGGAAATTCCAACATAATCTCTTTCAGAATTACTCTTCCAATGAGTAGAGAGAATTTATACCATGAGTCTCAGATTATCATTCCCACAGTTTCCACAGTTCACTGTTCACATTCATAAGTACACATCTGTGCAGAATGCAACTTCATTAAAGGAAGCACTACTAGCTGGAGAACCAACCCATGACTTTGCATTCATCAACGCACAAACAATCATCTCCTTTGAACAACTCACTGCTGCCGTATATAGAGCACTGTTGGACTACACTGGTGATAAAATCAGGACAAGAACATTACACTCAGAGTGCATCCTGGCCTTGTCTCCCACTCAGAATATCGTCGATGCCTTACGAAGATATGGTATCCAGGATGATTCCAAGGACTTGGTTGTGGTGAAGGTTATCGAACAAGGCAGGGATGCAGAAGAATATGACATGTCCATCGTTAAAGGAGAGGAGGTCACTGTTAATGACGAAGAGTTTCAAAAGACGGCGGATCTCGGGGTAATTAAGAAGGTGAGTACCTCAAAATCTACATGAGTAAAGTTATGGTCATTACTAACATAAACAGAACTATAAGCTCCAAACTCATGATCCAGTATCATTGACGAGACAAATTGTTGCTGCCATTCAGCTAAGAGGTCACTGAGCTATTTGTTTGCTGTGGTGGTACTAATGTTTTCTCCTTCTCAATGAAACAGTTCAAACCAATGAAGGCCTCGCTCAATGCACGCTCATAAACATCTGTAGCACTGAATCCACCAGCCACGTAGTCCTTCTTCACCTTCAGTTCATCTAAGAACGGATCATAGTACTGCTCACGTGTGGACCACTGCTTCTTGGTAACACGGTCTCCATTAAATGGTGTGAATGGCGCCTTGGACTGTACTGGGGCAGCATTCTTTGGTGCATTAGCAGCTCTCATTGCCTCTAATTGTTCATTCAACTTACGACGACGAGCAGAGGAACGTTTGAGAATGGACTTGTTCGTTTTCTCGATCTCCTTGCTTGCGTCTTCCTTTGTATGCAACGTGCTCATCATCTTCTTCAGAGATTCCTCCTTATCACGCATATTCTCCCTCTCAACTTCCTGCTCTAGCAAACGAGCCTTGAGCTTCAATTCACGTTCAATTTCTTCACGTTCCATAAACTCCTCTTGCTCCCTCTGTTTGGATCTGTTATTTTCCTCAATCTTCTCCTTGTTCTTTTCCTCGTATGACTTCAACTTCCTCTCTGTATCCTCTATATCAACGGCGTTGACGAGGTTGAAAACAATATCCTCCACTTCTTCTAAATAGCTGTTGTACTCGTCCAAGGTTTCGAAATCAGCAGCAGTCTTATTGAAAACCTGCTCTACTCTCTTTCGTACATCAACCTCTCTTTCAACACCAACATCATCAAATATCTGTGTCTTAAACTTGTTCTTTCTAAGCGTCTTCCCACAACCAGGATAAGGACAAGGAGCAGGGCCCATCGCAAAGATTCGATCCACACAGGACTCACACATCTTATGGTAACACTCAGGATTCACCAGAAACTTCATATCCGGTGACAGATATCGATCCGTCTTACAAATCGGACACATATCCGCCTCTCTTGAATCTGTAGCTATTGTTAGTGATATTGTTGGATGGGAATGGAGAGGATAACAAAACGTACCAAAATCCACCATTCTTTGTATTTTCTTATTCTTCTGTTTGTATACAGTGAAAATAATTGGTTATAATAATTAAGAGTTGTTCGATGAAAGGAATTTGCTTAACTCTACAGACTTTATACTAACCAATTAATTGTGTGTGTGATGGATCAGTGGCGGGGGCTCTCTACGTGTGAAATAAAACACCCGAACACCACAACTTTTTTCATCCATCGTAACCCAAAGATACAAACCAATTCGTATTTACATCACTTAGATGAACACAATTGAACGAAAGGGCAGATCTTAATTAACATCTTGTGATGAGTGATACTGAAGTGGATGATCTCACTGAGATTCTGGCGGAGATCAAGCTCTCCAAGGACACACAAAGGGACATCAATGACGATCTCAAGGACAGATTTCTAAACCCTTCCAACATTCTCCCATGGGACCTTCTTGACCTTGTTCAGGACGTTCCACTACGTGATAGCTCTGACAGTTTTGACTCCTTGATTTCATTGCCCCAAAGTATTAGTCGCACGCAGTTCCGATTCAAGAGAAGCGGTATCGAGGGTAAAATTCATAGTTACTCCGAAGAACTCGACGTATCTGAAGTGGCTAACTCCAATGCTGCCACGTCCATCAGTGTTAATAGAGCATATGGTAAGGACTCTGTAAGAGGTAGTACAGCCCAATTGCCATTTAGGCCAGGTGGTCTACAATTGTCTGAATCAAAGTCTACCGTCACCGGTATGCATCGTGACCGTGATGGTTTACTTGACGTCGCTCAAGGCTTGAGCAGAGGTTTGATCATTCAGGAAGCCAAAAAAGTTGATAATTTGAGGGATCTGGAAGAAGATACGGAGGAGAACAAGGATAATGAGACAGAAGAAGATAAAATCGTTAATTCCCTGCGAGAGGAGAATCCTGTATCGTTGGATCAGTATCACGCCGTTGTCAACTCTGAGGACACATTTGAAAAAGAGATTGACGAATTGCTCCCAGTTGATGCAAGCTTTGGAAGAGCACTGATGCCACCTGAGGAGTTGGTTAAACACAATAAGGAATGGGCCCATGTTGTCGACTTGAACCACAAGATTGATAACTTTGATGAGCTTATTCCTAACATGGCGAGAAAATGGCCGTTTGAACTCGACACATTCCAAAAAGAAGCTGTTTACCATTTGGAGCAAGGTGATTCCGTCTTTGTTGCTGCTCACACATCTGCTGGTAAGACCGTGATTGCTGAGTATGCTATCGCTATGGCTAACAGAAATATGACCAAAGCCATATATACTTCCCCTATTAAGGCTTTGTCGAACCAGAAGTTCCGTGACTTCAAAGAAGACTTTAAGGATGTCGATGTTGGTCTGATCACTGGTGATGTTCAAATCAACCCAGAAGGAAACTGTTTGATTATGACCACAGAAATTCTAAGATCAATGCTGTATCGTGGTGCTGATTTGATCCGTGATGTTGAGTTCATCATCTTTGATGAAGTGCATTACGTCAACGATATCGATCGTGGTGTTGTTTGGGAAGAGGTCATCATTATGTTACCAGACCATGTGAAGTTTATCCTTCTCTCAGCCACAGTTCCAAACACTTATGAGTTTGCTAACTGGGTAGGAAGAACCAAACACAAGGACATATATGTCATTTCAACACCAAAAAGACCTGTCCCATTGGAGATCAATCTATGGGGTAAGAACAAACTCACAAAGGTCATTGATGCCGAAAGGAACTTCTTGGAAGCCAATTACAGTGGTTACAAGGAACTTTTCGAAGGCAAGAAGCCTCCTCCGGCAGCAAATGGCCGTGGTGGTGCTAACAACGCACGTGGAGGTCGTGGTGGCCGTGGTGGTGGTAGTACTGGTAGCCGTGGTGGCCAAGGTCAGGGACAAAGAGGTGGAAGGGGTGGTAATGCTGGTAATGCTGGTCAGAACAGATTCCAAACCTCACGTCCAAACAAGAACACATGGACTGAGTTGGTCCACTTCTTGAACTCCAACGCTCTGCTACCTGCGGTGATCTTTGTGTTCTCCAAGAAACGTTGTGAGGAGTATGCCAACACAATGCCCGGTATTGACTTCTGCAATGCCAAAGAGAAGTCTCAGATCCATATGTTCATGGACAAGGCTGTTTCTCGTTTGAAGAAAGAAGATAGAGAGCTTCCTCAGATTATGAGTATTAGAGACATGCTGAGTCGTGGTATTGCTGTTCATCACGGAGGTTTGTTACCTATTGTGAAGGAATCAATTGAGATCCTGTTCTCCAAGGGTCTGATCAAGGTTTTGTTTGCTACTGAGACATTTGCCATGGGTTTGAACTTGCCTACAAGAACCGTTGTGTTTAGTGAAGTGAGAAAGCATGATGGTACCGGCTTCAGAAACTTAACACCTGGTGAGTTTACCCAAATGTCTGGAAGAGCTGGTAGACGTGGTTTGGACAAGATTGGTACCGTTATTGTGATGTCTTACACTGAGGCATTGAACAAGCTCACGTTAAAGGATGTTTGTCTCGGTACTCCAACAAAGCTCGTTTCTCAGTTTAGACTGACATATAACATGATTCTGAACCTGTTGAGAATTGAGGCATTGAGGGTCGAAGAGATGATCAAACACTCTTTCTCCGAGAATGCATCCCAGACACTGCTGCCTGAGCACGAAAGAAAGATTAAAGAGTTACAAGAGCAACTCGATAATCTTCCGGTGTTGACCATTGCTGATGAAGGTTTTACTGAAGATGAAATGAAAGCAGTGTTTGAACAAATGGTCGAGTATAAGCAGCTCACTAAGGAGATTCTTCTTGAGGCATCCAAATCCAGCGTCACGGCCAAGAAGTTTAAACCTGGTCGTTTCATTGTCTTCAAAGATAAGTCTGGCTTGTCCCGTGTTGGATTCATAATTCGTGAGAACAGCTTTTCCACACCTGTTTCCTTCACTGTGTTATCCTTCCATATGGGCAAGATCGAGAGATCCGAACCTACAGGATTGCCTTACTTATCACAAATACCATCTTTCATTCGCAGTCATTTCCCAAAGATTGAATTCGATGGAGACTTCCATGTCTTGGAGGTTCCACTTACTAGTATTGAACTGGTTTCAAGGGCCGGTGCCAAAGCTATGCTTACTGAGGTTCTGAGAGGCAATAAGGAAGAGATTTCGAAGCTCGAGGATAACTTGAAGATTTTGCTGAGATTTCAGCACAAGTACCAAGAGGCGGACTGGAAAGAGTTTGCATCCATCAAGTTATTGGAATTGGCTACGAAGAGGGACGAGATTGTGGCTAAGATCTCTCAAAGCCCTTGTATCAAGTCTTCCAAGTTCTCTGGGTACTTCAGGAACCTTAACAAAAGACATCAAATTAACGAGCAGATTGCTGGTTTGAAGTCATTGATGTCAGACGAGAACTTGGAGTTGCTCCCAGATTATGAACAGAGACTGAATGTGTTGAAAGAGCTAGAATTTGTTGATTCTAACTTGAATGTCATGCTCAAGGGCCGTGTTGCTTGTGAAGTGAACAGTGGTTGGGAGCTGGTTATAACTGAGCTTGTTCTGGACAACTTCCTTGGTGACTTTGAACCGGAGGAGATTGTCGCTCTGTTATCTGCATTTGTCTACGAAGGAAGAACTCGTGAAGAGGAAGAAGCCAAGATTACCCCAAGATTGGAGAGAGGAAAGCAGAAGATCCAGGAGATTGTTGGTAATGTCATTGAAGTTTACACGAGGCATCAAGTCTCCATGACATCAGAAGAACAGGAATTCCTTGAAAGAAAGAGATTTGCATTGGTCAATGTTGTCTACGAATGGGCTAGAGGAATGACTTTCAAAGATATCATGGAGCTCAGTTGTGAAGCTGAAGGTACAATTGTTAGAGTCATTACAAGACTTGATGAGATTTGTCGTGAAGTCAAGTCTGCTGCAATGATTATTGGTGACTCCTCCTTGCACTCCAAAATGACTGAAGCTCAGGAAAAGATTAAGAGGGATATTGTGTTTGCTGCCTCTCTCTACTTGTGAGTAATACAGAATAACTTGTGATCCTTCTAGTGTCCTAAAAAGTAGCTGATATTTTGTAGATAGCCGTCCAAGTGCATAGCAGTTGACTTCCAGTAAGATCTCTACAAGTACGAGCAATATTTTCTTTATGTACATGTCATTATGTTTAACCCAATCTAGCTCTTAGATCATTGTAAGCAACACCGGAATGGTCGTACCTTTCCAGCATCGTCTTCACACTTGTTCTGAGATCATCTGTGACTGGCAATCCCAAGTCCAATGCATCACGGAGTCGTCTGCTCAGTAACTCATCTATGAGCTTATCATGTTCGTTCTCAACAAGGAGTTCACAAAGCAATTCCCAAGGTCTGGAATCAAGGATGGCCTGTTCTTCAACTTGTTTGTACTCATGCAGATGATCCCAAAAAGACCAGAACTTGTCAGTGTTATTTGCCTTCAAGTACGTCACCAACACAAATTCAATGGTCTCGATACTAGGAGATCTGTTAGAAAAGACGCCAAGCAGGACATCGAAAAGTGAAGAGGCTGGAACTATCTCGTTGGTTCTTAAGTACATGTGTTGCTGAGTAGCCAATTTCAAAACAGCGAGGATGACCTCATCAGGAAGTGCACTGCGGTACTCTGCTGAGCAAGCTTCCAAGATCGTAGAGAACTGTTCTAGCTTTGCACGAGCAGAACCGTTAATTTCCTCGTGTGTCATGACGTTGGATGGTGGGTTGAAGTACAGGTTTCTTGCCAGTGCATCTGCAAATGTGACAAGTTGTTCTGTGGTGATTGAGATTCCAGAACTAGCTTGAAGAAGGAGCGTAGTGGTCAGATGTCTGAATGGGACATCAATTGGAAACACAGTGGAAAGAATCTCGAGTGCCTCAAAACGCTTCTGCCAGTGCTCTCTTTCAGGTTCAGCAGGTGTACATGAATTGATGAATGTGAGGAGCAGTTTGGCTTTCGCTTCAGAGCCCTCGTTCACCAGTGATTGAATGTCGGTGTTCTTCAAGCCTGCAATGAGGGTGTCAAGCACCGAAAGAGCCCTCTCTGGTGAGTGTCTTATCTGTGGAACCACTTCAGCTTCAAACGTTTTGATATCACCGATCTTGAATGTTTGTAAAGCCTTCACTTCCATTGGAACATCTTCTGGAGTTGTAGAGTAGTTTCTGCGGAATATACCAGCAAAGATTGAATCTTCTTCCAAGTCATATGTAGGGGATTTTGGTTCATAAAGCGACTTCTCCTCAGGGGCGCACCATAAATACTCCAAGTTCACCTGTTTCCGTCTCTCTGGAGTCAACATATTCACCACAACTCCCAATGTGGAATCAAGCATCACCCAACTATTTACGCCTAAGCCAAAGTCATTAGCAGGTTTCTTCTGTTTTAGTTTCTTCTTCATTCTCATAGTAGAGTTCGGCTTCACGAGACCTTCAACAAACGGAACAACATCAAGACTCTTCTTAACTTGAACAATAAGAGCCTCGGCAGCATTCTGAATATGTTTTGGGGACTTACCCTGACAGACGACAGCAAAGTCCACAGAGTGAGCTAATGGGATTTCATTCTCACGGCCACGGAGGTCGAAGATTTTCAGTTCATCAAGACCAAAATCAATAAGCATCCGCATCAGCGTCTCCACGTGTGGTGGTGAGTTTGGAGGCATCTCAGGCATCTCAGCCTTGAATATTGGTGTGGTGAGGGTGGATGCCTCAGATGCTCGTAAAAACCAAGGGATATCCTCATCATCTTTCTCTTCGGATTGGGTGCTCACAGATTCCTCAGACATTGTAGCAAGAGGGAAGTTCTGTGGATTGAATGTAGCTGATGATGGAGGGGTAGAAGATAATTGGCGGACCTGTGGCGTTGTCATCTTCACATTGTGAGTGATGAAGGAAGACACTCCAGTCCTCACCGACTGCTTGATAAGCTGAGACGTGGTTCGATTCAGCATGTCAGAGTGTTTCTTTGTACTTTTGATATCTCAGAGCAATAATAAATTGAAAGAAAGTGTCTCGTTTAACCCAGATCCAAAAGAATGGATAATCCCGTTGATGGGTGAATGAGCTGCCACCGTGAAAAATTCATGGTATGCGCAACAATTACGTGATGGATTACATAATCACTACCCAGTTTTCCGCATTTAAATTTTTTTTTAACTGCGATGAGCTCCTTCTCTTAACAACCTTTGTAATTATCCTCTTTATACAAAAAGCAGTGGAAGTCAAAGATGGGTAAAACACAGAAAAAGAATTCCAAAGGTCGTTTGGATCGTTACTACTATCTTGCTAAGGAAAAGGTATGTCTCTTGTTGCTGATACTACTTGTCTTCAGATGACTCTCCCTCTCCCTCCTTATATTTCAAATATTAACAAAGAGATTATTTCTATAGGGTTACAGAGCTCGTTCTTCTTTCAAGATCATCCAGATCAACGAGAAATATGGTCACTTTTTAGAGAAGTCCAAAGTTGTAATTGATTTGTGTGCTGCTCCTGGCTCTTGGTGTCAGGTTGCCTCCAACCTCTGTCCAGTGAACTCTTTGATTATTGGTGTTGATATTGTGCCAATCAAGCCTTTACCAAACTGTATCACATTCCAATCTGATATCACAACGGAGGACTGTCGTTCAAGACTCAGGGGATACATGAAAACTTGGAAAGCTGATACAGTGTTGCACGATGGTGCTCCAAACGTTGGTCTCGGGTGGGTCCAAGATGCCTTCACACAGTCCCAGTTAACACTACAGGCGCTGAAGCTTGCTGTGGAGAACTTGGTCGCTGGTGGTACTTTTGTGACTAAAGTTTTCAGATCCAAGGATTACAACAAGCTGATGTGGGTTTTCCAGCAGTTGTTTGATAAGGTTGAAGCTACCAAACCACCAGCTTCGAGAAATGTTTCTGCCGAAATCTTCGTCGTGTGTAGAGGTTTCAAGGCTCCAAAGAAGTTGGACCCAAGATTGTTGGACCCAAAGGAGGTCTTTGAGGAGCTTGCAGACGGTCCACAGAACAATGAGGCTAAGGTCTTCAACCCAGAGAAGAAGAGAAGAAGAAGAGAAGGTTATGAGGAAGGTGATTACTTGCAGTTTAAGACCGTTCCAGTGATGGAGTTTGTCAAGGACGAGACTCCTATTGACGTTTTGGGTTCCACGAACCAGCTTGTGATTGATGAAGAAGACCCGGATTGGTTGCTTGTCAAGAAGCTGAGAAAGACTACACCGGAATTGCTTGAGTGTCTCAAAGATCTGAAAGTATTAGGTAAGAAGGATTTCAGGGCCATCCTAAAATGGAGAAAAAGTGTGAGGGAGTTCCTTAAGCTTGATGAAGAGGCTCCAATTGAGGTTGAAGTGGAGGAGCTGGACGAGGATGCGCAGATTGACAAAGAACTTGAAGCTGTTCGTAAAAAACAGTTGATGAAGCAGAAAAGGGAGAGACGTAAGAGAAATGAGATGAAGCAGAAGGAGATTACGAGAATGCAGATGAACATGATCACGCCAACTGACATTGGTATCGAGGCTGGTGAGATTGGTCGTGAATCCCTTTTCAACCTGAAGGTTGCTGAGAAGACAGGTCAGTTGGACGACCTGGCCAAGGGTAAGAGACGTATGATCTTTGACAAGGAGGAGCTGGCGCAGGACAATGATATTCATATTGCTTCTGATGCAGAGATTGATTCTGACCAAGAGTTTGATGACTTGGCTGGCCAGTTGGACAGTATGTACAATGCCTACCAGGAGAGAAGATCAGAGAGAGACGCAAAGTATAGAGCCAAAAAGGCCAGAGGTGACGATGATGATGAGAAGTGGGATGGTATCGAGGACAAGAAGAGTGATGATGAGTCGGAAGAGGAGCAAAAGGACTATGAAGAAGAAAGTGGTAGTGACTTGGACAGTGACGACGATGAGGCCATCAATAAACTCATTGCCAAGCTCAAGACGGAAAAAGAGGGTGTTTTATCATCCAAGGCTAACATGCTGTTTAAGGATCCAATCTTTGAAGGTATCACAGATACTATTACTACACCAAAGATCCAAGAGGTCACACCTGCCACTTCTGGTGGAGAGTCCTCTACTGCTTCCCTGTCTGGTAGTGATGATCAGGATGAGTCTGACTATGATTCTTCTGAGGATGAGAGCAATAAGATTGAGTTGATTTCTCGTCAAGGTGAGGATGATATGGACATTGACTCTGATGATGAAGATATGAACTTGAGAAACCATCAGAAGGAAGTTGATCTTGCCACAGCCCAGGCCATGACTTTGGCGCATCAGATTGCATTGGGTCAAAAGACTAAGCATGACCTGATTGATGACGGTTTCAACAGATACTCTTTCAATGATCGTGAAGGTCTTCCTGCCTGGTTCTTGGATGATGAGAAGCAGCATACCAAGATCAACAAGCCAATCACTAAGGAGGCTGCTTTGGCTATAAAGGAGAAGATGAAGCAGTTGAATGCTAGACCGATTAAGAAGGTTGCTGAGGCCAAGGGTCGTAAAAAGATGAGAGCTCTTGCCCGTTTGGAGAAGCTGAAGAAGAAGTCTGATCTGATTAACGAGGACTCTGACAAGTCTGAGAAGGACAAGGCCGAGGAAATTTCGAAATTGATGAAGAAGTTGACGAAGAAGGCCAAGACGAAGCCAAAGGTTACTTATGTCTACGCTAAGGGTAGTAATAAGGGCCTCAGCGGAAGACCAAAGGGTATCAAGGGTAAGTACAAGATGGTTGATGGTGTGATGAAGAATGAGCAGAGAGCTTTGAGAAGAATTGCAAAGAAACATAAGAAGTGATAACTGTTTCTTACTTTTGCTTGGATTTATTATATATGCGTTTTGGTACGGGGCTATCATTAATAATTTGCATTTTGTGTTTGTTATAACTCTGTAAAGTATTCATTTTTTCTTCTTGTCATCATCAACCTTATTCATTGTTAGGTAGGAGTCGTACAGCTTCTTGAGAACAAAAGAAGTACCAAGAATCACCACACCGGCAGTCCATGCATTAACAAAGCCAAACTGACTTGCATCAGCAGTTGGAATCACGTATTCCAGCGTTGAGACATCTTTCTGTAAGTGGTAGAACACGGTAGATGGCTCAAAGAATGATTCGTACCCGAGATTGTAGGACTCAAATGGGTTTCCTTCAATCTTGGCTGCGTCCTCAGGATCCATATAGTCCTGAGAGTCGCATGCCCAAAACACTTCAGGAGTGATCATTTCAAAGTGATTTGGGTCAGATGGCCTTATATAGCGTGAATGGAGCTTGAGGTCGAGGCTAGCGTTACGATTTATGAGATGGAAGAGCTGCTGTGAGCCAAATCTGGAAACTTTCCATTCTGGAGCCTCCAAATCGTCTTCACCCCACTGTGAGAGCATCTTCATTGACTTCTCATCGTACTGGTACTTGTCAAAGAAGATTGTGTTTGGGAGTGTTGAGAACATGAAGAGGTCGCATTCAGGATAAGGTGATTGGTTAGAGTCCATTTCCTTTATTCTGAGTGCTGGATGAAGCCCCATTGGCTGTTCAAATTTGAATGAGACCGTACTGTTTTGGATATTGTGGCGTGGTTTGACGATTAATAAGGTCTTTGTAGGTGGGATGTACTCTTCTTGTGATAGCACTGTGCGTATTCCTGTGAGCTCAACATCTTCCAGTGAGAGTGGTTGTGACTGGAAGAGTGCCACTTCCTTACGAATGAGTGGGTTCTTCCTAATATTTGCTTCGTATGGATCTGAGGTCCACTCAATTACGAGCTGTTGCTTCTCCCACCTCATATCAAAAGACTGAACAAACGAGATGCGGTCTAGCTGATCTGCAATTTGGTTGAGGAAGTTCTGGAACGTGGACGATTTGATCTGTGTGACATTGTGGAATGAGGCTGACGTTGCAGTCGATATCATCTGTGTATGGCTGAATTCAATGCCAAAGTGCTTGTTGATGAACTTACCCATCTCATCAAAGATTGGCTCGTAACTCAACGTTGATGGGATCAAGTGCACAGAAAACCCATCGAGCCCAAAGTTCTGGAACTCTGTGTAATGCTTCGATCCAATACACGACCACTGCACTCTGAACATGTACAACTTCTGGAACAACTCGCTCATTTCCACTGGAAGCTCTGCAAGCTGGACTGTTAGCCTGTCCTGTCTCCCTGTGAGCAAAGAACCCGGAAGTGAGACAACATCTTCAGAAAACAAAACATTGTCTGTGTCAATGGACTCTAAAGACTTTAAAAGGATCGTGGTACGTTGTTTCATTGTTTTCTTTATTGTTATTATCACTGGAATGAAAGGTAAAAGGAAGGGGGAACATCATCGTCTTCTTCTTCTTCTTCTCCTTGACCTGTCCTTTTATCTCTCTGGGAAATTCGCGATTCATTCTCTCCGATTTATATACTTCCCACTTACTTCATCGTTCATACTAAAGCACATAATTTAATTAAATAGTAGGCAAATAAAAGGAAGATATCAATCACTGTCGTTTACCATGTGCTCGGTATCTTCCATGAGAAGCTCTTGATCTGGGCCCGCCAGTATTCTTTGCAATCTTCACACCAGCAATCTTCCCTTCCAATTCCTTAACATCGACGTTGACAATATGGCACCTCATCTTAATCAATGAGTCCTTGTCATCTTCATCGTCATCATCGTCCATTTTGGATGATGGGAATGACACTCGTACTTCAACCGTTTCCGAGTGTTTCGATGTCATCAGCTTAGGCTGTAGTTCTCTAATGAACATGAAGTTGTTGCTCCCTCGCTTGTAAAACGTTGAGGAAAAGCCCTCTGGGTATGCCTGTTGGTCGTAAGAGACTGGTCTGCGGTGGTATGCTTGAAATGGGGTATCTGTTGGTAAAGGCTGGTACAATGACACTGAAAGCTGTGTCAAATCCATTTTGAATGAGTCTGGAAACACCTCGTGATCCATCTTCTGAGAGCTGTTGATGAACGTCTTTGGTAAAATAACCTCCTCTTCCATTTCTGGTGTATATGTTGTCGGGCTTGGTATCACGGCTTCCTGAAACAGTTGTCGTCCTTGAAATCCAAACTCATTTCCCATGTGTTGTTGTTGTGATGGTATGGAATGTTGCTGTTGCTGTTGATGATGTGTCTGCTGTTGGAACAAGTTGAATTGGGGAGGTGCAATCTGCCGTTGGGTACCTAGTAGATTTGAAAATTCCTCCGTTTGTTGAAAAGGAACAGAAGATCTCTCCACTAATGATTGTTGTCTTGGGAACTGGTCAAACGATGGATTCTGTTCCACCACAGGAGATGGGAAGAACCTTGAAGTCTTACTACTATGACTACTCCAGCCTCCAATAGAGCTTTGTGATCTCTGCTGTTGTTGCTGGTACTGGTGCTTATGTGGTGTTGAGTGGTGTACATGATGATGTTGATGATGAGTTGATTTCATAATGGAAAACCGTGAGCTCTGTGTTTTAATCGTTTCGTCCAAGCCTAAGTTCTCAACGTCAAAAGGAGTCCATGAATTCACCAATGCAGAGTCACTCTTTGTCGACAAATGTCTCTCTTCTGTGTTCCATATCCCATTACTTGGTGAATTCCAAGTTTCTTGTTCTGATTGTACTCCAATGGTGGTGGATTCGGACTTTGCGTGAGGAAACAACCTCTCCGGGAACACTCCAATTGGCCCATTCATCAAGCTCTCCTGATCAACAGGTTTTGATAAAGGAGACTGGCTCAATGAATGGATCATTGGAGTAGATGCAACGCTTCTTCTAAAACTCGATATTTTGGAGTTTGGTGAGGACCACGACCGCGTGCCTTCTGGGGAATAACTTACAAACCTATCCGAGTGCAAAGAACGTCCAGATGGTGTTGGGAGTTGTGGAGAATTTGTCTGTGATTTGATTTGAGATTGGATATCAGACCATTCTTCTTCGGCCCAATCTGTTGTTGATTCCTGTGCTGAAGGACTTTGTGTCGACATTGTTGTTCGAAAATCTGTACGGATTGAGCTCTTGAGATCTGGTTTAGCTACTTCTTCTGGTGATGATGAAACTGTTTGTGTATCTGATGGTAATGGTATACTCTGAGAATCAGTTGTAGAAGGAGAGACCTGCTGCTCCTTATCCAAAGGTGTGGTTATAGATTGCTCGCTCGTTGTCTTTTCTGAAAATGCTGGTGAGTTGTCTGAAGCAGGTGGAGGAGTTGGTGAGGTCTTCTTTACAATTTTCCTTCTGCTAACCAATTTCAACTTAGTGGAGCTTGGAGTGGGGGAACGTGACGACTTGCGCAAGACTTTTGTGTCAGGAGTAGTCGTTGACATCTGTTGCCTAAACAGGCTGTTGACAGAGTGAGATTTGAACTGTTTCTTTGGCAATTCTGACATTTTTATGTTTTGATTAACAAGTATTGGGTATTGAGAATGTAATAAGAATTGCCCAGAACTGGGCCACAAAGAGTTAAAATCTCTTTATTATTTAAAGAGAGTTATTTATATATAAGGAAGGTATATGTCCTTCTTTTTTTCTTCTTTTGAATCCACATCAACTAAATAATTTTTTTTCATGCTTGAAAAGTTATTACGTAAGCTGGAAAAACCTCAATCACTATATTAAAGGGATTTATCTATCTTACTTGGGTGGTTTATGGTTTATAAATATAGGGATTTGTTGATGAGTTAGTATATATATATATATATACTATATCAAAGACAAAATAAAAAAATCATCTGTAGGCCTTGTCACTCATAGTTGCCTGGCGAGTTGGTAAGATCACAATGTCACTTATTGCACAATTTGTACGTCTTGTCGAAACATATACAATCAAATCAGAGAGATCAGTTGGTGCCAAAGGTTCATAATCCTTGTAAACGTTTTTAGCTTTGGACTTGTCTCCATCAAAACGAGTCAAGCTGAAGTTCGTGTTGATCAAACCTGGTTCAATCAATATGACTCTGATGTCAAAGTTGACCAATTCCTTACGGAGAGCCGTGTTGAATGCCTTAACTGCTGCCTTCGAAGAGCAGTAAGCAGCTCCACCTGGGTATGGATCCTCTGCAGCCAAAGAACCAATGTTAACAATTGTTCCGGTATTTCTTCTTTTCATGATGGGAACGACTAAATGACACATTCTCATCAATCCAAGGGTATTGGTGTTATACATCAACTCAATGTCTTGTTGTTTTGCTTCGCCAACTCTTTCCAGTCCACGAGCAAGTCCTGCACTGTTAATGAGAATATCAACGTTTCCAATTAATTGTTGAGGGATCTTGGAGAAAAAATCGTCAATCTTGGAAGCATTCGATAAATCACCATAGGTAACGTAGATGTCGTCTACTGACATGGAAGGGTATGCAGTGAGATATTCCTTCTTCAATTTCTCCAATGCTTCAATGTTCAAATCGACGAGAATGAGCTTCATTTTACCACCAGAAGTGGAGAGAAAGTCCTTCGTGGTATGAAGACCAATACCTGATGCGGCACCAGTGATAAGAGCTACTTTGTCGTCCAGTGAAGACATTGGTGTGTATACTCTCTAGTATTCTCTTCTAGTGTGTGTATTAAAAATGTATAATAGAGATGTTCTCTCTCTTTATATATATAATATCCTTGTATATGAGGGGAAATTGCGATAGATTCTGAAAAGAGCTATAAGAAATGCCCCTCTCTCTTTTCTCCCCATGCGGATGTCCAGTCCCGAGCATGTTAAAAACCACCGATTATTCTCGATTAATAATTTCCCCAGTATATGTCTCTCTACAATTACAATAACAACACCCAGTGCCCATACCCACAGATACTTATAATTCCTTTTGTGGGGAGAGTCACCCTCCACTGCGCTGTTTTCCTGATCTTATCCAAAAAAGTGTGGAGAAGAAAAAGACACAAAATCATAAAAAGGAAAGGTTGTGGCGCCCTGCATTCGCGAACCTGTTTTATTGTAATGGGGCAACAAAGGTGTACACAAAGCCGAGATCTTTTGTCCTATTCTTAGAAGATCTGATCTCTCAACTACTTCAGTAACTGGAATGTTGTCTTGATAGTATAATCAAACTCCTCTGATACCAACTAAATACATTCATTCCATTGACCGAAAAGGAAGGGAGAAGGGAGGTAACTTATTTTTCTTCTTCCGCAAGAGAAACATCAAGAGAGAAATATCATAAGAGATCCACCACCCCCTGAAAAAAAACTGATGCACATTTGTAACTCTTCATTCCTCTCGGTTTTTTTCCTTTGTTTGTTACCAACATCTTGGGCTTTCCCTTCATCTGGGGCCACCCATCTCGAGATCCGAGAGGAATCCAGCCCTAGTATTACACCAAAACAGAAGACTATCTGGGATTATGAGAAGGATAAAGTTAGAGGCATTTCTCTCGGTGGTTGGTTCGTCCTTGAACCGTATATTACGCCATCTTTGTTTGAGCAGTTTGGAACAGATGAGTCCAAAATCCCTGTTGATGAGTACACTTTTACAAAGAAGCTCGGTAAGGAAACTGCACTAGCCCAATTGGAACACCACTGGAGCACCTACTATACAGAGAATGACTTCAAGGAGATCAGCAGCTACGGCTTAAACTTGGTGAGGATACCTATTGGTTACTGGGCATTTGAACAGCTTACGGACGATCCTTATGTCACGGGCCAGGAAAAGTACTTGGATCAGGCTATCGAATGGGCACGCCAGCACAAACTCAAAGTGTGGATCGACTTGCACGGTGTCCCAGGCTCACAAAATGGATTTGACAACTCCGGTAAAAGAGGGCCAATACAATGGACTGATAAGAAGGAGCACATGGATGTTTCTGCTAAGGCATTGAACTACATCTTCAACAAATATAGTGGATCGGGCTTCTATGATGTTGTAACCGGTATTGAGGTCGTCAATGAGCCAATGATTGCAGCTTTGAACCAGGACAAGGCTATCCAGTTCCACTACGACATGTACAAAGATTATAGACAAAGTTACAAATCAGAGAACTATTTTTTGATCCAGGAAGGTTTCCAGCCACTCGGATTCTGGGATAAGCAGTTCAACAACCGTTATCCAAGATCTCTTCAGAATTACACTCAGAATGCCAGCTCTGCAGATATCAACAGAGACTACTATAATGGTATTGTCATTGATCACCACCATTACGAGGTTTTCACCGATGATCAGTTGTCCAAAACCTCAGCAGAGCGAATTACTGATATCCAGAACTATGCCAAGTCAGTAGGGATGAGCCAGAAGTACCACCCATCGTTGATTGGAGAGTGGAGTGGTGCCATCACTGACTGTGCTAAATGGTTAAATGGTGTTGGCACTGGTGCAAGATATGACAATACATTCAACGCCAGACAGTTGAATGCCTCATCTTTGGTTGAATGGGATGAGGACAAGGAAATGGTGGTAACAGAGAAACAAGCAAATAATGCAGACTGCGAAGACAACGATGAGGATGATGAAGAACAAAATTGGGACCAGGACTACTCTGATGACCACGAAGAAAGTGAGGAGGAAGATGAAGATGAAGGCCATTGGTCCAGACTTGCTCGTCGTGAGGAGAACTCCACATCCACAAGTTCAAGAACATGTGCTAATCTCAGAAGCTTTTCAGATTTTTCGAAGCAGCACAAAAACGACATCAGAAAATTCATCGAGGTTCAATTGGTTGAGTACGAGAAGAATAGTGCCGGATGGATCTTCTGGAACTGGAAGACGGAGAATGCCATTGAATGGGACTTTCAAAAGCTTGTGAAGAATGACTTGTTCCCGATGCCACTCACCGACTACAAGTTCTTCCACCAAAACGGTACCGAGGTTCCTACAGTCAGCATGTCTTCCTCGTCAACACTGTCACTGCTCATTGCATCCCACAGCATTTTGCTTACCAGCTTGGTGCTCTTTGGGGCTCTCATTCTTGTCTGAGACTGATTGAGGTTCTTGAATAGAATTTCGCGAACTCATTTGACACGGGGTAAAAATAGAATTTCATAGACACACATTTTTTATACATTTACATAGCCTTTTTTTATATCAAAACAAGAGGAGTAGATTTATCAAACAGTTTTTTTCTCTTTCGTTCTCTCTTTTGTGACTGCTGTCGTTTTTGGTCTTTTATCCAAAAAACTACAACAGTTCTCTCTTTTTTTGTGGATTTAGACTGTCCACCCCTGACATTTTTCGTGTCTTACAACGCCAAGTTCTTATACCAAGACCTTCACCTGCGTCCCTGTCATTATCAACGTATTCAATCATTCAATACCCACAGCAAGAAAAATTCATATAAGATCAAAAGAATGAGACTTTCCTCAAGCATTCTCGGCTCACTGGCCAGTGTGCTGAGCATGTCAACACGAGTCTCGGCTATCAATCTCGATACCTCAGACCCAACATCCATCTGTGATGCAGTCTCGCTTATCCAAGGAGGTGTTCTCGATTACTACCAAGGAACGAGATATGGTGGTACAGTGGGTATGTTCCAGGATCCATACTACTGGTGGGAAGCTGGTGAGGCATTTGGTTCCTTGCTTGGAGCCTGGTATTTCTGTCAGAATGACACGTACGAAGAGCTAATCTACGATGCCTTGATGGCACAGCGTGGTTCCGGATACGACTACATCCCTTCCAATCAGTCCATGACGGAAGGTAATGATGACCAAGGATTTTGGGGATTAGCCGTTATTGAAGCTGCAGAGCGTAACTTTACAAACCCACCAGAAGATGAGCCTGGTTGGCTAGCGTTGTCACAGGCTGTGTTCAACACGATGTGGGCCCGTTGGGACATGGATAGTTGTGGTGGTGGTCTGAGATGGCAGATCTTTACCTGGAACTCTGGATACTCTTACAAGAACACCATCTCCACTGCTTGTATGTTTAACATTGCTGCCAGATTGGGCCGTTACACTGGTAATGAGACATACATTGACGTTGCCGACACTGCCTACAGATGGCTCGTTGATGTCGGCTTCGTGGTTGAGAATGATGGCATGGCCTCCGTTTACGATGGTGCTGAAATTACTGACAACTGTACCGATCTCACCGAAGTGCAATGGTCGTATAACATCGCCCTGCTGATGTCTGGTTCCGCCTACGCTTACAATGCTACTGAGGATGATACGTGGTTGGCTAGAACCGAGATGCTTGTCAATGGAGCATCCATCTTCTTTGAAAATAACATCATGTACGAGCGTGCTTGTCAGGATGCTGGCAGCTGTAACACAGATCAGAGATCCTTCAAGTCCATTTTCTCCCGTTGTTTGGGCCAGACTGCTATTCTGGCACCAACTACTCACGACCATATCTGGACGTGGATCGAGGACTCAGCCAAAGGTGCTGCAGCATCTTGTACAGGTGGTAGTGATAATCACACATGTGGTCTTGACTGGACTCTTGGGCACAATGACGCTAAGTACGGTCTTGGTGAACAGATCTCCGCATTGGAAATTATGAACGCACTGCTCATCAACGACAGACCAGGTCCTTTCTCCAACGAAACCGGTGGCTCCTCAGTCGGTGATGCCTCTCTCGGAACAAACACTGACACTACGGCTCTCGCTACCAACGATTTGAAGATTACTGGTAAAGACAAGGCCGGCAGTGGTATCATCACGGCTGTGGTTTTAGCTGTTATGACCGGTGGTGCTATCTGGATGGTTATTTGAGGTGGCAAAATATACCTGTAACGATGTGTTTAGTTATATCATCTAATGAACTGTTTGTTTTTTATATTCTGGAAAGAAATAGCCTTTCCCCTTTGTTTCCCATTAAAAGTATTCTGTGATGTAAAAAGGAGATCTCCGCTCCGGGGTGCGAAACCAACTAAAATTTCATAAATGTTTGTATGTGGGGTGGTGGTAGTTGATTACCCAATAACAACACAACATTTTTGTTTTTAGTCTTGTCCAAAGAATGACTCTGCTTTCAACATTAAGGGTTCAGTTGAAACATTTTCTCGAGACTAAGAGCTCTTTTAAAGTGGTATATCACACTCATTCCGCCACAGTCACCCCACTGATACAACGGCTATGTATCCTCGACTCCTCTTTCAACCCACCCCACCGTGGCCATTTATCTCTTGTACGCAAATCTGTGTGTTATCCGTACAATAAAATCACGGCGTTGTCTCCTGATTCAATTGCCGTGATGCTGGTGTTTTCCGTGGAGAACTGCGATAAGAAAGTCCCCAAACAAGCTGCATTTGAGCATCGTCTCTCGATGATGTGTCTACTGGCTGATGAGATTAAGTTGCAAATGGACGTCCCCGTGTATGTGGCACTGACAGATGAGCCAATATTTGCTGCGAAATCTCTTTTAGTTCAAAACTGGGCCAAGGAGTCCGTTGGTGATGATGCCTTGAAAAAGATAAGATTGACTTTCTTGCTTGGGTACGATACACTGACCAGGGTCTTTGATAACAAGTACTACAAGCCTCTTCCTACCGTTGTGGCATTGAAGAGCTTCATGGAGCACAATGACTTGTTCTCACTTACGAGAGTTGATGATAAACATCACAGTGTGAGTGAGCAGATGGAGTACCTGAACCAAATTAAGCGTGGAGAAAACCCAGACTGTTTGAAAGAGTGGGGGGACAACATCTTCTTGGAAGAAGGTGAGCCAGAGACACTAAGCATATCATCTTCATCCATAAGAGAGTCTATCGTCGAAGGGAGAAGTGACTGGGAGAAGCTGACTCTCAAAAGCGTCGCAGATTACATCAAGAAGCACGATATTTATGGCACAACACTCAAGATGGGTTACAAGGGCTGAAAGTTTAAAAGTATATTTCTTTGTTTCCATGATTTATTTATTTTCTATTTTATTTAAGTAATATTACTCTTTACTTTCTACTTCAATTCTCATCTTCATAATGTAAAGCTGCGCTCCAGAAGTTGACCTCCAACTGACAGACATCAGCGTAGATCTGAACTAATTTGAGTGTCTTCTCCAATGAGATACCAGCAGAGTGTCTCTCCAAATTCTTTGCACCTGTTGCAACTGCATCTTTGTATCTCTCACAAGTGTAATCTTCGAACCATGCTTTGTACTCCTGTGGGATACCTTCCTTAGCCTCCACTGCAACAGCGGCGTAGTGGTAGCCAAATAGGCAAGGTGCCAGCGCAACGTTGATTTCGAGCCAGTCACCACCTTTGGCAACATCCATCAAATAATCAACATAGGCTTGGCAACTCTCGTTCAGCTTCAAGTTCGACAGATCAGTGATACCGTGACTGGCCAATCTCTTTGTATGTTCATTCAGCTCGTTCTTGATCGAGGTCAAGATCACAATCTCACGCTCAATGCAACCGAGGTCAGGAGCTACACTGGCAGCAATGGAGTGCACACGGATGTAGTTCACCAAGTATGGATAATCCTGGCTCACAAAATGGATGAACTTGTGACGTGGCAACGTACCTGCAGCCAACTGTGCCACGAACGGATGGTGGACGTACTGTTCCCAGATTGGGTTTACAGCTGGGTGTGCCGTCAAGAAATCAACAAAGTGACCCTCCATGAATGGTGCACCATTCGTGGGTTTGGATGGCAGGCCAAACGATGGTTTCACAATGTTGTAAACGTGATTCAATGGACCGTTACCATGTCCAATCTTTTGTGCAGATACAATTCCACTGTGGACATATCTGATTCCACTCTCCACACTCGAATTGAGAGAAGAGCCAATTGCCAAGTCGGAAGCAATAGCAGAAGCGAGTGTGCATCCAGTTCCATGAGTGTTGTTTGTTTCCACAAACTCTGATTGGAACACTGTGGTAGAGTCATCTGCAGAACAGTAAAGCACATCGGAGATACGACGAGTACCATCTTCTGTCTTTAAAGGGCAATGGCCTCCTTTAATCAACACGTTCTTAGCACCAGTCTTCTCATGGACCAGTTTACCAGCCTTCTCCATGTCCTCTGGTGTTTCAATGGCAATCTCGAGGTCATAGAGACTCAAGAGCTTCCCAGTCTCTGCAATGTTTGGGGTGACCAATGTGGCTCTCCTAAACAGCTTGTCAACGCCTTTTTGCAACACTTGATCATCACTAAGAACTGCACCAGTGGTAGCCACCATGACTGGATCAATGACCAGTGGTTTTCCCTTGTGCCATTTTTCCAGTGCCTCAGCCAAAACCTCAATGGCATCCACGGTAAGCATGCCCGTTTTCACCACTTTGACATCAACATCCTCAAAGTTGGCTTTGAGAATCTCTTGTAGAGTATGTTTATCAGTAACGGTGACCTTCTTGACTCCCTGTGTGTTCTGAGCAGTGAGAGCAGTCATACAGGTGAGTCCATAGCATCCGTGAGCAGTGAAGGTTTTGAGGTCTGCCTCGATCCCAGCCCCTCCAGAACAATCAGACCCTGCCACTGTGAGGACTGTGGGGAGGCTCTGTGGTTTGATCTCAGGCATAGTAATAACAACTTTCTTCATTGTTGATTTGTGAGAATGGGACTGGTGAGTATAATGGAAAGAAGGAAATTAGAGCATGATTCTTATATATATATATATATAGTGTGTTGGTGTGTGGGTGAATAAGACTTGGAGGTGTCTTCTGAGAGGGTATGCGCTAACGACGTCTCGGCTCTCAGGCCATTGTTTCTTCTCTCTGTTGCCCCTGTGTTTAGTACTATAAATCTTAATAATGAAGTTAAACATGTCATTTGATGAATATAACGCAAACGCTGGGTATTTGGGTCTTGTTTGTTAATTGATTCTTTTCGGGATGGATTAATACTTTGTGCTTCTCGAGAGATCATCATCCTCTCGATTGATCTTCCATTGATATTCCAATATTCTAATGATCATCAATTACCACTTTATATTTACAATAACGTTTCTCTACAGTTTTTAGCATAAACATTGATAACGTATTTTTGGTTGTTTTTTGATCAAAATAATAATAATAATAATAGACGATACTGTATCCTGTAAGTTAATTTGCATTAACAAAAAAAGATAGAATAGAAATAAGAAAGTATACACATGAAAAAAAGAATATGTTTCAAGTCCCCAAATTGATTTCTCTTTTCTTTCAATAACCCAAATGCTGTGTATTTGACGTTGTATGTGAATTGATCCTGGAAGATTGATGATGATGGGTAAAAGAAAAAAAGAGAGTCTTTATATGGGACCATGTAAAGAGTAGTAGTGAATACAAATGAGTTCACTGTGTATAATCACTCACTCACTCACTCACCACGTAAATGACTGCTTCCTGTTCATCGTTTCTCCTCATGAACTGATTGTGTTTTGTTTAACGGGCTCTCCTCTTAAGAACTGCTTCTCCTGAGTAATTGTTGTTTGTTGATGTGATGGAAATTGGTACTAAAGAACTCTTTGTTTTTACTTGGAAATAGTAAGGTTGTCCAACTGAGTTCTCTCAGCAGCCTCGGCCTCAGCCTCCAAAAGATATGGCAAGAGGTATGGAGTGTCCTCAGATGGCTTAACAGCCTGGGAGGCTGGGAGCAAGTGGTGAGTGATAGCACACTGCGCAGCAGTCAACTGTCTGAAGTTTCTGGCGTAGACCTCGTCTCTTGGCAAACGGGCGAGAGCCTTCTCCATGATTGGGTTCTCTTCGTGGATCAAGTCGTCAAACTTGAGACCCATCTCTCTGTAACCAGCGTAGGCACAGAAGAACTTGGCAGCTGGGACGAAGATAGCTTTGAGGGCTGGGGTACGGAGAATGAAGTCACCGGCCTTGGCAATGGAAGTGTGGGAAGCCATGATTTGTTTGTTTTCCTGTTAACTTTTAATAGTCTTCTTTTGCCTCTCTGTGTGTTGATGAAAGCCCTTTTTTAAACAACGCTGTTTTTTTTTAATTTTGAGCGCGTAGCCCGCCAATTTGATTTTACTGGTCGCTCATTGGCCTTTTGGGCACAGTTCTGGTCGTGCGCGTAGTTAAAGCTTATGTCAGCATTGATTATATAATCAAAGTATGATACGATTATGTAATAGGGTATTTCAATACAAACATCGGTTGGAACTTCCCCAAACGGATTTTTTCTTTCTTTAGATTACGTCACAACGAGTGTTCACAATTAACGCATCTTCTTATGAAGGTGTCAACCTCGTGCTATTCTAAAACTGAATTAATCAGATCATCTACAAGAACATATAAATTAAAAACATATGCATGTGCCAAACAAAGGGAAAATATTACTTATATATGGGTTTTGTTTTCTCCAACCCACCAATATGGAAGGATTAGAAAGACTTGATGTGATTAAAAAACATCTGAAATCAACATGAGAGAAAAGACAAGACAATTGAAAAAAAAATTGTAACTGAGCTTCATATGCAAACAAACAGGGTATTAAAGTAATGAATGATAATGATGAAATGTAATTAAGGATAAGTTTTGTCTTTCGTGTGAAATATAGAAAAAGAGTTGGCATCATTCTTAAGAGTGTATAATGGGGTATGGGGTATGGGTATCGTCTTTGTGGGTAAGTGAAATTACTTCTTCATCCAATTCAAAAATGCAACTTTTTTCGACTTCTTCGGCGTATCAGTAGAACGAGGGGGAGATGCTATTGTGTTTCTCAAGTTCTTCTTCTTCTCATTGTGGTTGGACTGTTTGTATGGAGATGTAGTAAGTGTGGTAGTATTGGTATAATCGTAATCATCGTCATAGTATTTCGGTGTCATTGTGCTCAAATCCAAAGCAGGACCTGGTTCACCAATATTAAGAGGAGTCAAAGTGCTATCCCCTTCAAGGTCTTCTTCTTCTTCTTCTTCTTCGTCATCATAATCATCCTCAACAGCACATTCTGAAGTATAATTTGTCTCAAAACTCTTTTCCAACTTTTTCCCACTCTTAGTGGATGAGAAAGAGCCACTCTTGATCTTCATGGAGAGCGAGTTCAGCAATGAGTTGGACTTCTTGTGACTCTTCTTAGACTTGCGTACCGATCTCGTGGATGAGGAAACTTCATTAAGCACCGTGCTGCCTGGAACCTTGGCTTTGGGCGTAGACGTCCTTATAGATTCACTGGAGTAGCCTGGTTGGCCCGCTGGCATGTCATAGACTCTGCTCTCAAACTTGAATCTTGATGGCGAGTTTGGGACAGAATAAGTTAGAGAAGATGCTGATGAGGATGAAACGGAATGAGGCAATGAAGTTGGTGTAGCCAAAGAAGACTTCTGGCTCTGGAAACTTGAATAAGATGGTTTGTGTAAAGAGGATGTAGTACCAGTGACTTGTGAAAGGCTCTCTGAAGATTTCAGTGCATTGGCGAGCAAGATGTTGTTGTTGTAATAGCTTTGGTATCTGGCAGCGGAAGCACCACCACGACGTGCATTGGACGATGTTGGAGTGGATACAACAGATTGGAATGTGTTTGGAGATTGGACTCGAGCTGTGGATGAAGATCCAGAGTTTAGACTGTTGACAGATCTGTTCTTGTTCAGCACATGATGGTTGGAAGAAGTTGAGCTCAAAGCATCATCATCATCGTCATCTTCCTCCTCTTCATAAATAGCACTATTCCTTCTCGAGTTCTTGCTTGACAATGTGGATGCAAAGTTGTGTTTGAAGAAATCCTCGAGTTCTGGAGCAGATTCAGTTCTTCTGTGGAAAGTTTTCTGTGTGTTGGT
The DNA here is from genome assembly GCA_030574135.1 of Petasospora petersonii. NCBI lineage: Eukaryota > Fungi > Ascomycota > Saccharomycetes > Phaffomycetales > Wickerhamomycetaceae > Petasospora > Petasospora petersonii. Next base: position 362,103 of record JAJMEM010000001.1, read on the forward strand.
AGGAACCACGTACGAAGCAGGGTCATAAGTAACGCCTGAAGCCAGATCCAAGTCAATGATAGCCTCTGGGATCTTCTCATAGTTCTGTGGTTTGGAAGAGGTATGTGTATAGCAAGTGTAGTTTACAGATACTTTATTCAGATCTGGTGTGGAGTCATTAGACCACAACGTGCTACTATCCGACTGTTTGGTAGGCGTGCTGTTTTTGTTTTTGTTGCTGTGACTCTCCTTCTGCTTTGGTTTGATCAGTGAATGTGCCCAAGAGTTCAGCCTCGTATGATTCTTCTTTGGTGATGGAGTTGTAGTTGGAGATCTCTCTGTTGTGGTTGAAAGTATGGAGCGAGAAGCACGGTAATCTTCCTCATCAGGTGTGGTGATGATTAGCGATGGTAGTTCCTTATGTTGACTAGCTGGTTTTTGCATATAAGACTCGGTTGGCAACGAAGATGAAACAACACCAGCGAGAGTCTCGTTGATGGACGGTCCTCTAAAGAAGTCCAAGTCAAAGTCACCACTAATAGCAGCAGACCTTTTATGTGAGTGTCCTCTTCTGGTTGTTGTCGTTGTCGGCGGATGGATCTGAGATGGTGCAGTTTGGAGCATCTTTTTCTTTCAGATATATATGTTTGTATGTATATGTGGTGATATGAAAAGGGGGTGGTTGGTATTAGAAATAGTCGAAACTTTCAAGCCAGTGATGAGAAACGATGCTTTTTCTTGTACGACGACGAACAAGGGGAAGAACAACAAGCTGCTCAACAGCGTACTGAAAGATTATAAAAAGGAGCGACTAGTTTGGGAGAAGAAAAGGAAGGTGTGTGCTCACTGTGATGGATGAACACCCACTCTTTACTCAAAAACAAGTAGTTGTGGTACTTTTTTGGAACTCTGCGGATAGGAAGGAGCAGAAGGATATGAACGGTCCCGATCGACACACACACAAAAAAAAAAAAAAAAAAAAAAAAAAAAAAAAACCCGCACACACAC